>CM053401.1:5223649-5459862 GCA_028644305.1 Xerus rutilus
TAGGAGCTGGTGGTGGACATCCCCGTCATGTAGCTGGAGGGGGGTGGGGGTGGGGGCCGGTGTGGCAGAGGTGGTGGCTGGTGCACAGGGGCCGGGTGGGCCGGAGGAGGAATCTGGACTTTGGGGAGGTCACTGGCATCCACTGGGCCAGGCGGCTCGGCCTCGCCTAGAGCAGCAGCGAGGGGAGGCTTCCGGTCTGCAGAAGAGAGACAAGTTAGTGCCCGCCTGTGATTCGACTGGGTTTCCAGCACTGCCAGGTGCAACTGCGGACCTGACTCCCCAGTGGAGAGTCCTGCGCCAGGGGATCCTCAGCCTTCTGCAGGGCGTGAGGGCAGCGGCGGTTGCCCGAGGGCCATCTTCACAGAGGTGCTGGGAGTAGCTGGGACATTTGTAGTCTTCTGTGCAGACCAGTGTCCTAAGGCCAGCAGGTCTTGCCCTGACCTGTTGCCCAGGAACTCCACAAGCATCTCCCAACGACCCTGGGCCCCTCCTCAGTGCTGGGCATACAATCACAGGAAGCTCAGTTCAGCCCTTTCTAGCACCAGCCAGCGCAGACTCCTTTAGCTTCCGGCCTCTGGGTCTCTGAGGCCAGAGCCAGGGAGCCAGGGAGCCAGGGAGCCAGGGCCACGCCCCGGCACAACCTCCAGCACTGGCGTTTAGCAAGCAGACTGCGAGTTGGTCAAATGAATGAGGTGCTGTTTATAAAAACACTGACCAAAGCAGCAGTTCAGTTCTGTTTTACTAAAGAAGCAAAAAGTCAAACCCTACGCTGTCCCTTGAAGGCCAAGTGCGTCCATGTGCGTGCGCAGGGCAGGCGGCACCCATGGTGTTCCACAGCCCTTGGCCCTCACGCCTTTCCAAAGCCACCCCCAACAGGTTCAGCCTGTGATCCCGCACAGGTGGACACCAGGCACAGGAGAGACCCGCCAGGAACCAGGCCACTGCTCTCCATCAACATAGAAATTGTCGTACCTGCCACTCCCTGTTCGCACCAAAATGAAAGTGAGCAGAATTTCAGGCTGGCAACAGACACCCACTGGAGCCTGCTGTGCTGACCCAACACCCACACCCAGGGAGGCCGGAGAGGACCCCAGGTGAGGGGCAGTGACCCTTGGCCTTAGATGCTGAGTGTCACTCCTGGCCTTCTGGGCCCACGAACAGGCTCTTCACCTGCCAGAGCCCAACTCCTGCCACACTCAGCTCTGCAGCCTCTCCTGTCACCAGACCACCCACGCTTGCCTTTTGTGACGGTGCTCGACAGAGGCCTCTCCTTTCCACTGCTCCTTTCTGCACCTTCTCCGCTACACACGGCCCCAAACCGCCACTGAACCTCACTCCTCTCGTCACTGCCAACTTCTGCTTACTCCCACCACAGTCCTCCTAGTGGCCCATCGGGCTGCCAGGTCCCGTCTGAGTGCTAGGCCTGTCCACCTGCAGTCATCCACGGGGAAAGCCGCCTGTGCTCGGCAGTGCCCCAGCAGGGTAGGGACAGGCCTCTGAGGCCTCCACAGAAGTTGCTCTCCGGGCCTTGCACATAGGCAGGGGCACCTCATCGACTGCCCTGGTTTCCCTCCGTAGTGGTGGCTCAGCCTCTAGCACAGGTTGAGGAACCACACTTGCTGAGACGACCACCGCTCCACAAGTGCTAGGTGAGCAACTGCGGCACCTCCTCCCACCTCCCTCGCCTCGCGGATGGAACCCAGGGCGCTCTACCCTGAGCCACGCCCTCAGCTCTTTTTATTTTTTAATTCTGAGATAGGTTCTTGCTAACTTGCTAAGGCTGGCCTCAAAAGTGCAGTCCTCTGTAGGTGTCTTTTTACGCAAGATTCGTGTTGAACTGGGAGATTATGGGATTTGGCTCCAAGTTGGCTCAAAGTAGAAAATAATGCTTCTTTTCTCTCAAAGCATATGAAATTATGCTGACTTGATGTGACAGAAGCCACCTAATGAGTGATACATCTGTGCAAGCATGCATCAACTTGAGCAGTGTCACCATATGCTCCGACCAGTTAGCACAGCAGACTCAAGGGGTCAGGGAAGCCTCTGGACCATCTACGTCTTTCAGGAAACACGTCAGCCCCGCCTGCTCTGGTTGAATCCTTCAGTTGCTGCGACTGGGCACAGGCAAAAGCTCCTGTTGCCAGTGCTGCCCGAGAAGCCTCCGGCTCACTGTGCCTCTGAGAACCTGAAGCCCTTCCATTTCCTCTCCAAGTGGCTCTGACCATTGCCTACTCTTCAAAATGTCTTCTAGGAAGACATCTTGCCAAAAGGAAGCTGGTATGAGGCTGGAATCTCACACCCACAGCAGTCCTGCCTGGCTCTGAATCAATGTTCACTGTTGGCAGGATCTGATTTTCCTAAAATTCATTTATCTGTGTAGTTCAGCATTTCTGGACATGAGGTCAGAGGATAGCAGATATACTGAAGTCTACAACTGCAGAGTATCTGGTTTGTGAAGCAAATGGTGTTTGAAAGCTCCTTGCTCACGGCTGTCTCTGCAGCTGCCCTTCTACAGCTTCCCCAGCACCCCCACGACTCTTCCACTGTCCCCCAGGAGCTGCAAGGATCCCAGTTAAGCAGCCTTGGCAGGCACTCACCTGGTGGTGGGTGGGCCGGAGGCAACGGTGGGTGAGTGGTCTCTATTTTCGGGATTTTAGGCGGTGGTGGTTCTACAAAGAAAAAGTGATTAAAAAGTCATTCATACCAATTCCTGTAAATAAACATGCCATAAGGAGAAAATAAAAAGAAAAATATATTGTCAGAGATTTCTTTGGGAGAAAAGGAACAGATGTGACCAGTGCTTGAAGGGAACCAGGGGAAGGCCTAACTGCTAGGGATTCACGAATCTGTTTCAAAAGCAGAACAATTAGGGTCCCGCTACCCCTCAAGACAGGGCCTGCCATTCTGCCTGCCAGCTAGTCCTCCACATCTACCTCTGTGGCCTCAAGGGCCACTCAGGACAAGCCCTTTACTGATACCAGCATCTCAGTGCATAAGGCAGGCCCTGGGCAGCAGCACCACACCACCCCGTCCCTGGTGCTTGCAAGAGGATTCTCCACCTCTGCATGCGTGTTCAGACACATTTGAAGCTTATTTCCTCACTCTCATTGACTTCTAGCTGGCAACATTACCCAGACAGCAGAAACCTGGAGGTGGGTGTGCGGACGCAAAGAGGACAAACAGTGCCCCAAAGCATCAGCGGCCAGTGTACACCAGGTGGAGGAAATAGCCCACGCCTTGGGGTCAGGCACCATGTTGCTAGCCTCCACAATGCCAATGCCAGGCTGCTAGGGCAGGCTACAGGCACTCTTCTGTTTAAGGAGGCAGAAAGCACGCAACCCAACGGAAGACCAACTCCATCTTGGTTTTCTGCTGCAGCTTTTGTCCTGCAACTCTGAACTTGTCTGATCCTATCTTGCACACCACCCTGACTGCAGTCTTTTCTGGCATCGCCGACTACTTTCTTCTGCCTTAAACATGGGTTAAATTCAAGGTCCAGGGACCTCTCTGCTCTTTATCCTTCTCCTTGTTGACCAAGCCCCCTCTCTATGGTAAATCTACATTTCTAGCTTCTCTCCTCCAACACCACACTTCAACCCTGAGCCTCCAGCTCACACTTGACCTTTCCCTCTGCTGCTTGCTAGGAAATGGTCACACTCTGCCTCTCTTGCTTCCCAAAACTACTCTTGATCAGAGCCGCCTGACAGCTGTATGAGAGTCACGTATCTGTAATTTTTAACTTTCTAACAATCATGTGAAAAACTATAGTTGAAACTAATTTTAATACTATTTTATTTAACTTGATATAGCAAAAATTTTATTTCAATGCGTAACCAATACAAAACTCCATTCACAAGATGTTTTTACATTCTCTTTTTTTGTGAACCTGTGGAGATCTGAGGTGTGTCTACACCATGGTGCATGGCAACCTGAGTCAGCCACATCTTCAGTGCTTGCCTGCCCTTGCTGCTGGTGGCATGCAGCACACAGCATGGTGGAGCTCCTATATCACACCGTGCCTTGCCCGCCTCTGGCCCCATGGCCAACACTGTGTGTCCCCACCAGGTCCCGCTTAGGTGCCTGCAAGCTTCTCCCCTTGTTTCCCATGATTTGCCCTACTTAACTGCTGTCAGGACATGATCTCAAATGAACGCAGACTCTGCTGTTCCCCTGCTCAAAAATCTCCATCAACTCCACTGCCTTTGCAAAGTCTGTCCTCCTCAGGTAAATTCTATACGACGTGACACTGAGAAGTCACACTGTCCACCCTATCAACAGCTGTTCCCTTCATCTCGCAGTCAGAGAAAGACTCCGATTCTCAAGTCCTCTGCTCGCTTGCCCCCTTCCACCTGATGCTCCCTCCAGTGGCTCAAAGGTAGGTCCTTCTCCAGGGCCACACAGGCTGCTTCCTGCCTCTCCACAAGAATGACGTGTCAGCTCATCTCAACTGCACGTTCCACGTGGTGTGGATCACAGCCCACTCTTGCACTTTACACTTAAGGTCTGTCAATTTGGTGCTAAAAAAAAACTTCACCTATACTGAACTCATTCTCCCAAAGATGCTGGGAAAATAGAGCTGAATCATAAGTTGTAGATTTTGTAACATTTTATGAACAATTCACTTGAATCAAGAACTGCAACAAAGGAATGAATATATATGGTCTGTGCCTTCACAGAGGTCACTATGAAGGGATGGACTGGCACAGAGACAAATACATCTAATTTTCTGCTTGGAATCTTTCAGATTTTGCTCATTCTGTTCATTTCCAATATAGAAGCAAATTAAGCAACTTCGGGCACTACAAATGTGGAACAAAAAACCAAAAGTGTTTTCAAAAGAGGGCTGGCCTGGACCAGCAGCGGAGCTCAGTGTGTGTGGCTCTTCAGGAGCACAGCCTAGCTCATCCTGTCCTTTTCAGCCCTCGCTGCTGCCGCCACCTTAACAATAGGCGCCGGGCATCCCTGCACTCCCGCCTGCACTGCGCAACCCCTCTCCTCTGCTCACTGTTTCCACATGCTGGCGCATTTTTTACTGTCAATGAAGTTTCAAGTATGCACACCCTGGGCTAGGGCTATGGCTCAGCAGTTGAGCGCTTGCCTCGCATGCATGAGGCACTGGGTTCGATCCTCAGCACCACATAAAATAAATCAAGTATGCACACCCTGTGTCAAAATACAATCTAAAATTACAGTCCACTGATGAGCAGACAAGAAACAGGCTTTTTCTGGCAGATGGAGAATTTTTGAAGGTATCTAAGGTTAAGTTTTAAGGTTAATCTACACCTGAAAGGAAATGATGCTAAGGATTTACATAAAACTTAAGTTTTGCATGGAGACACATAAAACTAAAAAATGTTAAAATAACAAGTTACCTGTGGCTTTGCTCTCTTCTTTGGGAGAAACCACCTGTAACAAAAGAAAATACACTGCTGTTAACTGGGATCCTGGTTTTGGTGAGGAAAAACCCTGGGCACTAAGAGAAACACAGTTGTCAGAATGTGGCCTCAGACCGTAATTATTTGTGCTTTGAACTTGCAGGGCTAGCGGCACCTGGTAGGAAATTCCCACTCCCTCCCTCTTCTCTTTCCAATCACAGGACGTCTGTACACAGTGAGTTCTCAGCAACACCGAGCTCCAGGCCTTTGCTCTGCTTGACCGCCAGGGCTTGCTGATGAGTGCTCACCCACAAGGCTTTCTCCAGTGGCTGTGCACCACAGGGAAAATGGACTTCTGCTTCATGGCCAGAAACCTTTACAAATACACTGTCTCACTTAGAGAACTGAACATCAAGGAAGAAAATTTAAGACACACTATTCAAGCAGTCAGTGTACAGCAGCTGGACTGCTTGGGGTAGAGGAGGCAGTCCTCACTTCAGGGTCGGGCAGCTGCACATCACTAGCAGCCACAATAGCCCTACAACGGGGAAACACCCTGATGGTTTTGGAGCCTAGTCAGAGATGACACAAGCAGTGGGGCTGGAGTGGGAGGAGAGAGCCCTCCTGGTTCTCAGAGGCCATTAGTTTTTGGGCTCCCTAAGGCAGAATGGAAGGAATAAGAAATAGGTAGAAAGGAGACATAAAGAACAAGAAAGTATCATTTTAATTCAGAAGTTTCATATACTTTTCCAGGTCTGTCACAACCTAAGCCAATCTCTTCCCTAGACCTGTTATTCCCAAATTCCTGGGAAATCTCAATCTATCTATTGTCTGTTAATTAATCCCTAATAATTAGATTGAGAGAGATTTTAAGAAACCTATAATTTAGGGGACTTTCCAGCTACTGATGAGATACTGAAGATCATAAGTTTGACTGGATGATCAGAGCCATCTTGACATCACTACATTAATGTCATCCTTACATATTGTTCCATACCCACCACTCCCTAAATTTCCTTTACAAGAGTGGGGAACCCCAAAGTTGTCTCCTTCACTCTCCAGATGGCCCTCATTCTCTCCTGAATGTCTACTTCTTGCCTTCTCCCAAAGGCGTCTCTCTCTTGAGCTTGCCTGTATTCTCCCTTGAATGTGTATGTATAGCCACCTTCCTAAACAAACCTCTGTCAAGGCCCCTGACTGGTGTGTGCTGACATTCTTTTTTGTCATGTTAAACCAGGTTTCCCTTTCTCTCCAGAAACTTGTCAGACTCTTCTTCTGAGACACCACTTCTCCAGTGACATCCCCAGTCTGGGCCTGGGCCAGTCACTTCCTGCTCACAGTGCTCAGTGCAATTTCTCAGAAATGGGACAGCACTGAGGCGTGCCTTCGGAAAACCTACTCACCACGGCACGCTTCGCCTGTCGGGGAGGACTGGGCTGTGGAGAGGGCTTCTTGGGTGGCTGTGTGGGCGGCGGCTGCTGCTGCTGGGCTGACTGCTGTGAGTCCTTCTGCTGGGGCTGGGCTGGTTCGGAGCCTTGAGACGGTTGTGACTGTTGTACTTGTGGCACTTGTGGTGTAGGCTGAAGAGATGGGGGCTGTTGCAGCTGATGGGGGGTGTGATGAGGCATTTGTTGTTTTCCTTGTGAGTAAAGATCCAGGATCTGGTGGCAGATATCTAAATGATAGCCAACAATTACACTTAACACAAAAAAAGACATTTAAATCAAATTTTACCTAGGGAAAAACCAGCTACGATTCTCCTATGAGGACCAGTAAGCAAGAATCCCATTTGTAACCCACCCTATTGTTGCTATGTGCAACACTGGGCTGTAGTTTTAGTTCATTAAAACTTTATGCTTGGGGGCTGAGGCTGTAGCTCAGTGGTAGAGCACTTGCCTTGCAAGTGTGAGGCACTGGGTTCGATTCTCAGCACCACATAAAAATAAATAAATAAAGCTATTGTGTGTCTATCTATAACTAAAAAAATATTCAAAAAAAATTAAAAAAAAAACAACTTTATGCTTGGACAAAGCAAAAATTGTATTAGAGAATTACAGATGTTTCTGAAAAATGGCTTACAGACACCTATTTGGGAAAATTCACTCTTAGGACTCAGGATTTACAGGAAAGAATCATCTAAACATGAAACACCCTCAAGAAGGCTGGGCCTGATCAGTACCTTCCAAAACATCAACAGGGACATCTTGAACAAACTGCTCCCACCATCTCCTATACATGGGTTTGGAGGTCCATTCTTGTATTTCAAACTTGCACAAACGCCCTGCGAGATACATCACGGCTACTGCTATGATCTCCGGTTCCCACTGCAGTGACAAGGTGGTGCAGAGACTAGCTCGACAGGAGGAAGGAAAAAAAAAAGACTTCTTGAATTGTATAATCTAACATTTATGATTAAACCAGTGCACGGAGATCAGAAGCCTATCTATCTGCACATCAACTTGCTTAATCATCTAAACATGACTCAAGTGTTATAAACAAAAAAGCAAGTCTTTAGGTACCAAAATAAACTACTTCAACCATCGTTGCTAATTTCTATGTTCTTTAAAGAATCCCAATAATTCTAGTACATTCAAAACCTGCTAATTACGATATACCAAAGAAAAATGGTTCATGTACTTTCTTCTGGTGTTGAAATCCTAGCCTCTGTACTCCTTTGTGAAATGAAATCTTATGGGAGGTTCAACATTCTACAAGTCAAATCTGAGAGGAAAAAGCTGCTCTGCCTGCTACGGGGCAGCTGGCATCCCCAGTCACTGGCATTCTGAGGAACACAAACACTCTAACACCATTACAAGAAACCAAGCGGTCTCAAGGTATGCAGTTGTCATAATGTTCCTGTTCTGGACTTAGATTTCAAGCTGTCAATAAGATTTCAGCCTTTTAAACTCTGTGGCACTGCCTTTGCGGGGAAGCAGATGACCTGGACTTCGGCCCCAGCTCTGCCACTGTCTTTTCATCCACAGAAGTTAATTTTTTCTACTACAAAATGAAGGATTTGGACTAAATGACCCATAAAATCCTTTTAATTGCATCAGTGTATGAACATGCATACCTGTCATTTACAAAGGTCCATGCCATTTGAACCAACTTTTGAATTTTGTTTTTATCACCTAGAAATGAGGAAAACAGGTAAATTAATAGGAACAATGGGGGGGAAAAGAATTCACAAGAAGCAACAAGCATTTAAGACCCACTGTGTGTTAGCATAGCAGAGCTTTTGCCTGAGAAATGAGGACAAATGACATGGGTCCACATTATACCTCTTGTTCTTTTTCCACATGATCTATACTGAACCACCATTTATGGGAAACCTGGCTGAGAGACTAATTTTATTAGTCTATTTTAAAAATTCTGACTCAATTTCCTGTCTCCTATCAATTGGCAACTGGATGACAGAACCTGTTTATGTATAAAAGGAAACAGCATTAACGGCCATACTATTGAATTGTCTGAGCAAGCTAAGTCCTGGGTAATGCACTAATACATCAAAACTTTGTTTTCCTTTTCTGAGAAGCGTAAGGGGAATATATTCAAATTAAAGATTTTGTTATGATTTAAATATGAAGGGGCCCCCCAAAACGCATGAGACAATGTAGCAATAGGTGAAATGATTAGATTATGAGAGTTACAACCTAACCAGGGGATTAATCCAGTTGATGAATTAATAATTTGAAACAACTGCTATGCTGGGTAGTAACTACTGACAGGTGGGGAGTGGCCAGAGGAAGTAGGTCACTGGGGTGGGGGTGGGGGTGCCTGTGCAAGCAGGGCTCCCAGGGCGTAGGTGCTCTCCCTCTCCCTCCTTCTCCCTCCTTCCCTCCCTCTCTCTGCTTCCTGGCTGTCAAGAGCTCAGCAGCATTGAACCCAGGGGCGCTCTACCACTGAGCTATATCCCTAGCCCTTTTTACTTTTTTAATTTGGAGACAGGGTCTCAGTAATTTTGGAGGCTGGCCATGAACTTTTGATCCTCCTTGCCTCAGCCTCCTAAGTCACTGGGATTAAAGGCCTGCACCACAATAATTGGCTGGAAAAGGTCTTTTAAAAAATGTTTTCCCCCTTACCTTTAAGTTGTTTTGCATATTTGAGCAGGAATTGGTATGGATGTTCTACCTGTAAATCAAACTTTATGGTCTGTAGTAAGATTCTCTCCAGAACCATTACTTCTTCCTAAAAATAAAACAACAAATGTTGGGACAGTATTTATAATTGCAAGCCTCAAATCACATAAAAAAAAAAAAGGAGCATTTTTATCTATTTTCTCTTCAAATTATACTTTAACAACTATTCTTTATTCCTTTTCTCCTCTCTCCACTCAGGCTCAGTGATAAATTTTCAGAACTCACAACAGGAAGATAAGCCAGTCAGATGGTTAACTTAAAAATATTGGAAACAAAATAAAGATCTTTAGAATGTTAACTACTTTCAAACACGCATGAGTCTCACTTTACAAAATAGACTTATTTGATAATTTAAATATACTGTGGTTTCTTTCGAGATTCCCTTGGAAAAATGTAATCACTCAAGGAATTTTTACAGGAAACTTGAAGAGATTACGACAGCCAGTTTTACAAAAACTCACAGTAAACTGTACTGTGTGTGTGTGTGAGAGAGACAGACAGATACGGGGGCACCTCATTTTGTGTTTAAAGCTTTCATTTATCTAAAACAAGCTGTCCCAACATTGTCTACTGAATAAGGTATTTTTCTTCTCTTTATATATGGTCTATATAAATCCTGCCATTTTTGTGTCCCCTTGGGACTGGGGACTGAACCTAGGGGGGCTTTATCACTGAGCTGCCTCCCCAGGCCATTTTGTTTTTATTTTGAGACAGGGTCTTGATAAGTTTCCTAGGCTATCCTGGAACTTGGGATCGTTCTGCCTCAGCCTCCTCAGTGAATGGGATTACAAGTGTGTGCCACAAGATCAAGCTGCTACCCCCTTTTTTCTGACTTTTTATTGTTAACAGCTGTTTCCAAAAAGCTTCAATGTTTCTTTCAAATTTAGATACAACCTTTTTCCAAGTGTGCCAATGACTTCCAGGCTGTGGCCCACTGAGTATTACAAGACAGCCCAGGCCTGCCCTTTGTATTTCAAATATTCAATTAATTGGGTAATTATAGGTCTCCTGCAAACACTTTCCTCAGGGAAGCTCTGCAGTAGTCCTTTACTGGATCCCTAGGTAGAATGCTGTAATAGCACCTTTAAATGATCATTTTTTCCCCTCTTCCTCCTTTTTTTAAAAGCATTTACCATTAGATCATGATCAGACAGCTATTTGTATGATTATTTGATTAACACCTATCCTGCCACTCAACTCTACAATCCATGACAGTAAAAAATGTCTGTCTGCCAAGTGTTTTATGTCTGGTGTTTAATAAAGTGGCTGAAAACAAACATTTGCTGAATACATGAGAAATTAATATTGCAGGGGGAAACTACACAGTTAAGCAAAAAAGTTCTACACAAATCATGACTTTATTTTCCCTAAATACTTTTGCTGCTTCCCCCAGTAACTGCCTTCCTTTCTATCAAGAAAACGTCTCCCCTGCCTCCCAGGTTGTCTGAGACTGTACATACTGGAGGAAGGGGTGGAGTTCCTCACCCCCACAGGTCTTATCAGTAGACCAGTTCCTCTTTTCTATTCTATGAAGCCTTAGGTACAGAACATCTGCTTCACTGTGCCTGGATAGGGCCTTGGGTTCGTGATTTGATGGAACAGTGGGTATAGATGGAAAGGGACACTTCTCTAAGGCACCTTAGGACAGCACACACCAGCGGCTACCATGAATTTGCACCCTTCCTGGTCCCAGATGTGTATGACATTTTATCCTTAACCCTGGCTCATGAGCCACAAGGTTCATCTGTTCCATGCTAAAGCATAATGTGCCCCTAAAGCTAGACTAGTCAAATCAAGGATATAGGACCTTACTACTCTGTAAAAATCAAATACCTACAGGCACAGAAAACATTCTCTAATGCTACATTATTTTTTATAATCTTTAATTTCTGATTATTGTTAAGTAGGAGTTTCTAACAGGTTTCAACTTTTATCAACAGGTTAGTGAACTTAATAATTAAACCCAAGGGAAAGAATTACCAACAATGAAAATACATACAAAGCATTAGTATTAATTGCAAACACAACAGGAACAAAAGCATTCTGGGCCTCTGTTAACTCTGGAAAGGAATGAAGAAATGACTGCACATTTCACCCACATACATATAAATACTGCTTGGCAGACAGGCGAATACCTATTGTGAGGTAATACAAACTAGATGGGCAAGATAACATGAATGGTGCTGAGCGTCACCACCTTGGCTTTGTTTTAACTGTGAGTTTGCATTTCCCCCATAACATTCTTTTGTCATTTTTTCAACAAGTATCTACTGAATGCTAGTCCAGCTACTGCACTAGCCACCAGACACAGTCTCCGCTCTCACAGTTGAGAAGGAGAGTTAAATGTGTGATTATTTGATAAAAATCTATCTGATGGAAACCTAAATGTGCAGTACTAAATGGAAGCAGTGTATCTTAAAAAGTCACACATTGTTGATTCTAACTCTGTGACATTCTGGCAAATGCAAGACTATGGAGACACTAAAAAGAGCAGTAGTCACTAGTGGTTAAGGAGGAAGGGATGAGCAGGCAGAGCACAGAAGAAAATACATCATCTTGTACACCATGATGGAGGATACATATTACATGCTTCTCTAGATCCACACAATGTATAAAACCAAGACTGAACCTTAATGTAAACTATGGAATTATCTGTGTGAAAATGATGGATCAAGTTCATCAATATTAACAAATGGACCACTCTGGTGAAGGCTGCCAACAATGGCGGAAGCGCTGTGCACTGCGGGGCAAAGAGGACCTGGGAACTCCCTGTACCATCCTTTTAATTTTCCTATGAACCTAAAATTGATTTTAAAAAATGAATTCTTAAGAAAACAAAAAATCTACCAATTACAAGCTGTAAGAAATGTTATCAAGGATAATTAACAAGTGCTTTAAGGGTTATAAGAGGGGGACCTTGATGGGAATGAGGGTGGAAGAAAACTGTCACAGGTCCCTGAAAGTGGTATTTTAAGAAAACAATAAAAACTATTATTTGAACATCATTCACTGACATCGGCTGGAGTTTAGAAAGGACAAGGTATATGGCATGCCCACCATCAATCTCTAGGATGTCTAAAAATGCTGCAATATTGATACTTTCAACCTTCTTAAAAAGCAAAAGCCACAACAGCCTCTGTACTTCTGTCTGACCCAGAAGCTAGCTGGAATTGTGACCCTGCCCTCTCTGCGGCACCTGGAGGTGGAGTGCTGATGGTGAGGAGAGGAGTTCTGCTCACCCCATCACGTGTGTTGTTGCCCTGATGGTGCTCAGGGTGCTGCTAGGCACAGCAGAAAACACCACCTAATCTTCTCTCCTGTGTTACAAAGCAAAGGGTGCCTTCTAAATAAGGCCCTTTAAGGAACTCAAGGGACTGGAAGACAGGGGCTATGGCTATTGTCAACACAAGAACCACATCATAGAAACCAAGATTTGAAGGCAGGAAGTTTACAGTTCTTACCTTTGGATCATCTCCAAACTGGCCAAACTGTACATCGTTTAATAAACTACGAGCTGTTTTGATGATATCTTTACATTTTTTTGGCGTTTCTTCAACTTTCCCAGCCAGAAAGAGACAACAAGCTCCTGTCACCTAGGAGGGAGAGAAAAGCTCGTGATTTTTGTTAGCAAAGGGTCACCCAGGAACAGATGCAAGGATTTCTGACCTTCACAAGAAAGCAATCCTCTCATTCTCCTTGTCATTCATAAATATGCTGATACTCTAAAAAAAAGTCTAAAGGAAATTTAACACACTTGAAAAAAAGTAGTTTGTAAATTTAAAAAAGAGGAAGATTTAATTTTCTTACCAAAACTGTCATATAAACAAAGAGAATATCAAAAAGAAAGAAAAAAACCCACAGAAATGAATTTCGTTTTTATATTCTAATTTTAAAGATAACAACTTCCTGAACAATAAGCTTTATTCTGGAAAAGAATGAGTGACTTTTGCAGTGCATGTCCCGGGCACCCATCTGTGTACCACTGCCTACATCTTCTTTCCTTTCTGCCATGGTCTGAATGTACGTGTTCCTGCAGCGGTCACATGCTGAAACTGACTGCCAGTGTGGTAGTACCTAGAAGTGTTTTTTTTTTAAATATTAAAAAATTTTGTTCTTTTTAGATACACATGATAGTAGAGTGTACTTCGACATATTAGAAATGCATACAATATAACTTATTCTAATTAGGATCTCATTCCTGTGGTTGTACATGAACTGGTGTTTTCATATATGAACACAGGAAAGTCATGTCAGACTCGTTCCCTTGTCTTTCCTATTCCTACCCCTCCTCACTTCCCTTCATTCCCCTTTGTGAAATCCAATGAACTTCTATTCTCCCCCTCCACCCTTGTTGTGTTAGCATCTGCATATCAGAGAGAACACTCAACCTTTGGTTTTTGTGATTTATTTCACTTAGCATGATAGTCTCCAGATCAATCCATTTACCAGCAAAAGTCGTAAAGTCATTCTTTTTTTGTGGCTGAGTACTAGCCCATTATGTATATATACCACACTTTATCCATTCATCTGTTGAAGGGCACCTAGGATGGTTCCATAGCTTAGCTATTGTGAGTTGAGCTGCTATAAACATTGATGTGGCTGCATCACTGTAGTATGCTGATTATAACTGGGTATAAGCCAAAGAGTGGGATAACTGGATCAAATGGTGGTTCCACTCCTATTTTTTTGAGGAATCTCCATATTACTTTCCAGAGTGGTTGCACCTATTTGCAGTGAAGAAGGGGAGTTTTTGGAAAGTAATCCCCTCATGAATGGGATTACTGTTCTCCCAACATACGGGGAGGACACAACAAAAAGGTGCCCTCTATGAGGAACACACCTTTACTAGACACTGAATCCGCCAGTCCCTTGATCTTGGACTTTGCACCCTTCAGAACTGTGAGGAGTATGTTATTTACAGATGATGCAGCCTAAATGATTTTATTATAGACACGGTCTCTCCAGTTGCCTTATCTTGACTGCAGTCCATGTATCACTGAGGTTGGAAATGCTCTTTCTTTATTGTCTCCTGACCACTCCTATCCTTTTACATTCCACACTCTTCACACAATCAGGATTCACTCTGGATATCACTCTGCCAGGGGAAAAAGCTCATTTCAACAGTCTTCTTCTTCAAGAAATCATAAACTAATGAGGAAGACAAGCATACAAATCAAAGCAAAATCTTAAACAAAAAACTAATAAAATGACCTTCCTATTAAGTCTAATTCTGTCATCTTCACTTTAACCAGTTGACTGTTTACCTACTAAAGTCAAATGTCCTTAGTCTGGCATTCAAGACTCCCCATGGTCTGTCTACCTTCCCAGGCAGCGTTTCATCATTGCCTTCCTGACAGATGGAGTTCCTACTGGGCTGTCAGTGTGCCGTGCGAATCTCCTGCATCCACTGGAGCTATTTCGACTGGACTGCTGCCCTAGCCCATCTCGGCACACCTACACCCGCTATGCACTCAAGACTTAGTTTAAACTACTAGCACCTTTTCCCTTGCATGTTCCCCGATCCCTCCAACATGTAATTAATGTCCCCCTTGAGTGCCACAGCCCTGTATCTACACCTCTCCTATGGCCTCACTTAAGTTCAGATTTATCTCAGAAAAGGTAATAAGAAAGTACACTTTCATACAAAGTGCAATATGACTATGGTCCACACTGACCTAAGTGAAAAAGGATTTGAACATGGTTAACTGGAAAATAAAAAGTTCAAACTTGATTTTTTAAACACATAGTATCTATCAGATAAAAATCAACCCTTTCTGGAAAATTAAATAGAGACACTATAATCAGTTCACCAAAATGAATGGAATGATATGATGTGATAGAGAATTACCACAAAATTCAAACACTTACATATCTTGGGAATTGCTTGAAGGAATGAAACATGTAGAAGCGATGAAAATAAATTATTCCAGTTGCCAGAGTGTCATAGTGTCTGTTGTTCCAGTTAAGGACTTTTTGCAGGTTATACTCTTAGTTAAACGTAGAAAGAAGATAAAGACAAGCAACAAAATCAGTGGCAAACAATACCAGTGGCAAAGCAGGCAGATGGGAATCTGAGGTGCCAGAATTCTGACATAAGAATTAGCACCTGGAAGTTCATACCCTTAACAAGCCTTAGGACACACTTCAGCTGAGACCTCAATTGGTGTTGGTTTTCCTCCTGGGGGTTGATTGCTCATTGGTTAAATCTATACATTTAAATGATGAACCAGAAAAAGAAAAACCCCTGCAGAGCCAGGCAATCAGAACAACAGTCAAACGACAAGGATATTTAACAACTGTCCTAGAACAGAGAAATGACTGGATGTTTAATCTATAGTATCTAATTAATTCTTGGTGGTGGTGAGGAACCTATCTGTAACAGATTCCAATGAAAATTAGGATACAGCCCCAAACGCGTGCCCACATCAAAGATGAACCTAGCACCCTCTCGGCGGTACCGGGCCTCAGTGGCTGGATCGAGTCCTTCAAGTTGCGAGGGTGTGTGAGCCAAGTCTTTTTTATCCCAGTACCAACATGGTTTTGTGTGGTCCAGGTTTGCTGACGTTACTGAAGGGCTTGAATTTTCTTTATTCTCCTTCATTTATTGGAGTAGACTTGTTCTTTCCAAAAGGTTATCTGAAAATTTTAGAATCCTAAGATAAAAATAAAATAAAGATGCAAAGTTGGAAAGGGATGCGACATTATAAGGAACTAATCATTACTGGTGATCTATAATCACAAAATGCACTTGATTTTGGATCAAAATTCCCCACAGAAACTATGTTATACTGATTGTCAGAATCCCAGGCTAACCTCCAAAGCCAATTCAACACACTCTACGTGACTTTAATACCAATAAGTCCCAGATGTCATGATAGCTTAGAAGATCATTTTCTCCCCTTCTTGAATATAAAGGGTTAAATCTAGTCATAATGTTGGAAGAAACTAAGCATATCTTACTTCCTGTCTTTATCAATGGACACAAACTGTTTCATATTTGTCTAGATTCCATTCTTCAGTAACACCCAGGCCTGTCTTAATCTCCTATATAGATTTATGCTCCAAAACTATCCCTCTCTTCCATCTAGTATCACATTTTCCCTCTTGTAGTTGACTTCACCTAGGCACTTTAACTTGTAAGAGCCATCGGATTTGGTTGATACACATTCAAGAATGAGCTGAACTGAGCAATATGAACCAGGTGCCTGGTGTGGAGAGCTGAGGGCGTGGGTGGGAGGAAGTGGTCTATAAGGAGCGCCTTTTGGCCTTTCTTTCATTCAGAATACAGAGATTCTCTAAAAGCTGCACACCAAGAGAAAAGAAAAACAAGGAGTTCATCAGGAGGCCACTCTAACAGGTAAGTTCCTTGCTAAATGGCTCAGGGACAATAGACATTTTCAAATATAGTGGCAGAAGGGTTCCAAGGTGGCTGAGACAGGTTAGTCTGGAGAGCAGAAAACACTTCTGAGGCCTGTCTCTGGGTACAGCCCACTAATTCACGTGGAAGCGTAACTTCCTCTGTGTACCTCCCTTATTTCTGAAAAGAAAGGTGAAACGGCAGAGCTAAGTAGTATCCCCCTCCTACTTGCTAGCCCTAAAGTACAGCTGAGGTTGTCCTAAGAATTTATACTTTTCTATGCAATATTGATTAAATTAGGCAGTGCATGGGTGGGCGAACAGTTAACTAAAATCCCAGAAGCTATTATGGAGATACATTTCTCACTTATGGATTGGCAAAAATCCAAAAGCTTGGCGATTTACTGTTGGCAAGGCTAGGGAGAAGCAGGTGGTCTCAAATATTGCTAGTGGGAGAACAAAACGGTACAACTGTCACAGAGGGTAAGTTGGCCATAACTAACAAAATGACATACACATTTGCTTTTTGACCAAGAAATCCCACTGCTAGGAATCTTCTCTAGAAACACAGTTACAAATATGAAATAACATATGCACAAGAGTATTCACTGCAGTGTTATCTGTAATGGCAAATCCACAGATAACCCAAATGTTCAGCAACAAAGAACTAGCTGAATGGAATATGGTACATGAATATAAGCAGCACACTATGAGGCTATTAAAAAGAATGAAAATGATACTGTAAGGACTGTAGAGATTTTGAGAATTGGCAAAAAGCAGGATAGTATACACAGTATGCTATCATCTAGGTGAGAAAGGACAGGAAAGAACTGCTATTTTCTTGGTCCCTATATTTTTTTTAATTAAAAAAAAAAGGATTAGCAATAGGAAATGGGGAAGAATGGGACAGAAAGGACAGGGATGGGAACAGGACTTCACTGAATCTTTTTATATAGTTCTGACTTTTAGAACTATATTTTAAAATAACTGTAGTTTTACAGAAAAGTTACAAAGATAGTAGAATCTTTATCGATGCCCTTTACTGAGCTTCCTGAGTTAACACCTTACATGCCACTCAGGAATTAATTTTGGTACCATAGTAAATAAACTACAGCTTTTATTTGGTTTGAGTTTCCCCACAATCCCTTTTTCTGTTCCAGGATCTAATCTAGGATGCTACTCTGCATTTAGTTGTCATATTTCCTTGGTACTGTCTATTCAAAAATCTCTCAGGTTTTTCAGTTTTCCATGCCCTGATCAGTTTTAAATAGAACCAGGCAGGTCTCTTGATTTGTGTGTTTTCTCATGAATGGAATTTTAGGGAAGAATGCCACAGAGGTTAAGTGTCCTCCTCATCACATCATGTCAGGGAACAGGTGACATCAGAGTGACTTTTTATAGCTGAGGCTAACCATGACCACTTGATTAAGATGGGGTCTGCCAGGTTTCTCATTGCAAATCATTATTTTTCCCTTTCGATTTTCTACTTCAGAAGCCAGTCACTACAGTCAGCCCAGGGTCCTTACTAGAGAAAGAGGGAACAAAGCATCACCTTTTGGAGGAAGCAATATCAAAAAATTTGTGGACATATGTTAAAATCACTATAATAATTTAGTAAATATTTTGCAAAGCAAATGAGTATGTAAATACATTTCTTCTTAACGATTCACCCACTAATTTTAGCATCCATCTAAGAATCCTGCCTGCAATAGTTTGTTTGTATGTGTTTGAGACTGGGGTTTCACTATGTTGTCCAGACTGGCCTTTAAGTTCTGGGCTCAAGCCATCCTCCTGCCTCTGCCTCCTGAGTAGCTGGGGCGATGTCTGGCTGTTGTGGTGTTCTGATGGTGACCTTCCATTTCATTTACTCCTTCAACGCTTATTATTTACAATTCTTTTTTTTAGATGTTGATAGACTTTATTTTATTAATTTATTTATATGCGGTGCTGAGAATTGAACCCAGTGCGCCTCACACATGCTAGGCAAGTGCTCTATCACTGAACCACAACCCCAGCCCCTTACAATTCTTTTGAAAGAAAGATTTGTTCCTTCTCTCTCGCTTATTTATGTCAGTATAGACTTATGGGTATGTATTTTATTCTTTGGGTTACAAATATAATACCATTATTCTCTTGATAAAATTGTTTCCCCATGGCCACTGGGAGATCTTTCAGGTTGGCTTTCAAGTTCCTTTCTAATTTGACTTTTCAGTCATGTAAATATTTACATATTAATAAATGTAACTAAAACTAAAAAAGTAAATCCTAAAGTCAAATCCATGGGCAACTTAACTATATAGAAAATTACTTCAAGTAATTTCTGGTATTGTTATAATCTTAGGGAGATATACTCTAAGATAAAAAGAACCCCCAAGAAATCTTAAACTTCATTACACTGTCAGTAGTAGCATTAAAAAATTGTAATTTTTAATTCCCCCCTTTTTGGTATATTACAGGATATACAGAAGCAAATATGTAAATGTTAATGCTAGGAACCAAGATTTTCTGTGCAAAGAAAATAAATATACATGCACAAATTTAAAGGTTAAGAAAAAAATTATAATGCTAAATTTTAATTGAAAATAAATCACTTAAAATATATATACATACACCCCAGTTCTTTCCACTTAGAAAGAAGCAGTGACACTCTCATCATCAGGCACAATTCAGTGACCAAGTTTTAGTTCTTTCAAAACAATTCCCTCTCAAAGGAAGCAGGCTATTTTCCAGTCCAAGGTAGGAGCCTTCTTGGGATGTAATCAGGCAGTTTACCAAGACATAGGAGCCATCATGAAGGGTGACCACTGGATACATTCAGCATAATTTTGAATATTAAAAAGAAAAATGCCTGTACCTGACTGTAAGATAATGAATAAAAACTGAGTCCACAGTAATATGTGTGGGGTGTGTGTGGACAAAAGCTTAACCTAAATCCAACTAAGCCTGTAGACTTAAGCTTCCAGTTTACAGTAAATACTGGGGTAGAACAAGTTAAATACCATAAGGAAACTACTCATCACATTCAAAAGGTGGGACACTCTATAAGAAAACTGACTTGGTCTCTTCAAAAAAGTTGATGTCGCTGTGTGTGGTGGTACAGGCCTGTAATCCCAGTGACTCAGGAGGATGAGGAAAGAGGATCATAAGTTTGAGGCCAGCCTCAGCAATTTAGACCCTGTCAAAATAAAATAAAAAGGGTTGGGGATGTAGCTCTATGAGTGCCTGTGGTTTCATCCCCAGTACCCTCCTCCCCTGAGTCAATGTCATGAAAAAACAAAATGATAGGAAGGAGGAACTGCCCTATATTTAAAAAGGCTAAAGATGCATAACTACCAATGCAGTGAGAACCTTGATTAGGTCCTTTTTTTTTTTTGGTAGTGCTGGGGACTGAACCCAGGGCCTTGTGCATGTAAGGCAAGCACTCTATCGAGCTAAATCCCCAGCCCTCCCCTGCTGCCCCCTTTTTAACTACAAACAAAATTCTTAACGATTAAGGAAAATTCAAATATAGACCAGATCATAAGGGAATCTGTGAATTTTCTAAGGGATAATAATATTTTATAAAATAATATTGTCACATAGGAGAATGACTTTATTCTTAGTAGATGCAGGCTAACATTTCACACTGTCATGAGGTCTGCAACTTACTTTAAAACGGTTTGTCTAGAACAAAAATCACACAGCAAAAGTGGCAAAACATTAACATGTGTCCAGTCTAGGCTTTAGGCACACAAGTAGTCCCGGTACTATTCTTTAATGTAAAAACAAGTTAGAGGGTAAAAATCAGATGAGACTCCGTACGGGACCAGAAGGGCTCTTTGTTTCCTTATTGCCACTAGCCCTTGTCGCTCAGCAGCTGAGGAATATCTCTGCACATGTGTAGGTATGATTTTATAAACTACAACAGAAAGAAAGTGCACTATTAAGTGTGTGTAATTTTTACAAAGTAAACACATCTGTGCAACACCATTCAGTTGAGAATCAGAATACTGCCAACTTCCCAGAAGCTCTCCTTCCTATCCTAGTCACCATCCCATCCCTGCCAAAGACAACTATTCTAACCTCTACTCCCAATCAGTTCCACCTATTTTTGAAGGATGTGTACAATGACATAGTAACATTGCTTTATGTCCATTTCCTGTTGCTTGATACTGTGTGTGGGACTCATCCCTGCTGTCGCATAAAACAGGTTTCATTCACTCTCATCACTGCAGAACAGTGGTTCTCAAGGACACTTGAAAATGTCTCCAGACATCTGTTATAATCGGGGGATGGCTTCTGGCATTTAGAGGGTAGAGGCTAAGAATGTTGCTGAACATACTACAACGCCCAGAACAATCCCCTACAAAAAGGGATTATCCGGCTCAACCTATCAATAATGTTGAAGTTGAAAAGGTGCTGTGCAGTATTTTATTCTAAAGATATAACACAATTTACCCATCCATTCTATTGTGGATGAACATTTGAAATATTTCTATTTTTTGGTATTAATAAACAGTCATGTACCTTCTTGTACAATAGAAGGCACCTGGCCAGTTGGTTAAAAGAATTAATATCTACCCACATTTGTAATTTATTTATGGCATACTAGTTGGGAATCTGCTACTTTAAGATTCATTAAAGTAACCATTCTCTCTGCACTTATTCATTCCAATATCTGCTGAGCATTTACTGAGTCGAGTCTCAAATGCACAGTGGGGAAAAATACAAGCAAGGTCTCTGACCCAGAGGAAGCTTGCATTCTAGTGCCAGAGGCAGAGAGAAACAAAAGGGGAAGACAATGAAGAGCTGGTTTTGATAAGGGAAGAAAAGCAGAATATGGTTCTATAAATATTGGGTTTGAAGACCTTGGATGATAATTGTGTGGAAACATCTATGAGACAAATGGGTCTGTTGAAATCTAGAAAGAACATACTGTCTCTGTAAATGTAGCCACTGTAAAGTCATGACAAAGGACAGAGGAAAAAAGAGGTCTGCGAACAGAACTCTGATTACCCTGTATGAAGAATCACCAGATAAGAAAGGGAAGGAATGGTCAAAGAGGTAGGGAAATATGCAGTCTTTTTGTGTGTGTGTGTGTGGGGGGATCGGATTCAGGGGCACTCAACTACTAAGCCACATCCCCAGCCCTATTTTGTATTTTATTTAGAGAATGGGTCTCAATGAGTTGCTTAGTGCCTTGGTTTTTTGCTGAGGCTGGTTTTGAACTTTCAATCCTCCTGTCTTAGCCTCCCGAGCTGCTAGGATTACAGGCCTGTGCCACCGCGCCCAGCTGAAATTTGCATTCTTAAGTGCACAAGAAACCAAAGGAGGGGCTGAGGTTGTGGCTCAGTGGTAGGGCACTTGCCTCTCATGTGTGAGGCACTGGGTTCGATTCTCAGCACCACATATAAATAAATAAAATAATAACGATCCATTGACAACTAAAAAAAATATTAAAAAAAAAAAAAAAGAAACCAAAGGATATCAACTTTAAATAAGAGGTAGTGGTCAACAGTGATAGATGCTAAAGAAAAATTAAAGGACAAGAAATTAAGGAAAGGTTACTCAAATTGGTTATTAGTTATTAGGAACATTGAAATTGTGGTGACTACACAATTTTGAATATAGTAAAAACACTTTGAACAGGTGGCTCTGTAAGTGAATTACAGCTCAATAAAGTGAGTACACACATAAGTAAAAGAACATTTTCAGAGTAGTGGGGCAGAGGGAAATTCATGGGGTTTTAAGGAATGAATAGGATATGCCTTCTTCTGAGCTACTTCTTGCTCAAAAAAGTGACAAGGTGAAAAGCAGAAGGCAGGTTTTTGCTGTTTTTCTTGTCCACCTCCACCCCCTTCCCCAAGCATAGAATAAAACAAAGACTGTGTGCAGTTAGAAGGAAAAGAATCAGCCGGGCGCGGTGGCTCAAGCCTGTAATCCCAGCACTTAGGGAGGCTGAGACAGGAGAATCGCGAGTTCAAAGCCAGCCTCAGCAACGGCGAGGCGCTAAGCAACTCAGTGAGACCCTGTCTCTACATAAAACACAAAATAAGGCTGGAGATGTGGCTCAGTGGTCTAGTGCCCCTGAGTTCAATCCCCAGTACCACAAAAAAAAAAAAAAAAAAAAAAAAGAAGGAAAAGAATCACTGGAGGAGACTAAACAAGCCTTAAGGAGGGAGTTAACTGACAAAGGATACTAAAAAGCATAGTGAGAAAACGTGAGAAAGCAAGCTCTTTCTCTAAGAAGGAAAGAAAAAGATGGAGGAAGATGTAACAAATGTTTTAAGGGAGAGGAAGTAACTCCTAAAAGAGGATCTCAGAGTACCTCCATTTTCTCCAAGAAGTAGAGTGTCTGACATTTGCTGAGAGCAAAGGGGCACACTGGGAAAAAAGGGTTAGGAATAACCCACTAAAGAGGACATAGGGATGGGAAAGAACCTCAGCTCACAAGCGGATGCATCACAAATACATTCAAGTCAGTTTTACCACGCTATGATTGGCCAAACTCCATGATGAAAATCTAGTACAAGTCTCCTTTAGACTCTGGAGCAGAATGAACAGTGCATGAAATCATAACAATGTGTACCAATGTACATACCCAGAATAGCAACAGCCCTCTAAAGCATTCACCTTTCTGAAAAAGTGCTTGCCTCTGTTCTATAACCCCTTTTCCTATAGCTCTTCCATTATTTTTTCACAGGGTCCTGAAGTTATAAATTTTATCATTAGCAGTGATTACTGTGAAAATCACTGAGATTTATGAGATCCACAAAAGTGAAAATCTCTCAAGCAACATGTTAAGGTGTTTTAGCAACATCTTTCAGTCATGTGTTTTAGATATATCATCTTACATGATGAAAGATGAAATGCATTTTCGACATTCAGAATTATGACAATAACAGTAATGCTAACCACATAATTCTCTGACCCAGTATGTAAGTTCTCCTTTAGTAAAGTACTAAATTGTTACTAACCTTCATTCAGACATTTTTATTAATAGGACCTTAGTGTAGAAAGCAGCCTATGGCATTGCTGAACATCAATAACTGGTGTTCACATAATTCTTGTATTATTCTTAGATTGATTTTTATGTTATGTTCATCTCCTAAATCTGCTACACAGATGGCACAAAATAATGAATGTAATCTACCTTTTAACAACTATCTCTTTACCTAGCTTCCTAAACCTTGAAAATAACATTTTCCTTTTCTACTGATTGTCTTTCGAATATGTGAAGATAATTTTTACATTCCCTTCTTTTCTCTAGGATGAAGAAACTTAATGGTTTTCTCAAGATAGTTTTGAGAGTTTAATTTTATTAATATTAGATTCCCCCTAAAAATTTTTTTTGGGGGTACCAGGAATTAAACTCAGGGGCACTTGACCACTGAGTCACATCCCCAGCCCTATTTTTTTTTTTAAATATTTTTTTTTAGTTGTAGATGGACACAATGCCTTTATTTTATTTATTCATTTTTATGTGGTGCCAAGGATTGAACCCAGTGCCTCACATAAGCTAGGCAAGTGCTCTCCCACTGAGCCACAACCCCAGCCCCCCCAGCCCTATTTTGTATTTTATTTAGAGACAGGTAGAGACAGCGTCTCACTGAGTTGCTTAGCACCTCGCTTTTTGCTGAGGCTGGTTTTGAACTTGCAATCCTCTTGTCTCAGCTTCCCGAGCCACTGGGATTACAGGCACGTGCCACTGTGTCCTGGCTCCCCCTAAATATTTTCAAAACAGAAAAAATACACTTTACATGATCTGCCCAACATATGGAGGGAGGAAGGCTAGTACATTCAGTAACATGTCCATCCTATGTCCACTGAGTTGCAGCATGCCCGCAAACTATGTTTTCTTATCCTCACAATTTATCACTGAGAAAATGTAGTCAATGGAGCCAAAGAAACACGAAACAACCTGTCAGTCAGCAAATCTGCGGCAGAGGAACAATCTGTCTTATTTCAGACTAAGATACTGCTGTTCCTCAATCTAGACACTACTTTGTTTCTATAAATGGAACATTACATCTTAGAACCATTTTTTGTCAAGACAGGTCCTCCTCACCTGAAACACATACAACTCAATTTCTGAAAATTTAGTCACTTCCAGGAAATTTGTCAGTTTTGGTCTTTAAGAACTCTGGGTGTCATCTGATATGCTGCCTACTTATCATTCAATAGTTTGAGTGCATTCATTAACTTGAGAATCATGCTTCTTACATATTTAGCTAGTAATTAAAAAGTGCCATTTGTTCAAAAGGGCAAAACCAAAGCCCCATAGCTTCTCTCTAAAGACCCCCCTTTCAGGCTAATAACAGCCCACTAATCAACATTCTGGGTTTAGTAATCTGAACGGATATAAATCCACCTAACTATTTCTTATCCAATGTACATTTACTTCTTTTTTCTACTAGGCAAGATTATGTTTGGTGTTGTAAGGAAACCTAAATGGACTTATGCCCAGCAATCTCCCATTTACCAACAGTCAATAAACTTGTAACAAAAGGAAATATGCTTTGTGTCACCTGGCTCTCTTTATTGAAGCTCTGCTGGTTTAAAGGACTCAGCTCTCCTTTCTCAAGTACTAACAAGCCCTTTTTTGGCCCTTCCAACAATTTTGTAAAACCGTTCATTAATAAGTCCTTGTACCCAAGAGTCAGCTAATTGCTCTCTGTGAAAACAGAGACAGGACAGACTTCAGACTTCTACCATTAACTATACTTTTAGGATTCCTCAAAGGCTATGAACAATGATTTTATAATCTTATATGCAATTACTCTGGTATATAATTTATCAGACCTTAAAAATACAAATTAGATTTAATCTAGTTAGATATGCGTTATAATTTCAATTACCTTGAATTTAACTCCTCTTGTTTTGTTCTTAACCCAATTTTATATAATAAAAGCAGAAAACATTTTTTCTTTTCGTAATTCCTAAAATGAACTTGCACGTTTTATAAGCCAAAATATGACCAATTTTTTCTTTATGATATTCAATTTATTTTTTAATTTTTAAGTATTTAAAAAATTTATTTATTCTACTTAGGTACACATGATAGGAGAATGCATTTTGATTCATTGTACACAGATGGAGCACAACTTTTCATTTCTCTGGTTGTACATGATGTAGAATCACATCATATATGCAGTCATACATGAAGCTAGGGCTATGATCTCCATCTTATTCCAAAATCTTTACTGTCCCTATGACCCCTCCCCTCCCCTTTGACCAAATTTCTCCATTCTTCCCGTGTCCCCTCCCCCATTATGGCTCAGCATCCACTTATCAGAGAGAACATTTGGCATTTGGTTTTTTGGGATTGGCTAACTTTGCTTGGCATGATATTCTCCAACTCCATCCATTTACCTACAAATGCCATAATTTTATTCTTATATTGCTGAGTAATATTCCATCGTGTATATATACCACAGTTTCTTTATCCATTCATATGATATTCAATTTTAGAAATGGCGTTTAAAATTTAAGAACCTCATTAACAATTAAAATGTTTCTGTATTGCTTGGTGTTGCAAACTACACTTTCGAAATAGAACAAGTGTCAAACACAATTTTGCTAGAATCAACTAATATGCTTGGATCATACATCACAATATAATTGAGCGAAAAGAGGAGAAAACTCCTAAAATTAGACACCGATAGTAGCCAATGGAAAAGAACCCCAATAGTCCTGGATAATTATTACATTTATGGTCAGGATGATCTAACAAATAAGCATCTTAGGAATGCTAACAATTTTAACTAAAATGTCTATCAGTACTATTAATACCATCATCCATTCTTTCTTTCATTTGGCAGTATAGCTGACTAAATGTTAGTGTTCCGATGCTGGGGATCGAAAGTTCTTCTCTTTCATTCTACTAACATCATTCACAGAAATTTTTAATGTGTGTCTACGACAGCAAGGCACTATGCTATAGATGTGTAAAAAGAGATACTTATCAAGATACACAAACGTTATTAACTTTACCTTAAAAAAAAAAAAGGCCACCTTAAGTGACTGTTCTTACAAGACATTCCTAACCTCAGACGACTTAGCAAAAACTCCGTTTAATTGGCAATGCAAATTTAGGGAGCGTCACAGAGCATACCCTGTGCGGATACTGGTTTAATAAGTTTTTAGACATACGCCTCACCTTTCTCAAGACCTCCTCTTATAAGCCAAACCAACCACCCAGGAGAGGGTGGGTGAGGACGTCCCAGCAAGAACGAGGCTCACTGCGGAAGTGCCTTCTTCTCACTCCTAATTCCACCCTTGCCCCAAGGCTTTGCGAACTCCAAAGTCAGAGCACCGTAAGTGTGGAACCATCTCCGAAGTCTCACACCTAACCAACAGTGGATTCGACCGGCCACGAAATAACAGCGATGGGCCCTCTGAGGCCGTGCGGCGGCGTGCGAGCGTGTAAGACCCCTACCCCACCCCCAGCCGCTAGAAAGTCCCCCAACCCCGATCGCGCCCCGACGCGAGCGCCGCTATCAGTTCTAAGGTGCGCCAGGTCATCCTGCGCCACCCTTGCGCCTCAGACCTTTTCCCGAAGCCCACCCCCCAGCCCCGCTTCGCCCGCCAACTTCAATGTGCTTCAGGGGCTAGTGGAGGGGGGTGGAATCCCGGAGGCGAGAGTGCCCCAGCCGACGGCTGCAGTTCCCCATACCCTACTCCGAACTCTCGGTACGCGAGAGGAGGACGGCGCTGCCTGCGCTCTGGGGGTCACTCACCCCTCGCCTCAGGCATGCCCCTTAGCTACGTCTCTCCTTGCTGACAGCGGCCATCTTGGATGTGGAATGTCGGGGAAGTACGTCATCGCGCTGCGTCTCGCGACGAAAAACAAACGACCGGAGGGGCGGTGAGCGTCAGCCGCCTATCAGCCAATCAGAGGAAAGTACAGTTCTCAAAAGCGGAACGAGCCGCTAGTTTCCCCTCCACTCGCCGGGTGGATCAGTGGCTGTTTCGTGCAGGAGGAGGAGCCAGCCAAAGGGTCCTTTCCGTAGGCCTCGCCCCCTCGGCGAAAGGGAATTCGGAAGCAACCGAACCTGCTAACGGAACTTGGGCGCGGAGGCGGGGCCCAGGATGCCGTTGCCCAATCAGAGCTCGGACGTGGACAAAGTTCAGCCAATTGTGGTTTCGGAGCCGGCGGCAGCCGAGTCGGCTGCTCTCGCCCCCAGAGCTTGCCGTCCAATGGCTACGCAGGACCCCGAGCGGAACGGCGGCTGGGCGGCGGGTGGGGCCGCGCCCAGGCGTGCGAGGCGCTGACCAATGAGCGGCGGCGGCGACGGCCTGGGGGCGGGCCTGGGGGCGGGAGGAGCCGGGTTGGGCCGCGGTGGCGGGGCCGTCTCAGGCCGCCGTCCCGCCCCTCCCGTCCGGCCGCCACCGCCGCCGCCGCGGCCTGGGGGTTGGTTGAGGCGGACGGTGGGGTCCGGACTGGGCTGTGGCGCCGCCGCTGCGGGAAAGGGAGCGGACAGGTGAGCACCGGCGGCAGCCTCTTGCGCGCGGCCCGCGGGCTGCGAAGACCGTCGCGCTGTCGTTCCCGGGCGCCGCGAGGCCACCCCGGCGGCCGGTCCGCGCCGAGTCTGGCCAGCGCCCCGGCCAGGCGCTCCGGGCCGCGGGGGGCGAGTGTGCGTGCGGGGCCGTTCGCTGAGGGCCCGCGAGCCCGAGGTCCATCCGGCCTCTGTCCTGTCTGGCCTGCCGGGGCGGCGGCGCCGACACTTCGGTCCGTGCCAGCCGGGTCCCGGGTGGTGGCAGGTGCAGGGGACGTCCCCTGCGCCGCCCTCTGTCCCCGGCCCCTCGGCGCCGCCCTCGGGTGGGGTCCGGGCCCCTTGCGCGCGGGTCTCTGGGCTCAGCGTGCGCCCGGGTTGCGCTCTCATTTCCTTCCTCCCTCCGGTCTCCCCGTCGCCTGGGGGAAGGTAGTGTAGTTTTTATGCTCCTCTCTCTCCAAGCCTCGGTGCCCACCCGGGTGCCCGCGGACCAGTCCCTGCTGTCTCCCTTCACTGCCCAGTTAAAAAGACAGTCGTAGAAAATAGGTCATCTTTCTTCCCACGCGCCCCTGGCCGTGGTCCACACGCGCAGTGCCATACTAGGGAGAAGAATTCAGTGCTTTGGAGTTTGTCATTCCGGTTTTAAACTCTTCCTCCTCGTGGCTCCAGCCTAGCGATGCAACTCCGCCAGTTCCTCCGTTTCTACTGGGGAGAAGGAGCCGATTAGTGACGTGCGCCACTTGCTGCGGGGGCCTCACCTCCGCCGCGTTGTGTAGAGAGGAAGACATTTAAGTGTTGCCGAAGTATGCACGCGTTCAGAATCACTTAGGGCGTACTGTTTTGCTTTTCCAAATGAAAGGGGCAATGTTCCACAAGCAAAAATATTTCTAGAATGTGTTGATAGGTTTAATTTTGCCTTTTCAGAAAGGACGCTAATGACATTTAAAAGCTGAATTGAACACTAACAGTCTTGGACAGCTGTTTAAGTGACTATACTCCGAGAATATAGTAAAATAGAAGCAGCTTTTCTCTGTACCCTTGAAATTTGCCAAGATTAGCTTGAACCATGATATACAGTGCTTATACGGGCTACTATGCTTGAAGTCACACCTTCTCAAATTCGTCTGAGCGTCTGCTGTGATTGATATTTTGGTGAATTTCCAACAACTTGTGAGTGAGTTTTTCTCTGACTTAAGAAAATAGTTTGCTAAGTGCAGTGCTTAAACAACGACAGAAGAACCTTTTTATTGGGATCCCAAACAACCTTGGGTTTGGAGCCTCTACTCCCACTTTCCTGTCTGCCCTCCTTTCTCTCTGTGTATTTAAGATTGTAAATTAATATCTGAAGTGGATCTCTGGTCTGAACAGAGTGAAATGGTTGTCGCTTTTTCTTCATTCTTCCAGTGTGCTATCTGTGCTTTTTTCCCCCTGGAATAGAAGTGATGTTGGACTTGAAGATTAAAACGTTTATGCCTGTATGTGCTGCAGGAATGAGAGTTTCTGTTCTGTCTATAAGAGTGCAGTGAAATTGTCATTAAGAAAGTAGTGTTGAGCTTCTCTTCCAGGTCATGGATATTTAGGCCACATTCAGTGATGAATAAAACTTTGCTTTAGATAATGAGAAAAATGTGAAGGCTGAATTCAAATATTTTTCTGTTCTAAAGTTCAATTATTATAAAACTTTTTGTTTTGAGAACTCTAATACAACCTCCTAAAAACTTGATGCTTTTATGCCCAGAGTGGTAAAGATGACAGTGCTAGGAAGAGTATCAATACCAGCACAACAAGTTTTTGCTTGTAGTAAAAATTTAGTAGATGGTCTTGACAACCAGTGAAGCCCAGGTACAGGCCCTGTGTATTCACAGGGGGTTGGTTCTAGGACACTCCCTCTGCCCCCATAACCAAACTCAGGGATGCTCAAGTCTCTTCCCTTAGATAAAATTGAGTCGTACTTGCATATAATCGTGTACATCATCCCATAAACTTTTTTTTTTAATATTTTTTAGTGTCAATGGATCTTTATTTTATTTATTTGTATGTGGTGCTGAGAATCGAACCCAGTCCTCACGCATGCTAGGCAAGCGCTCTACCACTGAGCCACAACCCCAGCTCCCATAAACTTTTTAAAAACATTATTTAAAAATTTTTTTTTAGTTGTAGATGGACACAGACCTTTATTTTATTTATTTTTATGTGGTGCTGAGGGTCAAACCCAGTGCCTCACACATGCTGGGCAAGCGCTCTACCACTGAGCCACAACCCCAGCCCCATCCTATAAACTATTAAGTCATTTGTAAATTACTTATAATACCTAGTACAATATTAATATTATGTAAATAGTTGTTATACTATGTTATTTTGGGGAATGATAAGGGGAAAAGTCTGTACAAGTTCAGTACGGATTTATTTTTCCCAAATAATTTTGAGCCACAGTTGGTGGAATCTGGATATGGAACCCAAAAGTGAGAGTTGGGAGTGTGTGATTGTATATGGTTTGTGCCCTGTGAAATTTTAGTAGAAATATGAGTAAAAATACTGTCTCCAAGTCAGAGTTCCTCTGAATGCTTTTTGACTAGGTGTCAATTTAGTATGAGACTTTAAAAGCCTTTTAAATGTTTGAATTACATAGTCTCCTTTTTACTTTCACTAACTAAAGTAGCTGTTAGAAATGTAACTAATAACACTGTATCTTTGTTGTGCATGGTTTGATGAATGTCTTCCACTGGGAGGCTTTTTATCTTTAGAAACCTTACCTACTACTGGCTACAGTGCATGTTGCTTCTGTTGGGGGTGGGGAGGAAGTTTCTAGTAAGTGTGTTTCCTCTCTCTGGACCAAAGTCCTGGCAATGGAACCATGATCATGTTGCCCCAGGGAGGAAGAGGAGTCATTTATTAATGTGACATTGGATATTTTTAATAGAACAGTTGAATATGACTTTTTTGTAATGTTACTTTGGGAGTTGCATATGGCCAGATATTTGCTTTCTCAACTAGCTTATATTTTCACCTTTATATTTGCACTGATTTATTAGTGAAAAATATTTTGATTTTCTGTGCATCTTTTTTCTCATCCTGCAGTCGTAGAAGTTTTTACTTTAAATGTCATTCTGGGTTATAGTTAACCAGTTAGGATTTATGGATTCCTCACTTAACATTTTCTACAATTTTCACTTTTGTTGCAGTTATAGGTACACCTTAGTTGGCAAAATGGATTGCTATGCATTGGATTTCCTCTTATTAATTTATTTTCCTACTCACAAAATTGAAGGTATTCATTATTTTGATATGAAAACATAGTTGATTTTATAATGTTTACTTTCAAGGTAAAAATAAATTCCTAACAGTATTCTTATAATATATTTTTCTATTACAAGGAACTTGACAACTTATAAACAAGTTTACTAGTTTTTCTTGTGAGATAGTCTTATAAAAAAACTTAATTTGCAGAAACTTATTAATCTATTAAAAGTCCAGGTTTTTGTTGTTAAATTCACCTAGTAACTCAAACCAGTGATTAACTGTTTATACCCCATTTTCATTTGGGAGTCTCCTCTAGGTTTTTGCAATAAACAGGTCATAGATCAGAGGTACCAACATAGTTATTAACAATATGAACCTGAAATAAACTTGAACAAAAAATATTTCATATGATAATGAACCAAATTCTAATCCCAAAGTTAAGACTTTGAAGTTATTTTTTTCTCCCCTTATTTCAAGTATTTTCCAAGACATGAACTGCCTAGATCAAGGTAAGTCCAAACTCTCCTGGCTGACTAGAAGACAGGGCACACTCTCAAGTTAAGCTTTCGAAAAGGGTCTGAGTGGCACTGATTACCAAGCCAAAGTGAAATTTTAATCTTTTACAAGCCTAGCCTTGGGAATGGGGTGAAGAGCAGGGAGAGCAGAGTGACAGCAGGAAGAAATGTTTTCACACTTTAAGGAGGACTGAAAATTTTCTATCAGATGATAAGCAAGAACTCTTTAATTTTTTTTTCTTTTTTTTTTTTTGTGGTGCTGGGGATTGAACCCTGGACTCTATACATGTGAGGCAAGCACCCTACCAACTAAGCTATATCCCCAATATCAAGCTATATCAATTTTTAAGTTGACAAGTAGCAATTGAATATACATAGAACTCTTAGTAAATATGCAGTATTTTAGGTTTATTACTATCTGATCCTGACTTTCACGGCCCATTTTTTAATAATACACTTCACTAGAGCATAACAAGGTCTAAAAAGTTCTTACAACTCAGTGGATTTTAAAGTTTCAATTTCAGAAAATTGGCATGACTCTTTAATATCAGTAGTTTTCTATTATGCACATTCAGGAGAAAGTAAGAATTATCATTAAAGTTGCTTTTGCCATAAAGTGTTTACTAGTAGCTTAACAGAATTTTTCATTTGTTGATTGTAAAAATTTAGCATTGTCATGGTCACCTAATTGGTTTGTGCAGGGTTTTGACCCACAGCAAGTGTGGCCTAGCAGAACTTCACACAGGATGTGCTTGATTGAGTGGAAGCTCCTTTGCAAGTTTCACTCTTGTCCTAAATTGAACCTGAGGCCACTCCTGTATTTTTTGACAAGGCAAAGAATAGTTTTATACTTGTAAAAGGCCAAAGAGGGAAAACCTTTACCCCTATATCTTTTACTATTACAGGAAAATACTGTTGTTTTGAACATTAGGGATAAGCGGTGAACTTTTGGAGCTATCAAATGTTGGTTTTGAGCTGAATCCTTGATGTCCTATTGAGTATCAGTAAGATTTGTGATCAAGTGTGCTTGTCAGACTGCTACCAACTTGAGTGTTATCTTTCATACATCAGCTACTCTAGGGATCAGCTTTCTCATCTATTCACTGTCTTGAAGGGGCATGATAAAATTTATCTTACCTGTTGTGTAAAATGCTCACCTCAGTTCCAATATATAGGAAATGTCCAAATGAGGAAATTATGAGGTTGATCATGTTGGGGAACTGCCACAGTCCATGACAGGGATGACACTATTTTGGCATCCTGGAATGTTGTCCTGAAACAAACAGCGTGATGGTTACTATGAATAATTGCATTAGCTTCAAAAATTCAGTTGTTTAATATAGCACATCTGTCTTGCTAAAATCAGTTTATGTAATGAATAGCTTTAGTTGGTGACATCTTGTCTTGAAGGCTATGGGGCCATGTCCCAGTTGTCTTTGTATTCCAGATTAGATACTCAAGAAATGTGCACTGAATAAGTGAATGAATTCTCTTGTAGAAAAGCTGGAGCTGTTTAAGGAATGTTAATGAGTTCCATGAAGGCAGGAGTCCCACTGCACTGGGCTTTTCTCTGAGCACATCTGAAGGATGTTGTTGACCTTTTAAGAACTGACCATCCAAGTGCAACATACCTAAGTGGTTTAGTTCGCTTTTGAGAAGTATGTCTTGAGGGGTGTGTTAAACCTGGAAGAGAGAAGACTTTGGGGAGGACATGAAAGCTGTCTTAAAAGAATTTGGGCAGGTCCAAGAGGATGATGCACTTGCAAGCAGTATATCCTGGAGTGACTGGCAAAGCAGGAGGCTGCCGCGGAAGTGAGCAGGCTGCAGGAGGGGCAGCAGCACCGCCTCTCACTGAGCATGGGCAGCCAGGATCGCCCAGCAGTCAGCCTCAGCTTGTGCACTTGTCAGCGAGAAAGGACGCAAGCCATGTCCTGCCTCTCTTGCAGGGTTCCAGACTTGAATCAGGCGGTCAGTAACAAACCCTAATTGCTGCATAATGTTAGGTGCCTTTATGTAAAGCATGAGGGGGCTTGAGGGTTAACATAGATAACCCTGAAGGTCCCTTCCGATCTCGCTGCTCCACAGTTCTATAATCTAGGACCCTTAGGTTAGGGGTGTGAGTGCTTTGAGGTAATTTCTTAGCAGAAATTATAGTGTCGTCTTTATGGTAGAGAGATATAATAGAAATGATTATTTCTACCAAATGATTCCTTTTCAAAAGATTTTTTTTTTTCAATTTCCCTTAAATAGGGGTCTTAGTTTTTTGGGGGAGAAAAGATGCTAGTTTTTTTTTTTTTTTTTTAAGGTATGGCACACATTAATGAACATCAGTAGATATCTTGGTACAACAGAGAGACAAGGTAAAGGTGACCCCAACATGCATGCACTGCCTTGTGACTGGGGAGGCCACAGGTGGCCGTGGGGAAGTCAGCCTAAGGCTCAGCTCTGGTCACTGTCTTGCAGGCTGTGCTTATCCAAAAGAATCCTGCCATGCTAAATGTGGGGGCCCCCATCTTGTGCGAGTTAGTTAACAGTCACCCAGTTCTTTATGGATTTCACCTGCTTGTTCAGGTAACAAATCCCAGTGGTCATAAAAATGGGGGTCATTTTTGCTCATGGCCAGGTTTTATAGTTATAGAGGCTGCTTTGTAATACAGAGTCCAGTTGTCACGGTCTTGTTTCTTGCTATCTTAAAGGAAGACCAGACCGCCTTGTTGGATCTCTAGCTTCATCAGTTTCTCTGCATGCTCCCTTTCCTCCTGAGATTGGTAAAGTTCTTCAAAGCTAGAAGATGCCGACAGGCAGAGGAAGGAATGTAGAGCTCCATGTTGATCTGGTGGTTAATGGTCTCTAAGTCCTGCTGGTGGTTATGGCACACCTGGGACACCTGCTTGCAATGGGGACATGGTTGTCACAGCAAGTAGCTGTGCTGTGCTGCAGTGGCTTGGGGAGGGACCGATTGGGAGGCGGTGGACCCTACGCAAGGTGAGTAGGTGGGGAAGGGCTGCTGGCTTGTGGGCTGTCTGGGTTGGGGTGCTGGTCCATCCAAGCACTGTTGAAGCAGGAAACCAAGGAGCCTTGTCTTAATTTAAGAATGTTTATAACTCAGTTCAACAACAGATTAAAACAAAACTATTATGTATCAAAAATGGTTTTAACATTTTTAATATTATAGTGTAAATTAGTGGAGAGTGACAACTGTTTTTTAAGTCTCAACTTGTAATACATACATGACAACCCAAAATGTTTTGTAAAAAGATTGAAATTTTACATGCATCTTGTAGATCTATGCTCATCCCGGTACTTAAGTAGCTGCTGCTTTGGTTTCTTGATACTTTTGAGTCATGGCACATTAGTGCCTCCTTTAGTTAGAGTGTGGAATGATAGGTGCCTGTGAGTCTCTTAAACTGGTATAAGTTAGTATGGTATGGTTTGCTACTAGGCCTGGCTCTTGGGCAAAGCCAGAACAAATTTCTGATAATCACCTCCTTCCGTTGGTACACGTGAAGCAAGGATGGTGTGTACATGCCTCATCAGTGTCTGCAGGAGAGAAAACATTGTCCAAATACCTTTTGGTTTCCTCATCTATCATCCTGCAATTTGTGTATTTAATTCGGGATGTAGTAACAGTAACCTGACCTGCAAAGTATTTTAGTGAGATGGAGAGAAACATATTTCCTGTTCTTGCAAGCACAGATTGAGCAGACTCTTACCTGCTCAAGTACACTTCTCAGCTGGGGGCCTGAGGGAGGAGAGGAAGCCATTCCCTCCTTCAGTCAGTCCAGCTGTAAAGTTGGATTAGTGCAAGCTGCCTTGAAAAACAGATGCTGTGCTTGAGCTAGAGTTTCCTGGATAAATTACCAAGTAAGTGCAATCAAAAATGTTTGTTCTAGTTGTATTTACTTAAAAGCATTTTTCAGGAAGAACACAAGCAAAATATAAATATGTATACTTTCATTTAGAATTTTAAAAAACTGTACTGAATTTTATCCTTTTAGTATATATGAAATATACTTTGTAAAAATGAGTTAAATGTTTAGCAGACCTCCACCCTGTGACCTCCCCTCCTTAGCCGTGTTCTCCAAATGTGCTTTATCTTACTTCTCTGGATCTATTTATTTTATTCTTTATATGAAATAGAATCATTGGTCACAAGTGGTGGATTACAGATGGCCCTGTGTGTCACTCAGCAATGTAAGTGATGACTGAGTGTGCCACTTGCTTTCCTCTGGTCTGTTAGGTGGGGAGATTGCTGACAGACTTAATAGTTCATAGTGTTTTAGAGGGCCAGAATTTGAGGATCCTATAGGTTTTAAAAATATCTTGATGGTGATGAAGTAGTGATGAATCAAACTCTTAGGCTGTTCCTCTCTTATTTTGGGTGTGACCCTTCTTGTGACTGGTTTTTTTTTTCAGTGAGGTTATCTATCGGTCCTATAGTACTTTTCTTCATGTTTTATTTGGGCTTAAGTATTATTTAAATTTTTTTTCTCTATACTTAGGTTTCCCTAAAGATAATTTGTAAATTGTACCTGATTTCAGTAAAAACTTTGGAGGAAAATATCTTTTACTCAGCCTTGTACTTCTGGCTAACATTTGCAGTTTAATGGGGGGAAGGAATGTGTATTAATATGTGTTTATATTTTTCTAATAATATTACTACAAATATTTGGTTTTTATAGGAACTTGCTAAGTGTCTGATAGGCTCTCTCTGTGTATGTGTGTGTATAGAGAATTAAGGATGTCTATTTGACATATCTATTTGACTATTTCATTTGTTGAAACAGATTTTGGCTGAAATCACAATGAAAATTATTCTGTTTAGCAACTTTTTAAATCATAAGCAAAAAGGGTTGGTAGTTATTTCAAATTCATAAGATTGGCAAAATCATGTGGCACAGAGCTTTTTTGTTAGCTAAAAAAGGCAAAGGGGGATTTAATTTAGAAAACCACCCATACGTGACACTAACACCTTCTCACACTGACTCAAAATTTAGTCATCCTTCTTAAACTGTGCTTCATTCCTTGTCCTTCATGTTTAGTTCTTACGTATTTTAGAAATTACCTTTGCTGCTTTATTTTGGGTGTGCCCCTTGGTTCCCCAGCCCAAAGGTCTGGCCTCCCTCATTCACTGATTTCTGCAGTGGTTGGCATTATCCTAGGCACTGAGACACAGAGAGCTTGTTTAATTAGTGCACCTATATTTATAGTCCAACCCTATGTTGAAACTAATCTAGGATTTCAAGTTTAAAATGGTGGGTGTGCTGTTTGGTGGCTCTGGTCTCTTGACTAAGTCACAGCCCTCTCTAAGCTTTAAGCTGAGCTTAGCCATAGCTCTTTGTTTTCTATCAGAAATAGACTAGTTACTGGCTGCTGGCCACAGTGGCACATGCCTCTAATCCCAGTGACTTTAGAGGCTGAGGCAGGAGGATTGCAAGTTCAAGACCAGCCTCAGTAATTTGGCAAGGCCCTGAGCAACTTAGTGAGACCCTGGCTCCAAATAAAAAATAAAAAAGGGGGCTAGGGGATGTAGCTCAGTGGTAAAGCACTCTGGGTTCAATCCCCAGTACCAAAAAAAAAAAGAGAGAGAGAAAGAAATAGACTAGTTTCTAATGTCGGTTTGTTGCCTTCAAACAATTTTGCTGACTTTAGAGAAACTAAAAACACTTTTGAAATTTGTTTTTCAGTTCATTATTGAATTTAATATCCTAAAGCTTTGGCTTTCCAAAAGAAACCCTTTTTTAAGTATGATTTTTTATAAGCTTTACCTTGACCTTAATCCCCGATGCCTGTGACATGGCCCACCTATCTATTCATCTCTCTATACACACATTTTCATTTTTACTTTTAAGAGTTGCCTAGTTCTTTAGTAGAACTGTTAGTTAAATATTTAGTCAGTATTTCATTTGACCACTGTTCTAATCATGGTGGGAATAATTAATAACACTAATATATCCAAACATGATGTGCAAAGATTTCTTCATTCAACAGACATTTGACCATTTACTGTGTCCGTGTTGCTGCATTGATCCTACAGACAATATAGAGATGGACACTTTCTTCCTGTCACAAGACAGTAGGTTAAATTGGGCACAAGAATAATTTATACTGAGGTGGGTGAGGGCAAAGAGGCTCTGGGCTGTGCTTGGAGATGGATGGAGGGAGACCCTGTGGTGAGGCCAAGGGTTTAGGGTATCCAGGCCAGAGTGACAGGGTAAGAAGTATGTAGAACTGGGAATAATAACCAGGCCAGAGGCCAAGAGGGCAGTGTGGGGAGCTGGCAAAGTGCAACAGAGTCTGATGTGAAAATAGGTAAATGTGAGGCTTCTGCCTTCCAGATGCTTTGAGTTAGGATTGTCACACAAATAACCAGAATATAGTGCCAAACCAACCCAGAGGCTAATAAATCTTACAGACGTTGGTGGCCCTAAGGTCAAAGGAGCATCTAAACTAGTGCAGAGAAATCCCTGTCCTCCAGAGACTCCATTCTTAGAGGTAAAGGCTAGGCCATGTGTCTGTCTGTCTGGGTTCAGTGTGCAGGGGATTGAACTCTGGGAGTTCCCTGGACTGAAGAGCCTTGGACAACCTGTCTCTGGGTAGAATAGATTAAGAGGTTGCAGGACCTAGGATCTTTTGCCCTAGGGAGATGTTAATTAAGATGAAGATTCTCCTCGCCTCAACTAGGGCCAGCGCTTTCTCTCCCTTAGGGCCCGTATCCCTGTGGGAGGGAGAGTCCAGAAAGGCTTCTACTAGACTGAGCCCCAGGATAAGCCCAGCCTTTAGTATCTGTTAATGACCTTAAACTTGATTAACCCTTTCTTTCTGACTTTCATGGGAGTAGGGACTGCAAGGAAGAGGCTGTACTTTCCTCTAAAGCCATTGGGGACATTTTGATGGGGACTTAAGTTTGTGGAAAATTTTGCAAGGAGAAGACAAGGGCATGGACAAGAGGTGACTCCATGCCAGAAAAAGGGATGAACACTAGCAAACTTCTGGAGCTGTTTTGTGGAAAGTATGGGTAGGATAAAGCTGATAGGAAAGGTAGGTGAGGCAGTTCACCCTTCCAAGGCCTTGCTAAGGAGGTCAGGTGTTATTCTCTGAGCTGGGGAAAAACTTTAAATTGAGCAAAAGAAGCCTACATAATGTGTAATTCCATTTGTATAACGTTCAAGAACAGGCAAACTGATCAATGGTAATATAAGCCAAAGCAATGGCTACTTCTAGGGGTGGGTGTGGACTAGGAGGGGCTGGAGGAAGGTTGACATGCTGTGGGTGCTCCCTGCCTTTCTGCAGGTGGTGGCTGTGCAGGCCAGTGGAGGAGCCCATGGAGCTGCACTGTGCTGCTGTGTTTTATACTTCAGTTGTTTTTAAGGCTAACTGTGGGCAGTGTGGTGCAGGAGGAGATCAGAGGCAGAGGAGTGGGGATTGAAAGAGCTGGCCAGCAGGGTCTTGCCTGGGCAAGTGACTGTAAACAGCCCGCAGGGTTTCTGAAGATGACATTCCAGCATACCTCCTCCTCAGGGTCTAGTTTACTGATGTGTTTTGAAGGTTTGTCTCTGTTGTAATTCCACATCTACTGATATTTCTAGAAGCTAGTAGTTTTCTGACTGAAGAAAAAAAATGTGGACAATTTGAGTTCTAAGTTCTCTACTGCAAGAAGATGGCTGCCAAAGGAATCTGTTGTGTTTTCAAATCATTGTGGTCATATACTTACTGTTCTCTCACTTGGAGCAGGAATTCAGCATTTTCTTAAGTTCCAAGGGAATAGAAACTTGGGTAGAAGCTTCAGAAATGAAGCCTATGACCTGACCTAAGAACTGCTGCGAGTTTTCTCTGGGAGCACAGGGAAGCCTCAACCCTGCTGTGTGCCGAGTTCTGGGTTAGAGGTTGGGGATGGGGAAGTAAATAAAGCAGAGAAGGCCCCCTCAAAGAGTCTCTTGTCTGGGGTGGGGATCTAGTGTTTGAGCCAGTTTTGACACGGTGGGCTCCAGCCCACGGTAGGACGTAGAAATCACAAGTGTAGAAGCGAGAAGGTTGTGACTAGGAGGACCAGCAAGGCTTTCAGGGGATGCAGAATTTGTGGACAAGTGACTAAAGTGTTGCAGAGGACGGGTGCACCAAGGCATGTGCCAGAGCCTGTGGGAGGGCCTGGGAGCCCTTGGTGTTGCTGGGACATAAGGTTCTGGCAGGTGGGTGGCAGCATGAGGGTCGATGCAAGCAGCAGGAAGGGGCTTGGGCAGGGAGATGCACAAGAGACCAGTGCCAGGGTCTAAGCAGGAGGATGAGCTCAGAAGGGTGTGGGAGGAGGGTAGAGGAAGGTGGCTGGAGCTGCTCAGGCACGCACTGAGTGACCACTGCCAGGGAAGGGGGCGGTGGGCTCAGTAACCAGCAGTGTTGGTCAGGACCTCACAGCCTCTGGAACCCTGAAACTCCATGTGCTTCCTCTCTACATGTGGACAGAGGCAGAGTGGTAGTGCTGCTGAGTTCAAATTCTAGTTCTGCCTCTTACCTGATGTGTGACCTTGGAAAGAGAGAAAGGACTTTCTCAGAATGTCCTCATTCTCAGGATGATATTGTCAACTGTCCAGAGCATCTGGGAAGGTCACAAGAGGAGCTGTATCTGTGCCCTGTGCCTGGCGGGCAGGCACTGAATACAGGGCAGCTGTGGCCACTGCTGTTAAAAGCCACTGGCGTTGGGCGCATGCTGAGGGTTGGCGGGGAGGTGAGGGGCCACAGGTCAGTGAGTAATGTCTATTGCGTAGCCCTGGGCGTGTGCTGTGCAGGCCAGCGCAGAGCAGCGTGCCACCACAGGCCCTTGCTATTAAGGGAAGGGGGAGAGTCTTGGAGCTCTTCATAGAAGTGCCCCTCTTAAGCATTTCACAGGCTGTCACACGACAGAAGGGTGTCAGCAGGGCAGAAGGGAAAGGCTGTTGGGCCAGCACCAGCAGCGTGCGTCTGCATTTCTTCCTGCCAGGCCAGCAGAGCCACTGTACGTAGCAGTGAGTAAAGTCCTTGTTACCCGACTCCGTGGTGCGGCTTTGGTTGTTTTCAGATTGAGTTCGGTGGTCTTCTGTAGAGATGCCTTCCATGGATATGGCAGGGTCTGAAGTTCAGAAGAGTGTGTAGATGCTCTGTCCAGGTTGTGCCCTTGCTCTTGGCCTTGAGTGAATAATGACGGGGAAGGAGCGTTTTCCTTTATGGAGAATGGTCCTTTGGTGTGGGAACTGCATTAAGCTGTTCCTCCTCCTGCCCTCCCCCCACTCATTTTTTTTTTTTTTGGCACTGGAGATTGAACTCAGGGACACTCGACCACTGAGCCACATCCCCAGCCCATTTTGTGTTTTATGTAGAGACAGGGTCTCGCTGAGTTGCTTAGCGCCTCGCCCTTGCTGAGGTTGGCTTTGAACTCGCGATTCTCCTGTCTCAGCCTCCCAAAGTGCTGGGATTATAGGCTTGCGCCACCGCTCCTAGCTCCCCACTCAGTCTTGTGCATCTTTACTAGAGCCCCTTTTTTACAGGATGACTGACGAGATATTTTGCACTATTTTTTAGAAGATTTATTAGATCTACAAGCCATGCATTATTCTTTACATGTTAGAAAAGATACACATCTTAGTAAAGAATGCTCTTTCCTGTTATTTTAGCACATAGCCATATTTCCATGGATCCAGTTACAACGGACTCAGTGGTCTATGTAGCTGGAGAATATGCATTCTAAACTTGTTGTCACAGTTTTCCACACTATAATAGTCATTTCTGGGGGCTGGGGTTATGGCGCAGTGGTAGCGCGCTCGCCTAGCACGCGGGCGGCACTGGGTTCGATCCTCAGCACCACATAAAAATAAAATAAAGCTATTGTGCCCACCTACAACTAAAAAATAAATATTTAAAAAAAAATAGTCATTTCTGTTTTTTTTTTTCCCTTCGGTGCTGGGAATTGAATTCAGGGCCGGGCACACTAAGTATGTGTTCTACCACTGAGCTGTACTCCCACCTACCCTTTTTTTAAAAAAAAAACAAAAAACAAAAAACAAATAAATGGTCCAAAGAGTTCTTGTTGGTACTCCTTTGAAAGCACATGTGCGCTGCCTGGGGCTGCGCTGAGGAGGCCACTAGGGTGGTTTGCTCTTCACTGCCTCACTGACTCTTGGCTGGATTTGCTCATCTTCCTGGGTCACCACCCTAACTAATATTCTTCTCTCCAGAAGGTCAGATCCAGACTTGTAGGCAGCAGCCGCAGTCCTCTCAGCATGTCGCGTGCTTGCTGTCTCCCCTGCAGAGGCCTCATGCTTTTCTCAATCCTGTTGCACCTTTAAATCGCTCTACCTTTGCTTCACACATCCAAACCCCTTATTTCCTTCAAGACTTAATGTTATGAAAGTGTTTTTAGACAAACGTCATCACATAGATGTGTTTACCCTGAGATAGTTCTATGTCACACCATCTCATTCTAGTCGTCACTCGTGTCCAGTGATACAAGACTCAAGAGTGGTTGACCTGCTAGACTAGCAGGTAGTGGGAAACCTCATCAAAGCCCAGGGTCTGTGTGGACTTCCTGGAATGCTGTGGGCAAGGCACTTAGGTCTCCATGGAATGGCATATCGGAATTAGACTAGCTGTATAAAAGGTTTTCAGCTGTGGAAATTCTGATCGGTCACTTATGAAAGTTCTCAGGAATAGATTCTTTTAAAGGAAAGTGGATAGAGAGATTTAGGTCCTTGTGTCCTCATGGTTGCGTGTGTGTTTCTGGCACACACACGTGCTTGCACGTTTGTTAATGTCGTCCCTGCAGTGTGAAGTGCACATTTTAGTTGACATGATGAAATCTGTACAGTTAAATTCTAGAGTACAGTTTGCTTCTACTCTAGTTCTTGTAGGTGAAAAGGAATGAACTTTTCTTCCAGAGACTGCCATGTAAATTTTTTTCCCTATTTGGGAGCCTTCAGATACTAATTTACACATTTCTTTTTCTGGAAGGAAACCTCAGGACCTGGCATATGTGCGGGAAGATTTTAGTATCTCAAGATGAAGACACTGCTTGCTATATTTTATTACTTGATTTTGTTCTTTGGTAATATAATTTTTTTTCTTTTTGTCTTCTCTGTTTTGTAGTCAGAAAATGGGTAAGAAGAGTCGAGTAAAAACTCAGAAATCAGGCACTGGGGCTACAGCCACTGTGTCTCCGAAGGAAATCTTGAACCTGACCAGTGAACTGTTGCAGAGTAAGTGCCCCTCATCTATCCCTGGGAATGCAATGGTGGCAGTGCCTTTCTCTGCTCCTCAAGTCCAGTGTGGGTGTCAGGTTCCCTAGGATGAGAGTGTCCTTCAGATAAACTCGGGTTCCACTCCCAGCTTGTTAGCCATGTGACCTGGGCAGTTAACATCATTTCCCCTCTGTAAAGATGGGGGTACTGTACCAATTGGGACATGTCACTGTCACATGCAGAGCCTCTATAGCCCAGACAGCAGACCATGGTCCTCCCTGGGGACCCATGGCAAGAACAAGCTCCACTGCTTTTTAGCAGTGTAGTCTCGGACAGCCTTGGAAGCCCCGAGGCTCAAGTGATCATCCGTAAACACAGGTCGATGTCTTTGAGAGTATGATGTGGACCTCATGAAATCTGGGCATGCAGGCTGTACCCCAGCTGTTAGCCCAGGCCAGGCCATCCTGCTTCTCAGGGAGCAGCCCTTTTAGAATGACTCACCTTTATTTTCAGTGATTACACGATAATGCTTATGATTTTCAAATGCTGAAATCTGAGAGTTCATTGTTCAAAGAAATGAAATATCTTGAGTGTCTATGTTTACTTTAGTAACTTGCTATAATTTGGTAACTTTTTAAAATTGTGACTTCAAGATGTGCTACTCATACCTCAGATATAACTGTGATCATTCCAATGACCTTTACCCCTTAGGTTCAGATTATGTGACAGCTAAACTTCAAATACTAATTCAGCTTTTCCTCCCTAATGGAAAGCAGGCAACAGCCAAATTGGGGTCAGGTCCCTCCCAGATGCTCTTGTGATTCCTGTGGGCCGCCGCAGGGCTCAGATGTCCTTACCACCCATCATCTCTCTCCCCCTGCTGCACCTGCCCCGCTGGCCTGTGGGCAGGTTTCGGACAGGTTCATATCATCTTCACCACTTTACTCCAGGCCCCAGTCATTGCTGAGTAGTGAAGAATGAAGTCAGACTGGTCATCCGTGATAGTTAGCAGCCAGTGTCTAACCAGCTCATGCTGATTATTTGCCAGATGTGCTCTTTTCCTCAGAGGGCAAATGGGCAGGAGTTGGCAGGAGTACAGGTGCAGTAATAAAGCCAGTGTGTGGCCTTCCAAAAGGACCAGCCCTGGTTGGGGTGTTTTTTCGATTCTGTAGTAGAGTCTGAGCTGCTTGTTGAACAAGGACCATGCCACCTCTTTTGTAACTCCCCTGGTACAAAAGAGTGCTTAATATAGTGCTGTACACAAGGATATGCACTGTTTGTTTAGGAGTATCCTTATGTCCCATTTGACTGGTTTCCTGAGACAGCCATTGTTATGGGGTTTAACTAGAAGATATGTTGACTTTTAATATTACCTTTTTTTTTTAACCATCTAGAGGGGTTCTAGGGAAATATTTTGCATTTTTGTTTAGGTTTTTTTTAGATTTTACTGGTTTACAAGTATACTCTGAGGAAAGTCATTAGAACAGCACGAACAGGTTAGATAGGAGCTGGTCCTCACATGGGCCCCAGAGCACATTTTAGTGAGGGGCACTTTTGGGTTTCAGAGGGTTGACATACTTTGAGAAGTGTTCCTGTTTCATGTGTCATGCATTTATTATTATGGCTGTAGTAATTGTCCTTTAACCATGAGCCAATGACAAAATCCAGACCCTCTTCCTTTCCTTCTGCTGTCTAGTGGATTAAGTTGAAGGCAAGGAACGTTTCATACTGTGACTCTGTGTTACAGAATGCAGCAGTCCTGCACCTGGCCCAGGAAAGGAATGGGAAGAGTATGTACAAATCCGATCTCTGGTTGAGAAAATACGGAAAAAGCAGAAAGGTAAGTTGATAGAATGATAATCATATTTTAATAATGCCCTATGGAAACTTGGCATGGGTCAGAGGGTTTTGAGAGTAATATAGGTCTCACATCATCTGTGCCCGTCTGTAGAAAGGCTCCTAGAACCCCAGAGAGAGGCCCCTGGGAGACAGTTCCCTTTTCTGAGAGCAAAGGGTAAAAATGTTAAAACTTTGGGATGGGGAGTGGGGGATGTTTTGTATTGGGGCAAAAATGACACTACTTTTGTATATTTTTATCATGTAAAATATGTATTTAAATCTTGTTTTCATGCTGTTTCTTTTTTAATTTTAGGACTGTGCATAATACTGTATATGGCCAACACACAGATAATATGCTGATTGGCTAATGTCTTATCATGTGTTTACGATCAGCTCCCACACATCTTGATTAACTGAAGAGAATTAATCAAGTAGTGGTTAAGCTGTGCCTTCACTCGTGTTGTGCTTTAGCAGCCATTGTAATGATTTTCAGCCAGGCTGGCAGCGGGGCCAACTATCCGTTTGTCAGGCTTATTCAGTATACCTATTGTTTTTGTTCTGTAAAGCATAAAAAGTGAGGATTGGTATGCGGAACCAAGTAGAAGGAGAAAACGTACGCATGCAGTGGAAAAGATGCAGGCAAACCTTCTTAGACTCCATTTCTTATTGTCATGGAAGGGAGTCGGAAAAGGGTTGTTTAATGTGTTGTCTAAAGTAACGTTCTAGTGCTCTGCTGTACACATCTGTAAACGTGTGGTCTTCAGCTGGCGTGGTCTCAAGTGATGAATAGGTTCCTTAATAATGTATTTACCTGTGCTAAATAGTGGATAGTGCTGGCCCTCTCTCACCACATAGGCACCCAAATAATGTTTGTATATCCTGAGTTTCTCTTCTGAGAAAATACTGCTTCCTGTGGCTGACACTCAGGTGAAATCACTCATTAGTCTCAGTGAAGGGAGAGTGAATTCTCTCTAGACTATCCCTCTGCAAGTCATTTGTCTTAGCAGTATCTCTACAGCCGGCAAGCATAGCAGCATGCTGGGCAACTTTACCTGTGTGGGGTGAGGTGCCACAGGCACCTGTTCTTCGCCTAGCTCCTAGAACTAAGAAAGTGCCCATTTCTTTTTTCCACCTGCTTGTCTACTTCCCTTCTATCCTTTGTATCTTTTTTTTGTGTTGCTGGGGATTGGATGTATTTGTTTTTAAGAAATAAAACATTACAGATATAGCTAGAGCCCCTCAATTCCATCCCATTGTATTCCATCCCTCCTCATATATAATCCCATGGAACTTCAAATACAGCCATACATGGTTGTAATTGATATTTAAAACATTTACCTACATGGTGTCTACTTTGTTGATTTTTTTAAAAAACATATTACATTTTGTGTTTTGTTTACACTGATACTTGGAGGTCTGATTCATTTGGATTGTTCCATGGTGCTCTAACTCAGAGCTCTGTGGTCTTTTGCTCTTAGCTTTAGGCCTATAGAGCTTTCCCATCCTTCTCTAGGGCACACATATGAGCTGCTGACTTTTGTTTCAGTAGCCCGTGAGTATGAGCAATGGCCTGCTAGGCTTGTCCCTCTACGACTGATGAGCTATTGAGATTTAAACTTGCCTTTCCTGGAACTTGTTAAGGTGTGCGCCCGACTGACTGGGTGTGATGCATTTTGATTTCCAGTTTGAAGTGTTAGGACCAGATCTGGTGTGAATTTTGCTCTGCTTTTATTTTCTGAGAGCCATATGAGTGATATGTGTCCTAAAAGTATCTCTTATTTTCTAAACATGGACAATATAGGTTTGTCTGTTACTTTTGATGGAAAAAGAGAAGATTACTTTCCTGATCTAATGAAATGGGCCTCGGAAAATGGGGCTTCTGTTGAAGGTTTTGAAATGGTCAACTTTAAAGAAGAGGGCTTTGGTTTGAGAGCAACAAGAGACATCAAGGTGAGTTTATAAACTGTTGGTCTGAGGGGGTCCACATGCATTTGAATCATGGTGTATTGAGGGTACAGGGTGTGGTACAGATGCCTGGGCTTGTCCTTAGCCTTGTGGCCAAACAGGCAGCCTGCCCCCTCCTGTGGGCAGCAGCTCCTTTACCTGACCAGGTGGGCCTAGAAGAGCTTCAGCCCTGCCAGCACTTCCTCCTGGGGAGCCACAAGTTAGTTCACCTGGCCAAGCCTCTATCAGACCGTAGAGCATGCCTCATGGGATTCTGAGATTAACTCAAGAAAAGAAGAGCACGCAGGAGCTTGTGATGGATTAGAGGTGGGGCTGGTGGAACTCGGGCATTGTTGAGGGTGCTGACCGGTGTTCTGGGTAACTGCGTGGGTGAAAGGGCCACTACTCAGGCACCACAGCAGAGGCGACAGGGAGAGGAGACAAGAACGAGGCCTGTGTGGAGGGAGAAGTGCTTTTTCTCCATGCTGGGTCCTTGCATGTGAAGGGAGCAGCAGTAACTTGGCATTCCTGGCCTCCCCGCCTCTCACTCAGGCCTTTCCTAAAGAGAAGGCCAACTCAATCTGTTTGCCTGTTTGGGAGAAGAAACAGGGCTCTGCCTTTTCTCAGTGGGAGCCGGTTGCCCATGTTCCCTTGGTCTGCTCTGCCCTCTCCACCCCACCAGTTTCACAGGGGCAGGCACACTGAGGGGCTGTGGGAACAGGGCTGCCTGTGACTAGATGGGGCCATCTATTTCTGAGGCTCAGCAGGTGATACTTTGGGTGACCATTGGTTGTATTCTTACCTCTCTCCTTCACTTGATTCCAAACTTGGGTAGAGGAAATGGGTGTTATTTGTTTGGGCCCCTCAGTCTTCCAGCAAGAGTTTTGGTCAAGTCGAAGTTAACCTTTCATTGAAACGCTAATACCTTCATACTGGTATATTAGGTACTCATTAAATTTAATTTCTCCTATGTGAGTGGTATGTTTTTTGTTTTTAGACCAGATTTCCAAAAAACCCCAGGGTTTCCTCCTTTATGGTGCTTATAATCTATAGTATGGGACACGAAACATAAAAATAATTCAGATAGTAGACATTGATAAAGGTCAGATGCCACATGCTCTTCTCGTGTGTCAGATGGGAAGCCTCATTACTGCAGCTGCTGCCCACAGTGTCTCAGCTGTGGTCTGTCTTACCTGTGTCCTTTTGGATGTGGGAAGCTAAACAGCAAACATTTATTTCTTACAGTTCTGAAGGCTGCAAAGTACACAATCAGGTGCCAGTTTGGCCTGGGAACCCGTGTACATGTTTTAAGCAGTATAGATATGGAGAGAGAACATACCAGAAAGAAGCCAAAAATCCTGTATTGCCAGAAAATAAGATAGAATTTTGGGGAAAAATATTAATAAACCAAAGTATGTCTTCTGATGGGCTTGTGCTTTTGCTGGTAATGGTTATGCTCTGAACAGTCTGGAGAGGAGGGGTGCTTCTGCAGCAGGAGTAATTCACAGAGGCAGATAGGGTTTTTGTTGGATACAGGAATTGTTTGGTTTTGTTTTTACAACTTAGAAATATAAATACAGCAGAGAATAAAATAAACACTCTTTGTGCCCTACTTCAAATGTTATATTTGCTTCAAATTAAAGTTGAAAGTTCCTTTTTTGATCATTTGCCTTCTCAGTATATTTAGTTTCCAGTTTTTCTACTGGAAATAGAATTTTAAACTATGCCTCCACTCATCTAACTATGATATAAATGCTTACACTGTAAAATACATCTGATATTGAGAAAAGAAGTGCTGATATGCAACCTTAAGTTGTAGTTCGTGTGTGATTCAATTTCTCATCATAGAGTTGGATTGAAGGTTGTAACATGTTTTGATGATTCTACTATTTTTTTTTTGTCCTTTTTCCTCTAGGCAGAAGAGTTATTTTTATGGGTTCCCCGAAAATTACTAATGACTGTTGAATCTGCTAAAAATTCAGTATTGGGTGAGAACGATTTGTTTGTTTAAGGCAGAGTGCAAGTGACAAAAGTATAGGAAATTCCATTTGACATGGAGAGCCATGTTGGGTTGTTTTCTCAGCGGGAGAAATAGTCCTTTAAGTTCACATGAAATGTTTTCCATTTTACATCCAAAGAATGATGCACATGACTTTAAATGTAATGAGATCTTTTAGTTTTATCTGTCATTTCCATGTATGCTTTGAATGCTTCTCTGTAAAGAGTCTCTGGAACTTATACTGCTCACTTCTGGGTTAACTCAGGGCCCTTGTATTCTCAAGACCGGATTCTTCAAGCCATGGGAAACATAGCGCTGGCCTTTCACCTCCTGTGTGAGCGAGCCAGCCCCAACTCTTTCTGGCAGCCCTACATTCAGACCCTCCCCAGTGAATATGACACTCCCCTCTACTTCGAAGAAGAGGAAGTTCGGTGTCTTCAGTCGACACAAGCTATCCATGATGTCTTCAGCCAGTATAAAAACACAGCTCGACAGTATGCCTATTTCTATAAAGTCATCCAGGTGAGCAGGGTGGCCAGGAAAGGGGACTTAATTGCATGTATGTCTTACTTGACGTCTTGTTAAGGATACTTAAAACATTTTTTTTTTCAAATTAAAAGATATTCAAGTACATTTCATTGTTTCCGTTTTTATAGAAATGTCACTGCAGTACAGTTTTGAGCGCACCTGACTTGGTCATTTTCCAGTGTTAAGAAGCAGTTGTTCCTGAGTTACTAAGTCACTACACTTTTTGAAAACTAAAGATTATGATGAAATCTTAAAAGCTGTAAAGTGTATCTGATACCAAAAGGTACTCTGTGTGTAAAGTTTCCAAGAAAACAAGAATCCATTTTTGGGTTTCTCCTCTATATGTTAGTAGTAAAATATTGATAATTGAGTACATTATAACATCATTTGTTTGTTTTTCGAAGTGTACTGTGTATCACTTTTTTTTGGTGGTGGTGCTAGGAATTGAACCCAGGGCTTTGTGCATGCAATTGAGCTGTATCTACCAATTGAGCTGTATCCCCAGCCCATGTATCACATTTTTATCGATTCTAAGTTAAAGTGTCATGAAGGTCTGTAGGAGGTGGCAAACACTTGAGCTATACCTGATTACACCTTTCTGTGTCTTGCTGGTTTGGCCACCCTCATCTTGCATTTCCAGGTGCATGGCACTAGGAAGGTTCAGGCCGATACCCTAGTCCCCCACTGGGCTGCGGGAGTCTCTGCCATTTTCCCCTTCTTGGTGCTCGGGGATCAGCTCCTGGGTTTCTGTATCTGATCTAAGGCACATGGGAACAGCAACTGCTTGCCCTTGTTCCTTTCTCTTGGAGTTTGACAACTAGCATCAGACCGATTCGGTTGTTTATTGAATGGTCTGTCCCTGCTGTGCTTTAGTGCACGAAGTGGTACTCTCATTTCATTGCTCTAGGTGGTATTGTTTTCTATTCCACTGTTTTAACTTTATAGCATACTTACTGTACATTGCATTTCCACTCATCAAATATTTCAGATATGTCAAAAGTTGACTGTTGTCCTCAAGTACAAATCACTTTGCTTTTCTAAACTTTAAACTTTTGGAAGTATTAAGAATGGTTGTACAGTATATAGATAGCTTTTATTTCAGGTTTGCTTTACTAACTAACTAATTAATTAATTAATTTTTTGTGGCTCTGGGGACAGAACCTAGGGCCTCACACATGCTGGCAAGATCTCTACCATTGAACTACAGCCCCAGCTCCAGATTCGCTTAATTTAAAAACTACTGATGGGGCCAAACCAAACCTTGGCCTCTCCATTTAGTATGCACTATAATCCTGCAGTCTAAAGTTTGGTATGGCTCTTTATGACCTGAAAGGGTTGTGCTTTCATTTTTAGTTCCTAATATTGTAGTTTTAAGAGCTAAAAGAAAAACTGATGTTAGCAGATTTAACTCTTTGTCATTTCCTATTGTTGGATGATAGATTGCAAATTAGCTTCCTCACTCCTGTGTTTCTCAAATCTGGGCTGTTATAAGTTGACAATTGCTAGGATCTTCACCTCCCAAGAGGCTTGACTCTGTAGTCAGGTTGGAAATTCTAGAATGATGGTAAATTATCAGTGATGATGGTGTCGTCATTGTCTCACTGGTGCAATACAGTTATTTATATATAACAGTGGGATTTGTTATGCCATATTTGTACACGCACTAACATAATTTGATTAATCTCAATCTCCTTTACCTCCACTTTCCCTCCCTCCCCCCTTCCTCCCCCATCCACTTGCTCTAATCTTCTATTATTATTAGTTATTATTATTTTAATTAGTGCACTATAATATGTACAAAAGCAGGACTCATTGTGGTATTTTCATACACGGACAAGGCGTAATTTGGTAGATTGCATTCCCCAGTACTTTCTCATGCCCTCCTCTCTTCCTTCCCTCTGAATCCCCTTCTTCTACTCTGTTGGTCTCCCTCTGTTTTCTTAAGATCCTTTTTGTATTCCTTTTTTTCTCCCCTTTCTCTGTCTAGCTTTCACATATGAGAGAAAATGTTTGACCCTTGACTTTCTGAGTCTGATTTATTTTAGTTACCATGATATTCCACAGTTCTAGCCCTTTTCCAGCAAATGACAATTTCATTCTTCCTTATGGTTGAGTAAAACTACATTGTGTTTTGTACCACATTTTCTTTATTCATTTGTCTGTCAGTGAGTACTTAGACTGGTTCTATAACTTGGCTGTTGTGAATTGCATTGCCATAAACATTGATATGCATTTATCACTGTAGTGTGCTGTTTATAGTTCTTTTGGATAAATACCAAGGAGTGGGATAACTGGGTCATATGGTGGTTCCATTCCTAGTGTTTTGAGATATGTTCATACTGATTTCCAAAGTGATTGAACTAATTTGCATTCCTACCTACAATGTATACATGTACCTTTCGCCCTGTATGTTCACCAGCAATTAGTTACTTGTATTTTGGGGGGGGGGGGTGGGTACCAGGGATTGAACTCAGGGGCACTCAGCCATTGAGCCACACCCCTAGCCTTATTTTGTATTTTATTTAGAGACAGGGTCTCACTTAGTGCCTTGCTTTTGCTGAGGCTGGCTTTGAACACGTGATCCTCCTGCCTCAACCTCCCAAGCCGCTAGGACTGTAGGTGTGTGCCACCATGCCTGGCAGTTACTTGTATTTTTGATGATCACCATTCTAACTGGGCTTAGATGAAATCTTAGTGTGTTTGATTTTTTATTTCCCTGATTCTAAGGGTGTTGAACATTTTTTAAAATGTATTTTTTGGCCATTTGTATTTCTTTTGAGAATTGCCTTTTTAGATCATTTGCTCATTTATTGATTAGGTTGTTTTTCTGGTGTTAAGTTTTTTGAGTTCTTTATATATTCTGGATATTAATCCCCTGTTGGAAAAGTAGCTGGTAAAGATTTTCTCCCATTCTGTAGGCTCGATCTTCACACTCTTATTTCTTTTGCTGTGCACAAGTTGTTTTTTTTTTTTAAATTTTCTCTTTCTTTTTTAGATGTTGATGGACCTTTATCTATTCATGTATTTATATGTGGTGCTGAGAATCGAACCCAGTGCCTCACACATGCTAGGCAAGTACTCTACCACTGAGCCACAACCCCAGCCCTGTGCACAAGTTTTTGATACCATCTCACTTACTGATTCTTGGTTTTATTTCTTGAGTTTTAAGAGTCTTGTTAAGGAAGTTGATGCCTGTGCCAGTGTATTGGAATGTTTTCTTGTAGTAGTTGCAGTGTTTCTAGTCTAATTCCTAGGTCTTTTATCCACTCTGAGTTGATTTTTTGTGCAGGGTGAGAGAGAGGGATCTACTTTCCTTCTTCTACATATGGATATCCAGTTTTCCCAGTACCATTTGTTTAAAAGGCTGTATTTCCTCCAACATATGGTTTTGGCAACTTGATCAAGGATTAGATAACTGTGTTTTTGTGGATTTGTGTCTGCATTCTATTCCATTGGTCTTGTTATGTTTTAATGCCAATACCATGCTGTTTCTGTTACTATAGCTCTGTAGTAAAATTTGAGATTAGTATTGTGATGCCTTCAGCATTGCTTTCATTGCTCAGAATTGCTTTGGCTGTTCTCAGTCTTTTATTTTTCCATATCAATTTTAAGGCATTTTTCTAGTTCTGTGAGGAATGTCACTGATATTTGATGAGAATTGCATTGAATGTGCCAATGGCTTTGATAGTAGGTCCATTTTGACAATATTAATTCTGCCTATCCAGGAACGTGGATCTTCTAAGGTCTTCAGTTTCTTTCTTAATGTCCTATAATATCCATTATAGTTTTTCACCTGATTGGTTAGATTTATTCCCAGGTACTTTTTTTCTCAGAGGGTTCATTAACGGTGTATAAGAAAGCTGTAGATTTTTGTTTGTTGATCTGCGTCCTGCTACTTTGCTGGATTTGTTTATGCTCTAGAAGTCTTCTGGTAGAGTTTTTTTTGGGGGGTGGGGGTGGGAAGAGTCTTCTAAACATAAGATCTGTCATTAGCAAATGGAGATAATTTGACTTCTTCTTTTCCTATTTGTATCCCTTTAATTTCCTTCTCTTGCCTGATTGCTCTGGCTAGAGTTTCAAGTATATTGAATAGGAGTGGTAAGAGTGGACATCCTCATCTCGTTCCTATTTTTAGAGGAAAAGCTTTTAGTTATTCTCTGTTCAGTGTGGTGATGGCTTTGTGTTTGTTGTATACAGCCTTTACAATGTTGAGTAAGTTCTTCCTGTCCTTACCTTTTCCAGCCTTTTTAACATGAATCAGTGCTGGATTTTGTCAAAGGTCTTTTCTGACTCAGTGGAGATGATCATGTGATTCTGCCATGACAAGGCTTCTGAGTGCTGCTGGGCATGGGTATTGTTTGGCTATTTCATTGCACTCACTTGTCTGTTTATTTCACTGTTAACCATGTGGTGCAGCTTTGCTTCCGTATATAGCTGTGAGTCATGAAGATGTTCTTTTATATAGGTGGAGCCCTTTCATGTCAGTTTAAGAGCTAGTTCTCTCAACTCCCTGAAATATGCCTCCTTAGTAATGTTAAGGGAGCTGAATTATGCCACATTCTACAGAGTAAATGTATTATGGTTAGCATCCTGGGAATTAGAGAACTTTCAAAAAACAAACTCATTTCAGGAGTTTTTCCAAAAGTGTTAAAATTTTTCGATGACTTACAAGAACTTATACAGTAGTTAAATATATAATACAATAATTTTTATAACTTAAAATGAATAGTTTTTTGAAAAATGAGTAACCATATTCTTAAAGCCTTAATGAATCTCCCCTTTTAAGGCAGTGATGCTTTTTATTGAAAATTTTAATCAATAAACTTGCAACAAGACATATACAAATGCACAATTACCAGATAATGAAATGTTGACTTTTTTTGTGCAATTAAGCTAGTATGAAGATTTGGAAAAAGTATTATGATTTGGAAATCTGGATATTTTTCTGATAAGTCTCCAACCAAGGAGAGAGCAAAATGTTGCTGTGCTCACACAGATTTGTTCTTTTGTTTCACATCATTGGCTCTCAAGGCATTGGACAGTATTTGGAGACATTTTGTATTATTATACTGGAGTTGGGGTGCTACTGGCATCTACTCTGGGAACACTGCTGAAGTTCCTGTGACATAAAGGGTGACCTACTCAACAGAGTCTCAAGCCCAAAATGTCAGCAGTGCTATGGTTGAGATGCTTCACTTTGTATTTATATGACAGTGTCTCTGTACCTACATGAATTCTGAAATCACCATTATTCCCTTCTAACTGATGAGTGTTAGACCAACATTGTTGAGAATTACTTGTTAAGTGAGAGTCTTCCTGTTTGCTAATCACAGGCCCCTCCATGGCTCTAGCTGCTTGCTGTGGCTAAAAGAATGCATTTTAGAGATTTGTTCTTTTTTTGTTTTTGCTTTTTGTTTTTTTGTTTTTTGTTTTGCTAACTGCCATTTAAAAAACAACCCTTCCTCTTAAAAACCTACAAATATGAGACTGAGTTTAGAGTTGTTTGGCTCAGTTAGGACATAAGTACAGGGAAATAAACACTGGAGAAAAGTAAAGGTGAGAGTCAAGTTATTCCTGATAGAGCCATGCAGATTTGGAGTAAGGAGTCCAGCCAAAAGCCTTGGCATTGCCCAGTGAGAGTGAAATGTATGTGGCGGGTGCTGTGGTTTCTCCAGGTTAGCGGGTATCTCATTGGGAAGGAGCATTTGAGTGATGGAGGAAAAGAACTGAAGGGGGAAGTGCCATCTGGGTGTGGTCAGGAGCCGAAGGAGGTAGTTGGGAGATCTGTTCCAGGAAGAGGCCACTGGTTGTTTGGAGAGAACTCAAGCTTTGTAATAAGACAAGCCTATGCTGAAATCCTGATCTGCATCTTAGTTGCTGTTCAAATACGATTTGATATTAGTTGCTTTACTTCTATGAGTTTGTTTCCCAATCTGTAACATAAAAATATTAAGACCCATTAAAATGTCATCCCAATTTGGGTTGTTTATCAGAGTACCTAGCACAGTGCTAGGCTCTAGTCCTGGGGTGATGGGAATAGTTCCTTGTGAGAATCTCAGAGTATACAGTGGATGCTTTCCCTGGGGCGGTATGGTAACTGAGAGGGTGGGTTCTGCAGCTGGCCTGCCAGTGCCTTCAATTAGCACTTCTGCTTTGGGCAGGTCTCTGTGCTTCCTTTCCCTTCCCTGTGAAGCAGGGTAATCATAGCCTCGATTTCCATGTTGCTGATCAGATGAATGCACAGACCTGTACAGAACCCTCCACATGGTACCTGTATGCAGGGCTGATCAGAGGAATGCTCCACCTGTGCTGGTACCAGTTTCTGTTTCGACCCTTGAGACCAAGAATAGGGACTGAGCCTACAGTAACTTATCACAAGCCCAGTGTTGCCTGTAAGTCTCATGTTGCTGTTGTTGGTTTTTGGACTCGTGTTTTTAAATGCTAAAAATTCATACAGATGTTAATGTTTGCTGTCATTTTAAAACCGTGTGAAATGACTTACCATCAGATCAGCACTATAGGAAAACAACCCCACCTCTAAGAACTCAGAGTGTGTCACTGTGCAGTGTGAGAAGCACAGTGCTAACCTGTCAACAAGGTCAATCAGCTGTTCTTTTTCTGAAGAAAATGTGACCATTGCTAACATTGGTAAAATAAGCAGCAGAAGGGCTCATTACAGACTGAAAATACATAGTGCTGGGCTTTTGTAGAATGCTTCTTTAAAAAAGTTTTTTTTTTTTTTAGTTGTCAATGGACCTTTATTTTGTTTATTTATATGTGGGGCTGAGAATTGAACCCAGTTCCTCACACATGATAGGCAAGTGCTCTACCACTGAGCTACGATCCCAGCCCACTGTAGAATGCTTCTTAGTCAGGGATTCAGATTAAGTGCCTGTTGGAGTAGGAACTCCATGTAGCCTAGAATGGAGTTTATTGCTGGGGCACCAAAGGTGGGAGCTGTGGGCAGGGAGGGTTTTGTATTAGGATTCAGGACAATGGAACAGATTTAAGGAAGAGTGATCTTGTTGAAAGTCATCTTTTGAGTCCAGCTGTTTTTCTAGTTTTAGAATGTTCTCATCACTTCTGGAAGCCTTTGGTAAATTATGGTGAATGCAGATGTAAACCTTGTAAACGTGTTGTTTTTCCACCTCAGTAGCAAACCAGTTATCTTCCCTGTGCTTTCCAGGATCAGATGTTAGGCTTTTCCTTTTTAGTTGGTCATGTGCATTATCAGAGAGAGGGAACATTATTAGTTCATGTTTAACATTTTCATTACTACAGTCTGCCATCAGGTGAGATTTGTCTGTGTGTGTGTGTGTGTCTTTGTGTGTCTTTTTGCATTGTGGCTATTAATTTTTTCTGAGGACATGAGGAAACATTTGTAGATTGTTATGAGGTGGGGGCGATCCAAATTCTAGAACCCCATTTGCAGTTGTCAGTTGTGGTTTTCATTTAGAATCTTGTCCCGGGGGCCTGTACCAGGCTCTTCATCCGAGCTAGAGCCTGTTCTTGCTCTTTTCTTCTGACTGTACTTGAAATTCTGCTGCCGTGGTTGGTGGTCATTGGGGCAGTAGCAAGCACCTCTCCCTTCTGGGCATCCTGGCAGTGACCCTGGTCCATGGGAGGTTCTGCACAAGTGTTGATATTCCATCCAGCCTTATGTGGTCCTTCAGTCTTCAGGATTTGTATTCCAACAGCACAATTACTGACTTCTAGTGATTATAAATTCTGCAGATAGATTTCTCTTATTATATTCTTATTTTAATCCTCATTCTCTTTGGTTGTTGTCAAAAACTGGGAAAGAAATTTCCTATGCTCTCTCCTCCTCCCATATTTCCTTGGTGGAGGACTTTCAGTGTGGGTACTTGTGTTCAGGTTACCTTCCGTCTTCAGCATGCTGAGAATTTGTTTCAAACAGATGCTTGGGCTTTATGATCTTCAGTGGTCCTTTCAGGTTTTACATTGTATTTTTCTTGAGATGCTCAGCATACATTGTCTCCTTTTGGAGATAGTTTGTAACTGGAGCCTCAGACCCAAGGAATTCTGAGCACATATCTGGGTTAAGCTGCAGCACCTGCTGGCAGAATGCTGAACTGTACTTGATGGCTGAGGAATCTGAACACCCCAAGTCCAGGAGCTAGGTTTAGAAATTGTGGCTAAGCCAAATGCTAGAAAAGGGTTGTATAGGAGAGCCCTAAGTGGGGGTAAAGTTTCGATTTGTAAAACCAGGGTTGGGGAGGAAGAGAGGACCTATGGTAGAAGGAAAACCTGGTGTTTAATGTGGTTGCTGAGACCTCAGCCTGTGAAAATGTTCCAAGCACATCAGAACATACCAAAGGGTAACTCCATATGGAGACTTGTTGCATGGCAACGTATGGCCAGTTTTGTGATAGAAATCAGTGGCTTAAACCTAGCTTTGAAATAGTGTGTGTGAAAACGAAGCAAATCCTATCATATTTTACTAAACATACCTGAATGATAATCCAGATATGTTCTACTCATATCAATAAGAAAGAAATTAGTAGATCTTAAGAATGAACTATTCACTTAATTGATAATCAGTCCCATAAAAGAGAGGCTGCTGTTACATGACATGCCAGCTTGTCCTGAGATTATCCTAGGCACATGCACATTTTCCTTTGTTGTTGAGATTGAATGTGATGCTTTTTATGTAAATGCAAAAATACAGTGTTTAAAAGAGGGCACAGTCATAAAATTAATTGCTGTTTTTCTATTGATCTCAAAAGTTAAGTGATTGAAGTCACTCCTCACTTCAATTTTGTCTTTGTGTTGATCACACAGTTGGAAAGGCACAAGGTAAGGTATATAGTGGAAAAACTTACTTGTGCATTAGCAGTTGTGAATTTTATTTCAAGGCAGGCATCCCTTGTGGCGAGTGTCTGCTTGTCCTGCCCTATGCTTTAAGATAGAGTAAGGTGATCCTGAATTGGCTGTCTTACTTGAATAGGCAGCTTCTCCCCTAGCCAGGGCTGTAGTGGCAGAGATGAACACCATATTCTGCTGTTGCCACTGTTGCGGCCCGCCCTTGAACATGGGACCTGCCAGGAGGTGGAGCAAGGTGTCACTTTTGGTTGTTGGCATCCCATGGCAGTTGTGGCTAAATACAAATAGTTGCTTCTCCCATTTCCCATTGCTCTCCTATCTGACAGAGCCACACAAGAGTAGTGCAAAATGTGAGCTTCCAGAGATGTGTGTAGCTCGTGTTTTCATAAAGCTGTCACCTCCACCCAGAAGTCTGATGATGCATCAGATTAGATTAAAAAGCTCTGGGCATTAGCTTATGTTAGTTCCTCTTTATCCTTGGGGAGCAGTTTCTTAGACTGGATCCCTGAAACTACAGATAGTACCCAACCTTGTATATATATTTTTCCTATATATGCATTCCTGTGATAAAGCTTAATTTACAAATAAGGCACAATAAGAGATTAACAATAATAATTAATAGTAAAATAGAACAGTTGTTGTAGTAAAATTGCCAGCATTACTACTCTTGTGCTTTAAGATCGTTATCAAGTAAGATATGGGTTACTTGAACAGAAGCACTGCAATATTGGGACAGTTGATCTAGTAATCTAGATTGCTGCTAAGTGACTAACAAGTGTGTAGTATATATACCAATCAACAGGATGTCCCTGTCAGGATGGAGTGGGGTGGCACAAATTTCATTACAGTGCTCAAACAGCACACAATTTAAAATTTATAAGTTACTTCTGAAATTTCCCATTTAATATTTTTGGACTCTGGTTGACTGCAGGTAACTGAACTAGTGAAAAGCACTGTACTCAAGTTAACTTCCTGGCCTTATACCCTATGCTGTGGTCCCCTGGGTAAGGGCCTTATTGTGCTTTAGAGAGTCCCTGAAACTCATGAAGAAATTGATTCAGTGTCTAAAGCTGTCATAGATAGGTGTACTTCAGCAGGGCTAAGGGGAAACATGCTGTGTATTCACTGAACTTTCCTCCTCTGGCAGCAGAGCCTGTGCAGGAGCTTCCCAGAGTATGTATAGGCTGTGTTCCAGATTGTCACTCAATGTGAGGCTCCTCTCCTTATCTGTTGAGCTCCTCACACTACAGCTCTGTGGAGTTCTTTTTGTTTTGAAAGAATTTTAGACTTAGGAAAAAGGCACAGAGTGCTCGTTCACCTCACCTCGGCTAGAGTGGATGTCTTCTAGGACCACAGCATATGGTGTAGGCCAGAAAGTGAACTTGAGTATAGCATTAACTAGTCTGCAAATGACCCACTTGTGCCCTTTTTTCCATCCCAGAATCCCACAGTGGATATAGTTGCCGTGTCTCGCCTCCTTGTCTTTCATGACCCTGCCCTTTTTTTTGGAATTGGGGATGGAATCAAGGATACTCTAGTATTTTGAGACAATGCCTCACTAAGGTGATCAGCTGGTCTTGAACTTGGAATCCTTCTACCTTAGCCTCCCAAGTAGCTGGGATCACAGGGTGAGCCACCACACTCCCACTGATTCTGGCATTTTTGAAGAGTATTACTGGCTAGCCACTTTGTAGAAGTCTCTCATTTGTATTTATCTGATTTTTTTGTGTGTGTTTAGACTGAAATTACGCTTTTTTTTTTTTTTTTTTTTTTTTTTGGCTAGAATACCATAGAAGTGAAATTGTGTCTTTCTCATGTGAGTCAATGTTTTATTATTGGTTTTTCCACCAGAAGTTACTTTTTTTTTTCTTTGTAGTGAATGAATATCTTGTAGAAAGATGGGTTGGGACTATGCAAATGTCCTGTTTCTTATCACGCTTTCATCTGCTGGAGTTGGCATCCATCATGATTCTTGTCTGCAGTAGTTATCACAGTGGTGTGTGCCAAGTGCTAATTTTCTATTTGTTTCTCTTTCTGTATATATTAATTGGAACTTTTACTTTAAGGAATAGCTATTCCTACTTTCCCATTTATTAATTTATTCACCTTTTTATATCAAGTGTAAAGTAGTTTCCTTGATACCACTCTCCTGACCTCGCTCCCATGTGAATCTCCCTGGAGGCAAAGGTGTTCCACATGTGACACTGTTCTACTTCATAGTAGTGAGGGGAGCTGAGTCGAGGGTGAGGGTAAGGGAGAAGCCAGTAAGACACTGGGGTATCTTTAGTGATGGGAACCAGAGGGGAGGTTACAGGGTATGGAAGGGCAAGAATGTTTTCTGTTTTTAGGTTATTTACCTGACTGGTTGGAGGCCTTTCCCCTTCAGGTAAGTAACCATTTTTGCAGGGTCCCTGTGGGACTGTCCTGAAGAGGAAGTGCAGGACTGACAGCCAGGTGGAGTACCTCGTGCACATGCGAGGGAGCTTGGGGTTGCGGTGGGGACAGCTCTGAAGCCTGAAGCCTGTTCAGGGCTACCGACTGTGTTCATGCCACTGTCGTCACTATGGTGAGCAATATTGAGTTCAGTCTGAGCAGCTCTCCGTAGCTCTCTTCTGAGGACTTTGATCCTTTCTGTTGAGTCCCCATTCTGCACGTGGGGAATTGGAGATGTTGAGCAGCCTGCCAGGTGCTTCCAGGCCTGGTCCTGTACTGGAATTCAGAACAGCTGTGTTAGACCCAGGGCCTGCGCTCCTTGCCATGGGGCTTGCCAGGCTGCAGTCTTTGTCTTCAGGTTTATTCCTGGTCTTAATTTGGGACAGAGTACTCTGGTTTTAAGAGTACTTACTCTATAGAACAATCTGATGTAAAAATAAAAATCCCTTTCTTGGGCTATTATTTCTATAGGAAGCTGGGTGTGGCCTGTGGGCTGCGGTGGGGGTGGGGGGTGTTATGTGCTCCTCAGGGCCAACCTGGGAGTCTACTGGTTTCCTGTGCAGCTCTGTGGCTTCCCACACTGGGGATAGAGGGTGTGTATTCCTAGGGCACCAACCAGGTCCCTGCTTCCCAAAAGCTGTGCACTATTTCTTTTTTTATTGTGATACTTAACAATTCAACTTTTAATGGTATGAAAAATGTGAGTAAGTTGGATCTGAGCCCAGGCTGGTGTACCCTATGGGGAGTTGCCAGTGCCTCGATCAGCTTGGCTGGACCATGGGCTGTCTCGCTCAGATGCCCTGACCTGTGTCCTCACTTGTTCCTGAGAGCCTAACTTGGTCATTATTAATTTGTGTTAAATGTATCAGTGTCTTGTGTCCTATGTAAGGCTTCCATTTTTGTAAATTCATTCCAAGCATGTATCTAATTTTCATAAATAAAGGCTGTATATATGTCATTTAAAAATGTAATCTGTGGGGCTGGGATTGTAGCTCAGCGGTAGAGCGCTTACCTCGCATGCATGAAGCCCTGGGTTCGATCCTCAGAACCACATACAAAGCAATAAAATAAAGACATTGTGTCCATCTACAACTAAAAAAAAAATAAAAAAAAAATGTAATCTGTTTTTAACTATGTTTACTTGCTTTGTATGTTAGCACAGTTCAAACAGAGTCTTCACTTTCTTAGAATTTAGTGTTCTTTGTTTTTTCTATTTTTTCTGATTTTAGTTTCAGTGGTCTTTGAGGGACTTGAGAAATGAAACACCTTCTGTATCCATGGTTCTACTTGGTATCCTGTCAGTAGTGACTGGAGGGGGGAGGTGTCACTGCTGGAGGATACTGAGTAGCGTGTCCATGTGAGGCAGGAGGGTCAGCAGCCCATGCTCAGTGTCCTGTGGACATTGCTCAGGTCCAATTCCAGTATCTGCACCTGCCCTGTTTATTAGTAGCCCTCCTGCCTACTGTCCCATGCCCTTCTCTTCTTCAGCTTTCCGGCTTGTTCTTGGCCCCTTTAGGAAAAAACTTGGAGCATTGCTTAGGAATTGACATCCAGCAAAGCAGCGCATATACATCATCCCCAGTTTTCTGCATGTTGTCCAGATGTTTAGCATAGCACCCATGTGGCTGTGGCACGCAGACATCACTGGACAAACACATCTGAGTCCCTGTGGATAAGACTGGCAGAGGGGTGGCCTATTCAAGGAAGGAACGATATGCCTGCTGTGTGCCAACCACTGTAAGATCTTTTGTAGCTTTTATTCTCTTGGTATGTAGGTGTCAGAAACTCCTGCCTACCTGGAAACATCTGCCACAGAATTAACCAAATGAGATAGGAAGAAACCTCTATACCAGTTCCAGGCCGCTGATAGTTTAATTTGTGTACTGAGAAGTTCAAGTGGAGGTTAAAAAGATGGGGGCCTCCCTCCCTAGACTGGCCAGTGCATGCATGTGCCAGTGGTGGGCCTGAGGCGACTGAGCCTCACTGTTACTGCACTCGGGGCATTGTCTTAGTTCCACAGCAAGGAAGCAGGCTGGGGGTTGAAATCTCCCTGGCCACTGGGCAGCCCAGCTGGAGCTGGAGTGGGGATGCACCCAGCCCAGCCTTACTTGTCCCGGGCCTACACTCTAAGTCTGACCACTAGAGTGAGCCATTGACTCTTCAGAAGTTTAAAAACAGAAGAAGCTTCAAGAAAATCTTTCTTGAAACCCGCTTTTAAAAAATTTTTTAACCCCAGCAGTCTGTATTTGGTGAGTGTTTCCTGTTCTCTCAAACAGGAATTGTAGATTCATTTGAATTTCAGTATGTACTATAGAAGAAGGGATCTGCTACGTCCCTGAGGAGACTGGGTAAGTGTCCTATGAGAAGGCTCTTCTGAGTGGAGTGGTGTGTGATCACTCACACTGCCTTCCCTGCAGAACTGAGACTGTCACTTCTCCTGAGCTGTGTGGCTTGGGCTGTGACCATCCTGGGGCCCCCCTCCGCATCCTTCCTCTGCTCCAGGATGAAAGCACGAGGGGGCAGGAGAGATGCAGAGTGGCCTCCATCACAACAAACATTGGTGGCTTGTAGTCGTTGGTCTCATCAGATCTGGGACCTCTCAGCAGCTCCATGGGGAAGCACGTTGTGACTTTCCCCCGCTGCACTTTAGTGCCAAGTTGAGTAGTGGATGTGAGTGAGGTTACAGTGCAGGGGTGAGGTGATGGCTGTGGCATACTCGGGCAGAGTCTCGGGGACAGGGAGCAGGCATGGCTTCCTCTGCTGCCATTAGTTCATAGGGAGCCACTGATCACACACAAGTACCAGCTCTGCTTTTAATGAGAGCCTGGCTGTTAGTGTTCATCGCGGAGTGTTGGTAAAGGAGGGAGAATGGCTGTCTGCATCTGCACTTTGTGTTGCCGCTACCTAGTGTTGAGACTAGCTTAAGACTCTGTTTTGAATATCTGTTGCTTTGAGTACTTGGGATCTTGCAGTCCATTTCAGGAGGATCATTTCTCTTGCTCTTGTGGAAATTCATTTTAGTGGTAAGTTTCTTCTGGGCAGAAGATCTCTTTTTTAAAAAGCCCCCATAGGGGGCTGGGATTGTAGCTCAGTGGTAGAGTTCTTGCCTTGCGTGTGTGAGGCACTGGGTTCCATCCTCAGCACCACATAAAAATAAATAAAGATATTGTGTCCATCTACAACCAAAAAATATTAAAAAAAAAAAAAAGCCTTCATAGTTTTTTAGATACTCTTGTTAATGGCAGATTCTTTTGAGTCCTGCCATCCACGCGCACCCAGCTCGTAGAGCACCGTACATGCACTGTCCTGTGGAAGGTGCAGTGACACAGTCTCAGGTAACTCTGCTCAGGTCAGTTGGAGTCGGAGTCTCCTCCTCTGTAGAAAGGGGCTGTGTGTGTGGAGGGCCAGGCTGTGAGGGAAGACAGGATATGCAGAAGTGTCCGGCACAGCCCCCGGCCCCTGCACCAAGGTGGGGAGCTACACACTCTTGGTGGGGTTGGCCACCTTCCAGGACCAGAGCCTGGCCTCTGGTGGACCACAATCCTTCTCAAGGTCAAGAGTTTGCAGGACAGCCCTTTCTGTATTAGAGGACAGTAGTTAGAAAGCCGCTCCTTACATGGAAGTAAAACAGGCCTCTCTGTAACCTTCATCTGACATTTTTGAAGAGTAAGAGTTGATGACATCTTTTGCCACAGGAAGTCTTCGTCCCACACAGCTACGCCTTCTTGGAGTCACCTACTTATGAAGGTAACCCGAATAAATCCTGCCTTCAGAAGCTTACACTCTGGGCCTGTGAAAAGCAGTGTACTAGGGCATGGATTCAAAATGAAAGAAAAGCGCGCTCAAAAAGGAGGGGTGCTTCCCCCAAAAGGAGGGGTGCTTCCGGCTGAAGATTTTTGTTTGATTTCTGTGCTGGGATTGAGCCCAGGGTCTTGGGCATTCTCATGCTTTATCACTGAACCACACTCCAGCCCAGTGGAAAAGTTGGAGGAGGATTTTTTAAAAGTTTTGTTGAATGAGAGAAGTGGCCTTTGGAGGAGACAGTTGTCATGTTTAGGTGTTAACCTACACTGGCCTAGGGCCTTGTTATGAAATGTGTTCACATTGAGCCTCATAGTGGCCCTGTGTAATATAGAGAGTTCACTCACATCCCTTTTAGGAGATCAGATAGCAACACTCCAGGGGTGGCTTGCCTATGCCATGACTGTCAGAGGCCAAGACCTGTCATTTGGGGTTGGGATCTGGCTTGCTGGCAGAGCACTTGCCTAGCATATGTGAGGTCCTGGGTTTAATCCCCAGCACCACACACACACCCACAAAGATGTATTGGTGGGCATTGCAATTCGGGCCACTGCGGCAGTGTCCTAGAGGTGTGCCCTGGTGCTTACCCTCTTACCCTGCTATTTCTCCTAAAGTAGATCAGTACCTGACAGCGCAATGTGTGTTCCCTCATTTGTCTGTCTCGTCCGACTTGAATGTGCTCCCTGGAGACAGTGCCTAACACAGAGACCATGCTCCGGAGTGAAGTAGCCAGTCAGTAGCTGAAACAGCAACCAACTAGAGCATAGTAAAACTCTGGGTAGACTGTGCATTGTTTGGTTTTATTCTTCAAGCAACCTGATGAGAGGATCTGGTTACTTTGACTTTACTGAGGACCCCCCAACTCCAGCCAGGAAGGAGCCAGGCTGGGTGGCACTTTCAGAGGCCAGAGCCAGTGCTCTGTGTCAGCTGCTTGCTCCCTGGCCACTTGAGAGCCACAGAATCCACTGTTGAGGGCGACCACATAGTGGCTCTTCAGAATCTGCAAGCGGTCAGGAGCAGACCAGCATCTGCGTTCCTCAGCCTGAGCCTGTTTCTTGTGGGCTGTTGCCTGCTCTTGTATTCCGACTGTTTCCTAGGTTTCTGTGATTTGCAGAAGATCTCCAGTATTGATTCCCTGATGATAGGGGCAAGGTCAGTTTTTTTCGTCTGGGGAGATTCACACTCTTTAAAATGTCTGGGAGCTTTCTGTTGTTTCCATCACTTTGGATTCATTTTTCCTCCAGTCACTACTGTCACCCCATCCAGGCCATTGTCCTTTCTTCCAGAGGATCTCGCTGCTCTTGCCCTCTTCAGTCTAGCTGTACCCACAGAGCTAAAGGGGTATTTTTGGAGTATGAGTGACAAATCACTGTGTGCCATGGCTTCCAGAGGCATGGCTGCCCATGGCCACCTCCTGTACTCTGCTCCCTCACCATAGCCCTCCTGCTGGGCTCGGGTGGCTCCCTGGACTTGCCAGGTCTCTTTGGACTCATTGGCCACTTGCTCACTTTGTTCCCCAAGATGAACGGGACTCCATCATCATCTAGTTTCAGCTTACTGTCTCTTGCTGAGTGCATCTGTGCCCAACTGTGAAGGAGATGGCCCATCCTCTGTGTTCTTGTGCTATTCATTTCTCTTAAAGTCACACTGCTCTCTGGAATTGCTTTTAACTTTGTACCTGCCTCCTCTGACATGAACTTCACTGGCAGGGCCTTCTCTGTCCTGGACCAGTGTGGCACTGCTGCCTGACACAGCATCTGTCACATGGGGTGGCTCAGGCAGTACTTGTCAGTGGGAGAAAGAATTGCCCTCCAGTTCTCCACACTAAGTCACCTGTGGCCTGGGCCTGTGGGAGGTGAGCCTCCACCTACCGCAGCACCTGGTCGGACGGACGGGTCAGGCTCAGTCCAGCCTCTCTTCCCCTTCCCAGCCACCCCCTGCAGAGCTGCAGCCTCAGACAGGTACTTGCCCAGTTTATATAAATGTCCCCACTGGGGCACATGCTAACCCTGATGGAAGCCAGTGCACCTGAGGACCTCCTTGGGTTCAGCAGAACATCTGTCCATCAGCCTGTAGACTTCAGTGGCCCTACTGTGGGTGTTCTAATTTTTGCCTGTCTTCCAAAAGATGAAATTCACAGTGAGGGACGAATTGATCAGATCCTGGACTTTGAGCAGATTTGTTCTAGCTGTTCTCCAAATAACTGGCTATGTTCTTGGGTGATTGTATTTTTCTCTTTGCTAAAAAAATACCTTCTCTATTCTCCACAGGATGAGGTGATGTGAAAACTCCCACAACACCAACTCCTGTTTTCCTTCTCTGCTCACCCAGTGTTCTCTCTAGGCCTCTTACCCTCAGATTCAAGAGTTCTCTGCAGATGTGCCCTGTGCTGTTTTTCTTGGCTTCCTGCCGGATCTTCTTTGAATAATGAGCATGCCCTCTCTGCCATATCCCCAATGAGGCTTCTGCAGCCTGGGTTTTCTGACTACACCAAGGCATTTCCCCACTCGAGTGAGTTGTTCCTCCCCTGTGTGCTGTTGTGTAGACATCTTCGGCTGTGTAGACTGCTCCGGGGCCTCACCCCTGCGGTTTCCTCCTGGAAATTCCTGGCCATTTCCACCTCATGACTCTGGCCAAGCACCCTGCAGTTGTCAACAGTTCAAACCTGAGTTAAAGTTTTGGAGAGCTGTTACTTCTGGGCCCACCTATGTTCTTCATCTTGGAGCTCAGTCACACATCATAATTTGGGTGACTTTGTCCTTTCACAGATCAATTTTCTTCTTTTAAAGGAAAAACTGAGTTCCAAAGTGTAGCATAGGGACTGTATTTATTTTTATTTATGTCCAGTCTCATTGGGGAAAAAATAATATTAATTTCTTATTCTTTGAAAAGAAGCCAGTAGCTGTTTAAATTATTTTCTCGTAGTAATGGGGTTTTGCTGCATGTCTCTCCTCCAGGTCAGTAGGTGTTCTAAAGAGAGACAAGAGTTACATAAGGTCCTTGCCTTGTAGGAGTGGATTGTGGAGGTGGGAGGTACACAACAAGCAGGAAATGTAGAACCAAACGGCAAACTGAGGCAGTGGCTCTGCTGTCTGAGCTCCATGAAGCCTGGGGAAGGCGGGTGATAACACGGATTGGGAAATGGGGTTAGCAGGGTCTGGAGCTGGGAATGAGCAGGGCCTCTGCCGAGGAGTGTGGGACAAGCAGTCTAGACCCAGCAGAGTCCATGACCTCGGGCTCAGATAAGCTGCCTGTGATTTGCAGGGGACTGGCTCCTGGGAGTCTGACACACGCATATCCTGGGCTACCAGTGGCTCTCGTGGCTGAAGTATGGATGAAGTGGCTGCTGCATTAGCAGCTCTAATTACGTAACATCTGAGCCTCAGTTTCCACAGGTACAGCCTACCAAATGTGTCTCCTTTATAGACTTGGGGATGCAGCTGAGCTATAATCAGTAGAAATGTGCTTTTAAAGTGCAAAGCAGCCTATATCAGTGTAACCCCTGGAAGCTGGATTTGAATATCTTCTGTAATGTGGGACAGGAAGGTGCCTATACAGATGTGAAAGACAAGAGTTGCAACAGAAAACCTGTCCACCAGAGCAGGACAGCAGCGAGGGAGAGGTGGGGTGGGAACTGGACTTGAGGAGACTTCAGCATGTTTGAGCAGCTGCAGGGGACAGGAAACCATGAAGAGTCACACAGCCATTAGGTGGGGCTGGCTTGCTTGCTCAAAGGTAACCTTGGCAGCAAGAGGTGGCTAGGAGGCCAGAGGAGCAGTTAACCTGGTGAATCTGATCGGTGTTCACAGGTCGAATTGACCAACTGATGTGAAAAGTTGGGGAGATAATCAAGGAGAATCTTAAGGTTTCTGGATTATGCTGGTTTTAACTTTCTTGCTGTAAGTGATTTTGGCCTTTCTCTGTATCAAACCTTCATGGTGTAGAAGGGAAATCTTTGATACCAAATTCCCAGCTTGTCTACATCCAAGGTGCACCACAAGTCGCCTGCAAGGCTTTGCCTCTGAGTTTCAGCCCAGACAGGTTTATTTTGTACTTCAGAATCTGTATTTCCAGCAGAAAGCTTTTGTATGCAGAAGTCAAGCCTGAAGCAGATTTTTATTGTTAAATTATAAGCTTTTTGTGAAAGTGAGGGTTTTAATGGGAGTGCTCACCCAGCCTTCACCATGGTGACACACGGTGGCATGTCAGAAGGCAAAGCTGTCAGAGCCAGCAGATTTCAATTTAAATACGTCAGTGATTTCAAGACCGACACTAATGAGTTCTAAAATCTTTGTGTCAGTCCCATGTTTTAAATGCTGTGAAGTCATTTAAAATTAATAAGCCAGTTTTTATTTGATAGTGTTTACATCAGAAATGCCGCCATCAGCCTTGGAGGCCTGTTCTCATGTGGTCTTTTCATTAGTTTAAAATGAACTAGAGGCTGTGGGTTCTGGAACCAGAAGGACATTGGTTTGCTATTCAAGGTCAAGTGGTTTAACCAGAGTGACTGCATGGGTGCAGCTGCAAGGCATCCAAGTGTAGACACCATCGACTTGATGTGAGTGGTTAGTGACCAAGGAGGAATTTCAGTTAATGTAGACATGAATCGGGGTTTTTTTTGGGTTAGTGAAGCGTGGGACCATGTTACATTGAGGTCTTTAGGAATAGTGTTCCGAAACCAAAAAATCCCATCAGGAAGAATTCCTCCCCCTCTATCCTGTCTCCTCCCTCCCTCCTCTCTCCTCTGCTCCATGCTCCCCCCCCCTCGCCCTTTCTTCTCTCTCTCACACACACATCCCACATCACACTGTGTCTCAGGCCCTTTATTTTAGGCTGTTACCCCTAGCCTTTTATTAGGCACCACTGATTCTATCAGGTGCTAGGTTCTGCAGAGGTCCACTGTACTTTCCGTTGCAAGGAGCTTTCGATCTAGTGAGAATCAAGTGCAGTGCGGTGATAGAGTAATGGAAGTGGGCAGCCAGCCCAGAGGCAAGGGAGAGAGCAGGACAAGTAGGGAGAGTGGAAAGGCATCATTGGGTGGGGCTGATCACTGAGCCTGAGCGAGGTCTGTGAGTTTTCCAGGTGGAGGCAAAGGATACAGCCTGGCCACTCAGTGGCTGCAGCGCACCCAGAAGGAAGGAAACAGCGACCGAGGTAGCAGTTTGCTTTCTCAGCGCCAGCATCTGCATTAAGCCTAAGTCCACTGAGTCCTCACCCAGTCCTGTGAGATCTAGTTACTACTGTTGTCCATTTGACAGGTGAGGAACCTGAGGCCTGTTTCCTAGTCTGTTTCAAGATTTTAGTTCCTACTGATTGGTGGTTCGCCAGGAATGGAAATATCGAAAGGCAGGGTTTGCCTAGGTCCTTTGAGGACTGGAATAGCGTTGGCCTACAGGAAGAACTCAGCGGACACTTACTGAGTAAGAAATGCCGTTCCCGTGGGGGCCGAGAATGGGTCGTGGCTGGGTTGGCAGAGGCAGCACTCTCCACACTCCCTAGTACACTGCGGGGTCTTCTGCTGGTGATGGCGGGCACACCTCCCTGCAGAGACTCTCCACGAGAACATGACAGTGGATGGACTGAAGCAAATTTGCCTAAAGAGAAGTCACTGTAAGCCAACTTCCCTGACGTTTTTCCTTTTGGATATAAGTTGTGCTTAACCTTGGCAAGACCTCCCAGTGCTGAGAGAGAAGTGACGTTTGGATGTGGTAGTTAGTGAATGGCCAGTAGTTTGCGTGAGGCCTCTGGTGGCCTGTTCACAGGCCATCCCTTGGCCTCGACCCTGTCCTGCTCACCTTTCTGCTGATAGAGATCTGGAAGGCATGCTGATCAAATTTCCAGGCGATATGAACTTGAGGAGGAGGGTCCATAGAGAAAGCTACTTGGTCCTGGGAGGATGAACTTGACCAGGAACCTTGTGGAGATGGTAGGTGTGGTGGGAAGACTTCATTCTGCACCACAGCCTGTGCCTTCCTCTTTCACACTCAGTGTTTCATTTTGTAACCGTGGACTAGTCATCAAGCTCTGAGCCTCAGTCTCCACATAAGGGGAGAGAAACCTGCCCTGTTTTCCCTACAGCTTTGTGAGATCAGGTGAGAAATGTAAGGAAAGAGGCTTTTAGATAGAGTGCTTTATAAGTTCATGCCTTTTCAAAAGCTGCCTGCTGCTGCCCCTGCAGGTGCTGAGGAGGGGATTCTGGGTTTAGGTATGAACTGGGGTAAGGACCTGTGGCGGTTCTCCCAGTTATTGTATAACTTGACGTTTAAGGCACATGGGGGTGTTAGAGTACATGCTTCAGCTCTACTCTCTATTCATGCTCGGCTCTCCAGCTAGTTGCAGAAATAAGACAAATGGGGAAAAGCTAAGTGACGAACATAATAACAGCTTATCACAATGAGGACTCTCACCAGCCAGTATAGGATCAATTACTGAAATTCTACACAAAAATTGCTAAGAGGATTTTAGAGACAGGAAAGATTCACATGATGTAAGAGTTCAGCACATAAAAAATATAGCTATACTTTAAAGGCAGTAAAGATCAACTACAGCTTTGAAACATTAAACTGTATGAACTGTTACAGGATTCACCTGCAGTCTAGTAGACAATATATGTGGCAAGTCATACCAAAGGATAGATTTTTTTTTTTTTTTGCCACGCTAGGGGTCGAGCCCAGGGTCTTGCACATGCGAGGCAAGCACTCTACCATTGAGCTCTACCCTGAGCCCCAAAGACGTACCTACTGATGAATGGTATATTAAATAATGAATAGACTGCACTAACTCCTTAAAATGCCTAATATTAATTGAATTAATATATAATTTAAGATGAGTTGGGGAATAGTTAGTAACCCCTGTAGCAAGGAGGAAAATAGTTTGGAAAATTTTCTGTTTACTTAATTTTTTGAAAAATTGAGATTTAATATATACTCCATATAGTACACATGCATTAAACATAGGTTAGTTTTATACTCAGGTGGATCCAGCCAAGATCATGATATAGCATAACATTTTTAGCACCCTGTCCCCAGGTTTGTTCCCCAGCATTTGTTCCCAGTCTGTGCCCACCTGCCCTTTCTCGAGGTGACCATAATCTCATTCTGTCACCCTGAATTCAGCCTTGCCTGCTTGGGAAGCTCCTCTGAGTAGATGTGTCGGGGTGAACTCTTCTGCATCTGGGTTCTTGCTCCTGGTCACATCTTGGGGGTGCGTTCGTGGTAGGTGCAGCAGTAGTGTAGCCCCTCTTTACTACTGGTATTTTTTTGGTGTGAGAATGGCCTGTGAGTTTTCATCTATTCCTCCTCTGGTGGGCACTTTGGTCATTTCTAGTTCTGGCTATTGCAAACAAAGCTGCTGTGTTTGCAATCTCGCTATGCCTTCTGTGGACGCACCCTGGGTTCCCTTGGGGTGTTCTCGGGGTAGGGTTGCCTGAGTAATCTGTTTGATCTCGGTGACACTGGCAAACCTTTTTCTGGGGTGGTTGGAGCAGTGTGCCCTCCTGCCATGGTGCATTCAGATGGCTCTTCCCTCACCTGTCGTGGTCCTCGGGAGCTCCCAGGTGCAGCAGTGCCTCTTGGTGGTGTTGGTCTTGGCTCCTTGCTCCCCGGTGGTGCCCAGCATGCTTTTTTTGCTCATTGGTACCTAGATAGCCTCTTTAGGGATGTGGCTATTCAAACCTTTTGCTCATTATATTTTTTAAAAATACTGTATTTTCTTTAGCCCAGTATAGCTGAAATATTTTTTAAGCATATATTAAATATAAAATTACTAGTGATGCATTTTTACATTACTTTCTAATCCTTGAAATCGTGTTTTTGATATTACATTATCAATTTTTAAATGGTAAAATGTACAAAACAAAAACAAAATAGACAACAAAAAAATTTTGACAGTCATTGTCTTGTGTAAACTTCACCACTATTTATTCCCAGCACTTCTTCACCACCCCAAACAATCTGTGAGCGTGAGGCAGCAGCTCTCTGGGCCGCCCCTCTGCCGACTGCTGTTGCAGGGCGTTTTCTTCTTTCCTGTGCATCCTTCACAAGATGTTGGTTTTGTGACTATCGTCTCCTAGTTTATGGCTTGCCTTGTCTATTTCCGAATAATATTTGATGAATAAAAGCTCTTAATTTTAATGAAGTCTAATTTATCAGTTTTATTTTGTAAAGAGAGTGCTTTTTGTGTCCTTTCGTAAGAACTCTTTGTCTAGCCCAGTGGTTCTCAACTGCGAGCTGAGCTGTTGGTCCTGGGAAGACGGAGGTGTTTTTGGCTACCCCAGCTGGCCAGGCGTGCTCTAAACATCCCACAATGCACAGGCAGCCTCACAACACAGCCTCACAACAAAGAATGATCTGCCCCCCACCCTGTGTGAACAGGCCGAGCGGAACCTGGCTTAGCAGGAGACCTGAGCATCTTCTCCCACCGGCCTCTGGATCCTCGCAGCTTTGCCTTCAGTCCATGGTCCATCTTGCCTGCATCCTTGTGGATATGAGAAGAGTATGAGAGAACTCTTATTTGGTCCACTTCTGGACTCTTTTCTTTTATTTAAAACAAAACTCAGTACCTTCCTTACCAGGAGCTTTATATGGGACATACAAAACTGAAGCTTTGGTATTTGGTAATTTAAAAGCAGTATTTAAAACATGGAGGTAAATGGGCTGATGTTTGTAGAAGCTAGAGATTTTTCCTCTTTCAATCTAATCATTAAGAACTGGACAGAGATTTCTTGTTACCTTTAAACTTTGGGATTACAACCATAATGATAACTGAAGCAGACTTTTTACTTGCATGAAAGATTAAATTCAGGAAATAAATTGACTCTAAAGCATGCTGTTTTTATTAGACTGTTATCAGATTCTTTGTACATGAGCACCATGCTTACCTGGACATTTGCCAGAGGGAGAAGGATTTGTCCTTTAACTTATATAATTGTAATTTAGTTGTACTTCCTCTTGTCAAGTCTGTCATAAACTTTGCCCGTGAGATGTACAGTCCCTGGTAGAATAGGTCAGGATGGCTGGAGGAGGAGAAATACTTTCAGAAGTGGCGTTCTTGAGCCACACGGACAACTGCTACTTACAATGGGAAGGGATGGAAGTGGGGTGAGGGGATGTTTATCTGTGCGCACGGTGAGGAGAGGCCTGGTACTCCTGTATCAAAATCTACTTCAGTATCACAGTTTGTGGCTGTGGTCAGACAGGGACATCAGCTGACCCTGAGAAAGGGATCAGTTGGTCTAGATTAGGCTCTAAGGTTTTGTTCTAAAATCCTTACAAATGAATGCTGCTGTTGGGGTCCTCTGACTCCCTCTTACACTATTCTGCATTTGTGTGAATGGTATGCACAAGACTTAGAATCAGAACTCCTGGGTCTTGGTCTCAGGTCTGCCTCTAAAATTATAGAAGGACTGTTGGGTCACTTAGCTTCAGTTTCCCCACCTGGTAATAACTGCCTTATGTTGGGAGTGGAAAGACCAGATGAGATGTTTAACACTTTGTGAAGTCTAAATCTTCACAGAAAGATAAAGGGCCCACTTTGTGAACTCACCTTTAAAAATTTTTTTTCTAACTGTTAGATGTGTGCGCACAGCACCGCGGTGATTAGCTGGAGCTTGCGCTCTCCATTTACTAGCTGAGTGGCCTGGGGCAGTTTTTTTCTGGGTCTTACTTTTTTTATCTGTGAATGGGGTGATACTAGTACCTGTCTTACAGGGACACTATGGGTTGTAAGTTTGTTAACACATATAAAATCTTAGCATACTTATGGGCCCTGGGGTAGGCATTCTGTAAGTGCTGCCGTTTTTTGTTGTTACTGTCAGAGCTCATTTGGATAATAATGAAAGTGAGGACCTGCCTGAGCCAGATCCTTGCCTGTACATACTGACCAGACTACCAGAACAGGTGTGGTTAGTTATTAAAAGAGTTCAGTTTTGGTTGTCAGCGGCAGGTAGTGAAGTAGGTGTATCACAGGTTATGGAAGAGCCTTTGCCTACCCAGCAGGTTAAGACACATAGCTACCCATTAGTGAGTCCCCTGTTTCAGTGCCCAGCTCCTCCAGCAGGCCATCCTCAGCCCCTAGAGGACTGAAAGCAAACACTTCATTTGAAACTCTGTTTCCAGTTCGTAGCCAAATATTTGGTACTTAATAAATCTTTCTGATTGATTTCCATCATTTGCCGGTCAGGTCAAAGGTGAATTAGATAACCTGAAGAAAAAGTAATATATTGGTGTCATGCTGTTAAAAGAGTTTTCCTTTTCCTTTTCCTTTTTTTTTTTTTAAGTGAGACTGTGTGTGTGGTGCTGGGGATAGAATCCAGGGCCTCACCCATGTTCGCAAGCGCTCTGCCACTGAGCTATATCCTTGACCCTAAGTGAAACTGTTCTGAAATAAGTCATATATCCATTCAGTGGAAAATATTAGAAAATGCAGAGTAACAATAGGAGGAAAATTAAGGTCTCATTAAATCTATTTGATGATGTTTCTGTGACCCAGAACCTTAGGGCGTGGATCAGGGCAGAGACAGGGCAATACCCCAGTGTGAAATTCCTCTCCAGCCTCGGTGGCACGTGTACATGTGGACTGTGAGCAGGGGAGGTCAGCCAGATGGCAGAGGCCCTCATGTTCTCCAAGGCAGCCCCATTGAACCCTGAGTTCAGCTGATGGAGCACAGGGCACATGGGATAGTTGTTACAAATGGTATTTCCTGGGCTCCAGGGGCCAGGAGCTGCCTACCCAGAGTACGTGTCCTGGGCTGTGGGCCTGGGAAGCCAGTTCAGGATGTTGAACCATTTCCTTTCTACCTCATAGTTTTCATCTGTTTTAAAGGGTAAAAGCAGGTGTGTAGAACTGAAGAGACCAAAATAAACCCATAAGCATTTAACACAGGCCTTATGGAGGCCTGAAAACTGCCTGGTTTTCATAAGTGACTTTGGAAATGGAAGATTCAGATGGGTTCCTAAGCTGGATTTGATTCTTCTAAAGATGCCAATGTAGAAGCCCCAGTTTATCATGTTGTAACTGGCCAGAGGACCTAGCATGTGTTTCACGGAACTTGGATATGTTTCAAAGACTAAATTTGAAACTAAAATAGAATATTAGTTCTCAAGTGAGTGAGTGAAAGCTGAGCATGACAGGAGAGTCAGGGAGCTGTCTCGCTGCATCAGTGATCATCATGCAATAGAGCAGCTGCCCCTTACTCTGTGCAGTCTCCGCCTCCAATTGAAGAGAAGCAAGGGGCGACTCGTCTGTTTAACGAGCATCCTTAGTTTCCTTCGCTTCCTCCCCCTGCTTAGCCTTCTCCTCTCCTACCTACTTTTTTTTGGGGGGGTGGGTGGCAGTGGGGATTGAACCTGGGAGCATTCTGCCTGTTACATCCTCATCCCTCCACACATACTTTTTAAAATTTTATTTTGAGATAGGGTGGCCTTGAATTTGGGATCCTCCTGCCTCGCTGTCTGTGGATTGCAGGTGTGCACCGCCTTGCCCAGCCTGCCTGCTTAAGGTCGCCTTCCTTTCTCCTCCACTTGAGCTCCTGGTGCCTGCCTTTTTCCTGTCCTTACTCTCCCTTATTCACATTTTCTTCCTTTTTTTCTCTTCCTCTTGTATTTTCCCTGCAAATATGTTTAGTTCCTCTTTCTAAAAGGCAGAAGGCAGTAACAATCTCCGAGTGCCTGAGTGCTAGCGGAGGGATGCTGTGGAGCTGAGTGCAGTGAGTGGGAAATGGCACATGGCTGGTGGAGCCACTGAGATCTTTAAAGCACTGTGATGGCAAAGTCGAGGCCATCTTGGCTGATGAAGTGTGATGTGCTTGTGTGAATGTTTTTGAGACTCAGAAGTTGATAATTTAAAAAATTTTGTCTTTTTCTTAGAGACTTAAACTGACATGCATTTATCACCCCATAGTTTCTCTGTGTCCAGGCCAGGCCCGCTGTGTTCCTGAGAGAGAGCTCAAGATGCAGTCTAGGTGGGCTCTCCCCTGCAGACCACTTGGGACAATGCTGCCTCCAAACTTGTACACAGGGCAGCTGCAGGAATCATCTCTAGGCCTCAGTGTCTTGCTGGCTGCGGACAGAGGCTACCCTCAGTTCCTTACAACTCAGGCCCATGTTTCCACCGTATTCTGAAGCCTCCCTGGCCCCTCTGTCCTTGTTCTCCCTGTTCAGATTCCTCCTTTGGTAGATTATTTTCCCTGAAGAAGACTCTTCATCATCGTTTCTGACTTACCAGTGTTTTCTAAGTCCTTTCTTCTGGAAGGCTGTGAATTAGAGAGGCGCAAGCAAAAGAAATGGGTAGGCATTGCCTTCATTTTACATGTAGAGAAACTGAGACCGACAGGTGGCAGCTGCTTGGGGCTCTACATCTGGGACTGTCCCTAGCACCCCTGCTCTGGGCACTGCAACCCCCTCTGCAGGCTCTCCTGTGGTTGGACCCTAATGGCTTTTTGCCCTCTCACCTACCACTCTCCTTCACGTAAACCTTAGTCACGTGGCTTCCCTGAACAGGCTCTTCCTTCTACTGTCACTGCTGTGCCTGTTGCTTTGTCTAAGATGTGCTCCATCTTCAGAGGCCTGACCCTCAGCCACCTCCTCCAAAACTCACTGCCAGATTGGCTCTTCCTGAGAACACCTGCTGCCTGTTCCTGTAGTCCCCGGCGTGCCACATACCCTACTGTGTTTGCCACCCGGACTCCTTGCTAGCATCGTGGGCTTGGTGAGGGCAGGGAGTCCACGTCACTTACTCAGCACAGCCTGGCCAAAGTAGACGCTGCACTGTGAGTTTGCGGGTCGATGGAGGAGGCTTTGCTCCAAAACTTTCCATGGGCCTGGAGAGGCACTGAGCATGCAGAACCACACTACAGCATGCTTAGGGGTAAGTCACACCGTTTCTCTGATTTCACTTCTTTTATTCTTTGCTATAAAATAATAACTGCTTTGGTAATTTTCCTGACATGATCAAAGCCTTTCTTAGAAGTTTCTTACCCCTGCTCTTTTCCTGTTTCTGTGCGGGTACAGTTCATCCTGCAGTCCCAGATTCACTTGCTCACAGGAGTTTCACAGAAAATATCACATTGAGTTTGACACTCCTTGTTTTTTTTAGTGGATATATATTTAAACAGGTAAGAGGTTAAAAGATTTGGTTGTCCTTGTGACCAGTTAGTGCCTCATTTACTAAAAGTTAGGGGGCATTTTCAGATAAAACAGAGGAGCCATCTGTTTTGTAATCAAGAGATTTGTTTTCCTTGTCAGCTTCTGAGAATAATTTTGAAGTACTTGGCTTTACGGTTCAAACTAAAAGGTTAATTTGCAAGATGACCAACAACCCCACTTGGGGAAATGGCATGGATCATAATAGCAGTGCAACTAGGAGTGCATCCGGCGCCCCAAGCGGCCCCCCAGGCTCACGCAGAGCCCCCACATATCCCAGAGCCATGTCACAGTTGCTGCACTGCCTGAACCCATGCGAGGCAGCATGTTGGGGTGAGCCTGTGTGCGGGCAGGAGTGGCAGAGCACGTGTACGTGAAAGCAAAGCCACTTTGAGTGGGCACCCAGGAGGCCAGTTGGTCCTGAACCGAGATCTGAGCCTGGGCTGCTTTCCTCTCCAGGTGTTAATTTAAATGTGCTCTGCCTTGGAGATGCCCCCTGCCCCACTTAAAAATAAAGGATGAAGCCTTTAAAAAGAATTATAAAAGGAATCTGCACGCTGGTCACTCTTACAACAAGGAGAGCAGGAAGTGGCAGCGGTGACCAGTCTATACTGGTCAGCATCTGTGCGTGACATCAGCAGGGGAGCTCAGGGCTCAGTGGGGCTTTCTTCTGGTCCTTCTCTGCTATGGCTGCAGCCTTCCTGACTGGCCTGCCCCTGCCTGCCCTGTATACCCAGGATGCCTTGTTACCCTTTGTCATGCTTGTTCCCTGGGGACTTTTGGCCAGTGAGGGTAGAATCACATCTGTCTTGTGCCTTCATTTTCTGTTTGACTCGGAGTGGACGCTCCGTGACTGTTTGCTGAATGAGTATACCATGGAGTGAACACCACAAAGCAACTAGACAGCAACTTCATATGGGAAAAATCCCAAGGTTCCATGGGGTTCTGTAGACCGTGCAGATTAGAAAATCAGAGGTCACTGGAGGTCACGTGAAAGTTTAAAGGAAGAGGAATCTTAACTTTGACTTAGTGTTTGGCTGAGTGAATCCGTGGGAGAGGGGGAAATTATTCCAATCTGGGAAGTTGTGAAAATAGGGATAAAGTGTTTGCCACATCAAGTTTTTTCAGGGATAAATAACTTAAGATTACTTCCAGATTTTGCAACTTTGTTTTTTGGAAACTAGAAGGTGAGTGGAAAGAATAATGGTCATTTTGCTGAGCAGAAAATCTTAATTGACAAAGCTAATGATCTAGAAAACCTATGTTAGAAAATGTCACTTTATTATATGCGTCTGGAAGTGCAGATGGGAAAACAGATTTTTTTCTTTTTGCAGTAGATTCATTAAGTGTTTAGGAAGAGATTTTCTCCTGTACCATCTTCCACAGCCTGAGTAATTCGAGGCTACATCTAAACTGCCCGTTGTCTGTGCTGGATTGCTTTGTACTAATACTGAGACTGAGGTCGGTCCCTGGGCTGAGGCAGCACCTGCCCCATACGTGTTCAGGAGTGGACGATCGCTGTACCACTGATCTGCTCCATGGGAGCATGGCCATGACTGAAGACTAGTAACAGCAGAGGCTTGCTGCTTGCCTACTGTTTGCTAAAAATATTCACTGAGCACGGAAGTCCTAGGGGCCCACTGTGCAATGAAGTCGGTTGGACGCAGGCAGGGCTGGTGCTCCATGCTCCAGGCTTTGGTAGGACTGCGGACAGCTCCTTTCTTCCCCTTGCAGGACTTTCTTGTCCTTGCATGCACCAGCCCTCGTGGCTGTCCTTCCCCAGAGAGTTAAATCCTAAGGTGTGCCGGCTGCTTGCGGCTGTTTGTCTTGGAAGGCAGTCTGCTAACCTTTCCTTTTGTAGAGTGTAGGACTCGTTAGTTCCACAAACCTGGTGGAGTGTTATTTTTTGTGGTAATGCAGCAATTAACCATCCACATGGAAATTATTTCCAGTCCTGTCTCTTTCTGTCTGTTGCCATTTAATTGGAAAGAAGTAGAATATTTCAAGTAAAATTGGTCTTGCTGCAATTGCGATCAGTGTCCCTGTGCTCTCCTGCTGGCCTGCCCCTCCTGCCTCCGTGGGTTACCCAGCACTCCTATGTGCTGCATGTGTGACCACTGATACCCCACAATTTCCTCAGCACCCCTTCCCCAGCCCCCGCTCCCTGGCTCTGAGCATTGGGAAGAGTGGCCAGGTGCTGTGACCACAAGCTCCATTGTGACTCCAGCCTCGGCTCACTCCTGTTCCAATGAGACCATGTGATGAGAACCCTGTTTTCACCCACGAGGTCTGTTGTCTTCACCTCCTTTCCCCTCTGAGGAAGAGTTCCCCTGGCAGCTGAGGCAGGCCCTGTGGCTGGTCAGCAGCACCACTTTATGCATTGTCCCTTTACTTTCCCTTACTATCATTCTTCTGTCCTGACTTTGTCCCCTTGATCTACAAACGGAGCCTGTGACAGATATTTTCCTGTCTGCTATCTTTGATCACAATACTCATCTTCTAGTCCCTGCAGCTGAGCTCCGCCTGCTGCCCTGCCTGCTGCCTGGCTGGCAAAGGACTCCAGGGGTCTGCAGGTACTCCAGGTCACCATCTAGCGTCCTCCTGCTCTGAGCGCACATACCTTCCCTCCAGGCCCTCTCTTCCCCAGGCTTCTTTGGCACTGTCATGCTGTCCCCTGAACACAAGTGTTCCCAGAGTTTCTAGGCTCTGGCTTAGGAGCCAACCGACCTGCTTTTCAAAACCCAGTTCTGAAATCCTTTCTCACCTGACGATGGTCAAACATCATCTTCCATCAAAAGGTGGCTTGAGTCAATATATTGATTTCTGGCTTTCTGTTCCAAGTGAACAATTTAACAATTATCTTTTTTCTAGGTAGTGCTTAAAAGACACACACTGATTAAACTATTCCTTCATGGAAAATTTGTTTCCAGAGATTGACTACTCCAATAAAACGGTATTACTCTTAGAATGTTAGATGGTATTTCCTCTGAAAAAACAAGAGTGAAATCCATTTCATAGCTAGTGATTAGTAAAGCATTTAATCAAGAAATTACAGCAAAGTATAATTTGTATAATAAAGGAAGTGGTCAGATTCGTATTTTCCCACTTGTGCTATGGAACTCCTCCATATGTCCCCTGGGCTGTCCTCATAGGATGGAACCAGGGCAGGCTCCACAGGACCCCTGCACCATGTGGCCTTGCTCCTTCCTTCTTCTGGATGTTACACCTTGTTTGGTTTAAAGGCAGAGTCGAATGGTATTTTACAAGAGAATTTTTCTTTATGACTTAGTTTCCAAAGAAATTTTAATGCTAATAGGGAAATACCCAGCAAGTCCTAATGACATCTTAGTATGTGCTTTTAAAAAAAGTGTTTCCCTTTTGGTAGAGTGATGTTCAGGATAGGTCTAAAGCCTGTTTTGGGCCTTTTTTTTTTTTTAAATTTTTCTTTTTTTTTAGTTGTAGATGGACACAATGTCTTTCATTTTATTGCTTTGTACGTGGTGCTGAGAATCGAACCTAGGGCCTCACGCATGCAAGGCAAGCGCTCTACCGCTGAGCTACAGTCCCAGCCCCTGTTTTGGGCCTTTTTTAAATCAAATTGTGTTAGCTTTTCATCACTAAAGGAACACCTGAGGTAATTCACTTACGGAGAGAAAATGTTTATTCTGGCTCACAGTTTGGGAGGTTCCAGTCTAAGATCAGCAGCCCCATGCTTCAGGTCTCTAAAGCGGTTTCCCAGTGGAGGTATGTGGCAGAGCAGCTGCTCATCTCATGGCCAGAAAGCAAAGAGAAAGAGGAAGGGCGAGGTCCCAGAGTCCCATTCAAGGGCATGCAGCCAGTGATCCAAGGGCCTCCCCCAAAGCCCCTCCTCCTGAAGGTCCCCCAGGACTGAGCCTGGAGCACATGGGTCTGTGGAGAACTCTGTTCAAAACCACAGCACAACTGCAGATGAATTTAAAGTAATCTTGCTTACTCAACAACAACAACACAGCCCTCTCAGCCACTCTCTCCAATGTCATGGACACTTTAAATTCCATTCGATTGTTCAGATGAGTGTCTTCACTCAAAATGTTCTATTTTGACTGTTAGTAAATTATAACCTGATAATTCAGTTCATTGCAGTTTTAATGGGAGCATTTTAGAAGTAATGGTAAAATTGTTGTGCTATTTATTATATCTCAGGGTACTGTGTTTGGAAGTTCCCTTAACAAAGGAGGTTATCAGACTCCCTCATGAGTGACTTGATATTCCAGAAGCAGCTTTGTGATATCTTGTCTAGAGGCCTGCACACTGCTCTTGTCCAAGTGAGAACATTTGTCATTTTGGCTGTCCCTGGCATGACCTTGAGAATAGTCTTGGGATCTTCTCCTTGGTACTTTGTGACACTCTTTGGGCCTGGGAAATAGAGAAAGAAGGGGAATGCGACTGAGCAGAAGCGGGGCGCCCCCAGATTGCTGAGCTTTCTGTCCTGCCAGTCCTGACTCGCTGGTTTCCACAGGCCTCAGTGTGCAGGTGCCTGGTGGAGCTGCACACGGAGCCCCCAGCAGAAGAGCCTTGAGCTATGTGTGCCCCCTGCATCCCCCTGCAGACCCGTGTGACTGGCATCCAGGCCTGGTGCAGCAGGGGCCCTGTGCTAGCTTTCGTTATCAGTGGGGTTTACCCGAGTGCATGCCTGTCAGCCGTGACAAGGTGACATGTGGTACGTGGATTCAAGTGGTGTTCCTGAGATGATGGGGTCTCAGGGCTCTCTCAGTTGTGGCAGGCCTCCTGGGTCATCAGGATCAATTTCTTACATCAGGACGTGGCCCATCCTTTCCAGACCCCTGACAATCTGATGCCTGCAGGTTCTCAGATTCTGTGGTGTACCACATTTCTCACTGGCTACTTGTAGACTTCTTCAGCTTCCTTTAGGCCTGTGGCCTGAACATCAAAGAGACCAAAGTTCATTTCCCTACCAACACACAACTAGAAGAGTTGAAAGCAGCCAGAAAGATAGTGCCAGTGGAGGAGCTCAGAGGTGGTGGTTTAATGATTGATGAAACAATAAGGAATCTAAAATGCTGTCGAGTTACCATGGACCTGATAGGAGTTCAAGATAATAAAGTATTGGAAGTGGTGGGGACACCACTGTGGCATGATTCTAGTGAGGAAAACACCAGAAAGTGAATTCTGTATATGACCTCCATGTTTTAAAATGTAATCAAGGAAAAGAACATACATATATGTGTTGCATACATGTGTATGTGTAAATGTATGTGCTTGTGTTTGGTACATACGTGCTTTCTGGACCAGAAGGATTTTTATTTGTTGCTGGGAGTGGAACCCAGGGCACCATTCATGCTGAGCACACTCTACCACTGAGCTATGCTCCCAGCCCCAGGATTCCATGTGCTCAGTGAGGAGTCTGTGTTACCATCTAGGTCTGAGACTTCATGATTGAAGATAAATTTTTATTTATCTTCAATAAAAATTTTATTTTATTTTTCAAAAGGAGGAGAGCTGGGCTTCTGGAAGTCCATGCTAACTAAATATAGCATCCTTTCTGTTGGTTTGGAAAACACTAGATTCACACTCTTAGTCGTCTTATTGCCTGAAACTAGACTTCATGCCTTTCATAACATGGCTGAAGAGCATTTTAGATGAGAGCAGCATCTACCAGGACCTTCCAGAATCTCACCAAGCAGAAATGTACTTACCATGTCAGAGCTTAAAAGAGTGTCCTTATGGCAGTAGGACACTAACCAGCCTTTGCCTTGAAGTAAACTCCAAGCCAGGTGCGGTGGCCACGCCACAGTGATCCCAGCACTGTGGGAGGCTGAGGCAGGAGGACTGCGAGTTCAAAGCCAGCCTCAGCAACGGCGAGGTGCTGAGCGACTCAGTGAGACCCTGTCTCTACATAAAACACAGAATAGGGCGGGGGATGTGGCTCAGTGGTCGAGTGCCCCTGAGTTCAATCCCTGGTGCCAAAAACAAAAAACAAAAAACCCCTCCAGAAAATGGCTTTCCGGGTTGTTGTTCCAGCCCCCTTGGGCACGAACCAGTTAACCTTGGGCATGTTGTTAGCCTCTCTGCTGCTCAGTTTCCTGTCAGTAGAACAGGGCTAGTAACAGTGCCTCTTTCAGAGGAGCTACACATAGGAAGTTCTCCCGAGCACCTGGCCCCAAGCAATGAGCCATCAGTGACTGTCAGTGTCCCTGTCTCCTGGAGACGTGGAGGGCTTCCCATGCACAGCCGTGGCCGTTCCTTCTCCAGCGCAGGCTGGAGTGCAGGCGCTCATGTCAGCCACCTGTGATGAAGGAGGCTTCTAGTGGTGTCGGTGACTCCTTCCTGATGGCATGCACGCTGGTCATGCCAGCCTCTCTCATTTAAACAGCACAGGGTACTTATCTCTCATCCCCCAAACCTAAAGTAACTGCAGTAAAAAATAGGATGCTGTGTGAGGAAAGTGAAGGTGAATAATCCTAGCCTGCTTTTTTGATGCAGATGTGTTCCTGTAGAACGGTACTTGCTTAGCATTCTGTTTTTCTGGTTTCTTTACTGAGAAGGTTGAGGAATTGCACTTGTATGTCCCTGCTGAATGAGCATCTGTCCCTTGGTGGAACTGACTTTTTGCAGAACAGAGAACGAGGCTTGATCATGGTTTCAGGTGTTTGGTCACTCAGCAAGCTAAGCCATCTGGAGCAAGGGGGTGTCCAAAGGCAAAGAGATGAAGGATGTGAGATCCCAGAGGAAGATGGAAGTAGCTTGCCTGATGCTGTTGTCAGATGAAATGGAGGCACGAGGGGACCAGTGACTGAGATGGCCTATCAGATTCCTGGGCTAGTTTTTCCAAGCACACACTGCATGCTTGGGGGTGAGTTGGGTAGGGAGGGAAACTGGTGACCATGTGGCACAGAGGACTAAAGGGCTTGGTCTGTTTTGCTCTTTACTGGATTCTTAAAATAAGAGTAGAGCTTCTTCAAACATGTTTAAAGATTGGTTTAAAAAAACAAAAGAGGGGTTCTCTGACCCCCAGGTGGCAGGAGCACTCTCTGTTCACACGAGATGGGCATGATGAAGTGTTGAAGAGAAGGAGAGCTGGGCTTCTGGAAGTCCATGTAACTGCTGTGCGGCAGGGTGCTCATGCAGGGGTCCCAGCAGGCACTGGGCTACCTCTCCTCACCCTGGAGCCTTCCTGTGCTTGTACTGTCATTCAGGCCTTTACAGACAGGCTGGTGGGTGGTTTCTGAGTCCAGAGTTGCAGCTCCCCTCTGGTGCCCAGGAAGGGGCAGGAGTCTTTCCTCCTCGCTTAGGGAGAGACAGAGGATGTTTTTGAGGCACTGTGCAAGGTTCTGGGGACTCGTCAGTGGCCAGGGTCCCTGCCTCACTGAGCTTACCTGGTGGGCAGGGTGTCATCAGATGCCCACGGCACACATTGCAGGTGAGGACTTGGAGCAGCGGATCCCAGGAGGCTGGAGAAGCCAGCCCTGGCGGGGGGTTGAGCTGTGCGTCTCGCACTATCTTTTCTTTCTCATTTGAGTCACTGCTCTGACTTTGCTGCTGGACAGTGACCCCTGCCCCCAGGATGTTAATGATGTCTCTTCCTGTACCAGTCAGAGGCGTTGAGTAAATACAGCATTTGTGGATGGAAGAATTTCTACTGTTAACATCTCTCCAACTTTTTTTCTGAGTCAGTTAATACTTATTGAGTGAAAAAATGACAAAAATGACTGAATTGGGTTCGTAGTTGATTGTCCTTCAGGGGATGCAAATGGTAACTAATAAGAAAAGTTGCAGAGCATATTTTTTGCGACCTCTCAACAAATTGCCATTCAATTTAAATTGCATATAGATTATAGATTCAGTTACCTTAAAAGTAATTTTATAAATTTATCGAACAATGTTATTTCTCCACTGATCTCATTTTTTAAAAATTTTTATAAGGCAATACATGTTTGTTATAGAAAACTTGTATGTTTACAAGTAAAAAGCAGAAAGTCCTAACTAAATGTATATCGACGTAGTTAAATTTTTTATTTGATCATATTGAGTGAATTCAAAGAACTGTATGATGAAAAATTCCCCAAAGAGTTGGATGTAATCTATGTTTAAAAATAAAAGTCTTAAAAATTGATTTTTTCCCTCAAGGGCAGAATATATGAACCATGCTTTGATTCTGATTTATGGTCATCAAAACTAAATTTTAGATCCAATAGATATTTTATAATTTGTCTTTCTGTTAAACTGTGCTGTATCCACTTAGAAATAAAATGCAAGCAGAAAGGTTAATTGACCCAGAAATTCACTGTCTTGCGTGCTGCTTTCAGTCAGCCCTGTCCTGGGGAGAGGGAGCCTCAGAGCATTTAGGGTAAGCTCCTCTCCGGCCTGTGGTCCCTTCAGGGCTCAGCTTGCTGCCTTTTGTTTCCCTCCTCCTTCCTCCTGCTTCCTTTGGGAAAGCCCTCTTCTGCTCCTTCTGTCCCTTTCCCTCTGCCGTGGGGCTGGCTGTGGCTTCTCTTCCTTCTCCTTGGTTTGCAAGGTCAGAGCATTTGCTGGGGTTCATAGTGGGCTCAGGGAAGGCGCCACAAGCCGTCCTGCCCAGGAAGTTCTCGGATGGCACTGAAAGCCCTGGAGGACTCTTGGCTGCGAGAGAGGGAGTCACAGTTCTGAATGCGTGTGACTGCATCCACCGCAAAGGCTCCAATGCGAACTTCTGCGCTGATTTCATCCTTGTAGAATTAAGGAGAACGGGGCCACCGCTGGCTAGGTGTGTCTGTCCATTGGTGCGTAACCTGAGACTCCCTTTTAATACATGTTTAAGAAGTAAAGCAAAATGCATCCAGATGTATTTTAGTCAGAAGAATTCAATTGCGTAGTGTTACGGCTTTTCATCAGAACAAGCTAGGAACAAGTTCTAAAATACATTTGGTCCTTCCTGTAGCTGTTAGAAGAGTCACTGAACCACCAGCATATTTTGGAAATAAATAATTGATTATGCACGATAGCAGGATATAAATTCTTTAAAACACAGTATTTAGGAGTCAATTTTATGAACCAGGCCACTTTCCTTTGGTACATTTGAATGCCTTGTTGGAGGCGACTCTCTTCTTGTGTTCAACTCGGTTTTCTTACAGAAATCAGTCTAGCAAGAGAAGATCCGATTTTGAGAAGTGTCTGGCTTCCGGGCCCTTCACATTTTCTAATCCTTTCCCCTCAGAGCATTTTGAATCTTTCTCTAGGTCAAATGTGTTGCCTGTGAGCATTGTTTTAGTAAATGCCTCTCCATGTGTTCAGGGAAGTGCTTATCTTTATTTTTTAAATGCTTATTGCTAACTAAATGTTGGAAACAAAACCACCCTTGACTCAAAAGTATTTTGTTCTTGTGCAGAGCTGTTAATGTTTGAAAGCTGTTTCACATGCTAGATGTTTCTGAATTAGGAATTCACCTAATAAAGAATTCTGCTTATTTTGGTTCTCCACAAAGGTTTGTTGTATGAGCTTAAAATAAGACCGCAGCTGATTCGTGTAACACATATTAAGTGTTTATTTAGTGTGAGTGCACGTCTGTATCTCTCGTCTCTGATCAACCTGAAAAATTTGCATGCTGCGCAGCAGCCATTTTCTTTTATACTTTATTAAATATCTGTCAATTATAAATATCAAGGTTTTACATTAATGTCAAGATAGTACATCAAAAATTCATGGAATATGTGACTTTTTCCAAGGGTATTTAATACTTAATGCATTTGTGTCATTTTTCTTTCCAGAGATATTGACAGGTTTTATTAAGTGTTTGTTAGGGAGATTTCATTTTTATCAAGGGACTATAAAGAGAAGCTGCATGCTAAATCAATTTTTTAAAGCCAGAATATCGTTCATTTTTTTTCATCTTCAAACACTTATAATCCATAGGTTTTATTTAAATTTCTTCTTGGTTTATTTTTGTTTTATGTGAGTGATAGTTCAAGACAGAACTTTAATAAGGATCAAATATGCTGACTGTAGTGGTTTTTAATTTCCTTAAGCATCGCTACCAGACCCATGCAATATGGTAAATTCTTCAAAATGTCATACTTACATATTTAGCAATATTGCTCCTTTTTATTGAAGCCAAACAAACAATTTTAGATATTAATCTTTCCCAAACACAGTGATTATTTTGTACTAGGCACAATATTACTGTGCCTCACAAGGAAGGCCTCCTTTTTTGATGGAAAGGGGAGTGGGTAGAATGCTTTACTGATTGCCTGGTTTTGCCTGAAGATTCCAGAGTCCTCTTTTTTAAAAAGCTCTTTAGTGCTTCAGGTCTGATTATGAGCTATGGCAGTTGTTCATTTCCCCAACTTCAAATATTTATTATGCTCAAGGAGGTAAAAACATCAATCACTTAAAAAATATGCCAGAAATCTGAGGCTGGTTTCTTAGTGGTATTTGGGGGGAGCAGGACAGTTGGTGGTCTGGCAGACTGGCCTTCTCTCATGCTTCTGTTGGGCCCAGTGCCTGAGGGGCCCGTGCACTGTCATCTTTCTGACAGTGGCCAGACAGGCTATTTGCAGACATTCCTCCTGCATCCCCTGTGTATCTGTCTTGGAAGCTAGTCACAGCTAAAACCAGTTGGCCACAAAGAATATGTTTTCTGTTTTAATTTCACATTTTTATTTTTAGAGTGCAAATTAGTAATGTCTTGTGTTGAAAGAGGCTGTGGCGTGGCCTGAAGTCACACGGGAGTCGATCCCTGCAGCAGGACATCAGTCATCCTCTCCAGGGCCCAGGAGCATTCCAGGAGCTTTCCAGTAACTTCAGATTAACCTAAATTCTGGAAGAGACTTTTGAACGTTAACTTGCAAACAGAGAAAAGCCTTGATTTTTTTTTTTTAATCATTCTTTCCAGAGCCTCAATGAAAATTGTTTGGAATAGATACTTATTTTATCCTTGTTTGTGTTTTTCAGAATAGGCGAGGCATTTATTTTTCAACATAAAATATCCTTAATAGACAAATAATTTGCGATATTAGATTGTTTTAAGATCCTCATAAAATTATTATGTAGTAAATTTTACACAGGATAGAGATTTTGTTGTTGCTGCTGCTGTTGTTACTGAGGATTGAACCCAGGGGCTCTCAATCACTGAGCCATACCCCCAGCTGTTTTTTCTAAATGTTGAGATAGGGTATCCCTACGTTGCCCAGACTGGCCTCCAATTTGTTATCTTGCCTCAGCCTCCTAAATTGCTGGGATTAGAGATGTGTGCCACCAAGCCCGACTTGGATAGAATTTTTTTAGAAACCAAGTCTAACTAAAGTGAAGCTGAAATGATGGCTGTTTTTGTTAACCCAGCTTTGATTATACAAGTTGCTGTGGAAGGCCCGCTCCAGGGCAATGACTTAGGGCCTTGGCTCCTAGAGCCCTCTTCCCCATGCTGCCAGTAGATGGCGCTGGTGTCACGGTGGCGAGAGCCCTGCTGAAATGCAAGGAAGCTTGCTTTCTCATCGTGCCACATTTTGCTTCAGTGTAACTGTTAAGTGCGTGTGTCGGTGGCAGAATAGCTTTTATACCAGAATTGCATGTAGCAGGCACACCCTGTTTTTTAAAGAACAACTATTTCTAACAGATTCTGCAAATATTATATAACCAGACAGCCAAAATAATCCTCAAAAATCAATCTGAAAAATACATTTTTTCTTGATTTTTTTTTTTTTAATGACTCAATCAGGACTATGAGCATGAACTTGTAGGTTGGTTAAGAAATGTGTTTAAATAGTAGGAGGGGACATATTTTGGAGGGTTAATCTTTCATTTGTTTGGTCCCTGAAGAGGGCACCCATGTTTGAGTAGTTTTGTAGGGTCCAAGGCTGTTAAAAGACACTCCAGTGTTGGAAGAGTCTTTCTTATGTCTCTGAGATTCAGCATTCCAGTTTTGAAAATTGTCACCATGTTTCCTAGTTAGTAAGTCAAACTTTTGGAGGGGGTGCTAAATGTTTAGTACTTACAGAGTTTAGCATTGAAATTTTCTAAGTTTCAAGATACCATGAAATTCCACAGTTTAAGTGAATTAAAATATTTAATAATAACAAAACAATATTTTACCACCTTCCAGACTTTGAAAAGAGGCAGGTGCACAAAGGTTTCAGTAGATCAGATAATGTGAAATTTTATTTTAATATAAGGGAAAGAAAATTATAGCAATAAAATCCCTTTTCTTTACATTAATCCCTTTTAAGTTTTCCTTTGGTACTTCTTGTGATCAGATTAGCTTTAGACTGGGCTGGGAATGTAGCTCAGTGATAGAGCTCTTCTTCCCTGGCGTGCACAAGGCCCTGGGTTCAGTCTCCAGCATCGCAAAATAAATAAATAAATAAATAGATTTTTATCTGCTGACTTGTACTTTTGAATAGAAACCTAAACACTGCATGGTTAAGTTTAATAATTAAATAGAAGGCTTAGAGCACAGCTTTGCGCTTCACTTGTTACAAAGGAAAGGAGCAAGAAGCATCAGTCCCCCAGGCTCTCAAATCTTCACTGCATCTGATGGTGTTATTGATTCCCCTCCCCAGAGATAGAACTCCTGATCTTCCTGAACTGACTAGGACATGCTCCTGTGCAATGTGTTATTTCGTATGTTGACTTAAAATATATCTCCTTTAAGTTCACTTTATTATTACAAATACACATTGTAAAGATTATGTGAATGAGTTTTACTTTATGACTCTTCTTCCAAAGGGTTAAAACCAGGCTAGGAAGAGGGGAGAAGCAGGCACCTGGGAGCTAACACCCAATTGGCAGTCTTTTGTAATATATAATTTGCCTAAAATTGCGCACTGAGCACAAGCTTTTGTTTTCTAATTGATTTACGGTTTGAGCCACTTTTACCTCATCCCCTACTGTCCTGCATACGGTGCCAGCGAGTACATTACAGTGAGCGATGATAAATTACAGTGCACTTGGAGTGCCCATGCGTCAAGAGTAAAAACTCACCGCTCGGAGCTCCCGCATTGACAGGGCTGCAGAGACGCGGCTCCGCACAGTTTCATCTGCATCTCAGAAATAGCCATTTGTTCATTTGATCACTTGCTGCAATCTGTCTATCAGACTGTAGTTGAAACTAAAGATTAAAATTATTCTGTTATAGCTTTTAATTTCTTAATTGAGACAAAGTTTTTAAGTGTTTGAAAGGTCTAATGGGGGGGTTGTGAAGAGAGAATACGAAACGTAGAAAATTTTCTTCTCTAAGTGTAAAGTTTGGGATATTTTTACCAAATGTTCTTTTGTCCAGAAAAAAAAGTAGTATATTTTAAAATATGCTGATTTCTGTTTTATCATTATTTTGTTTGCAAAATTTATTATCTCATAAAACTGCTTTTCTTGATTTTCTGTGCCTCATTGGTGTTTGCCACGGATGTGATTCATTTGCACATACATTGATCCCCATCAAATTACTTAATTCTCAGAAAAGTAAAAGAATTTCCCATTTATTAGAGTATCTGTAATCATTCCTTTACTAATATAAGAAGAGATTTGAAATCTGTTGCTAAGGCCCATGCAGAAATCACGGCCTGGGATCCGAGGAAAGGCTAAGGACAGCCACCTAACTTTACAGGCTCGTTGTGTCTGTTCAGGAGCACCGGCCTTTGTGAAGTCAGTCTGCCTTAAATTGTATTTCGTGCAGTGTCTGTGGGTTCTAGGACCGAAATATGAAGGAGCAGATTTATGGCGTCTGCTGGGCACAACAAATTAAGTTGACAGTGATGTATGAGAGCGTGATAGCATGATGATCCCTCAGTAGCGCGGCTGGACGCCTCCTGCTTCATTTGGCTCTTGTTAGGATCTGTTAGGCAGCTAAATAATGAAATTCTGCTGACTGATTTCTCTTTTCCCTTTTTCTCTTTCACCTCTGCTTTCTAAAACTTCTCATTCCTAGACCCATCCTCATGCCAGCAAACTGCCCTTGAAGGATTCTTTCACTTACGAGGACTACAGGTTGGTGTGAGGGTTGGGGAGCGTTTCTAAAGGAACCTGGGATCCTGGAAGAGAGGGAAATGCTTCACTAAGTGACCTGCTGTGACCATTTAAAGCATCGAAGCAGAGATGGTCTCAGAAGTTACAGTGAGCAGCTTGGATGAGTATTGGCATTTTAATAGCCATCTAGAAATTGCCATTGACATGTATTGGGAGGAGATTGGTTGAGGTAGCCAAATGATACTTGAAATTAACATTAGTGTTGGGTAGTGCTAAAGGATGCTTTTTTTCCTTTTAAATAGATTGTGTTAGCATAAAGTGGAGACTACTTTTTGAACTGGAAGAGTTGACTCACTTGGGAATATACTAAAAAAAAAATACATTCCACAATTCGTACAGTCCTTAGAGGTTTTTTTTTTTTTTTTTTTTGAATTTTTTTGTACTGAGGATTGAACTCAGGGGCACTCAACCACCGAGTCACATCCCCAGCCCTATTTTGTATTTTTTTAGAGACAGGGTCTCACTGAGTTGCTTAGCGCCTCCTTGCTGAGGCTGACTTTGAATTCATGATCCTCCTGTCTCAGCCTCCCGAGCTGCTGGGATTACAGGCGTGCACCACCGCGCCTGGCCCTTAGAGGGTTTCTAATCAGAGTCCTACTGTTTACTTTTCACCAAGGCTGAAAGTAGATGTAGAGTCAGCATTTGGGTATAAAAGGGTAGAGGTTGGTGGTTGTCAGTTCTGAGGACCCACTGGAAAGGCCCAAGACCGCTGCTCCCAGCCCTTGTTCCTGGCTTCTTCCTCCAGGAGCATCCTCCAGAGCCACTTTCTCTGTCCCCTCTCCCTGCCACTTCCCCAGTTTTCCCTCACCCTGGTCTTAGTTTTAAGTGATGATGAAGAAGGCCAGGCATTACCTTTGGTTCTTAGGAAATGCTTTGGGAATTTGTGAGCAGTCAGGCAACCCTGCATTCCTGGTTCTTTCTTACTGCAGCCGGCTTCTAAATGTTCCAACCTTAATTCACTTTTTTCTTATCATTATAGGTGGGCAGTCTCTTCTGTTATGACGCGACAAAACCAAATTCCCACGGAGGATGGTTCTCGGGTGACCCTGGCCCTGATTCCTCTATGGGACATGTGCAATCACACCAGTGGCCTGGTAACAATCTCCCCCCGGGGTCTGGTACAGGAGGTTGAGCTCAGCTCCAGCAGACATTCCACCCGCAGTCCTGTGTCCCCTTTGCACCTCCCTCCAGCAGCTGCCCTCCCCTCCCGCCTGGCTGAGCCTGGCTGAGCGGAAGCTAGCTTTCTCTCACCTGTTAATGTCACACTGGAAACGGGAGCTGGAGTCTCCTGCCTCTTGCAGAAACCGCAGCCGGGTGTATTTATCCGACAAGCCTTATTTCAGCCTACGCATCATTTTCTTATCTTTCTTACCACAGTCTAAACCAAAGTTTTTTTCTCCTTTTCTTTTAAAAATACTGACTTATTGAAGATCCTTATTCTTTCTTGTTTCCCTTTTGTGATCCTTTTCTCTCTCTTTGCTGACTCTGTTTCCAGTGATGTACTCCTCCCTGCTTCTCCCCACTCCCTCCCTTGGCTTCCTCGATCCTTCTGCTTTGCCCACCAGCCAGTGCCACACTGCCCTGAGGTGGGAAGGGTTGTGCCCTTGGCCCTGGGTCCTTGGGTGCAGGAGTCTTTGGCATCATTGATGCACTTGCACTCGACTGGAGAAACAAAGGAACAGGGAGATTTCATTTTTATTGTTAGTGTGGCTGGAGAAGGAAGATACCTGCTTAGCACTCTTGGGTTCCAAGTGACAACCTAGCTTAAAGTTCTATGTTCTAAAAAGGAATTTGTGGTAATACTATGTAGAAACATGATAAATTCCCAATAATTTTGATTTTTTAAAACATACCAGCGTGCTGGTTTGATTTTTGATCATCTTTTCTAAGTATCCATGTTCTTTGTTATTATTAGCAGTGTTATAAATAGATTAAAGAAATGCTGTAAATGATTATTTCACATCTAACTCCACAAAATGGACAGAATGCATGTACTGTGTGCCAGACACCTAAGATAGAAATTTTTGTGCTAATTTGATAAGGTCTAGCAATAAGTATTCTCTTGAACCTTAAAAGTATTTAAATTGTAGCAAGAAAGAATAGTTCCACTTTTATAATTACATTGCTGTCTTAGTTTTGATATGCTTAAATTTAATTAGCAATACTAAGAAATAGTAGCATGTTTTATGTTTTCATTAATGAATATAACTTTACATTTCTTTGTTCTTTTTTTCCTTAAGGGATGTTTTTAACTGATTATAAGCTTGAAATTCTATAAATTTTCAAATAGCTTTAACTGTCTGACTCTAGTATGTTTCTTTTTCTATTTTTGGACTAGATCATTGATTCTCAGACTCAATTGATCATCAGAATTTATATTTTATTTCTAAAATAAAAGAGAATAAGTTTATTATAAGCCAATAAGACAGAAAGCACACAGCAGCATCTGGTGAGTGAGAGCTCCTTGTACTCCACCGGCCTCAGGGCCCTCGTCCACTTGATGCCCCGCGCATGGCTGCCGGCTCAGTCCCCCCAGCGTGTGCGTGCTCGCCGTGTGTGGGGCCCTCCACACTCACACCAGCTTTTTTTTTTCTTCTTCTTCTTCTTTTTTTTTTGAATTTCAATCTGTCAGACACCAGCTTTTTATTGCTTCCACTCAAACACTGTAAAGCCATTCACTTTTTAAAATTCATCTCAAAATTAAAATGATGACTTACCATGACGACTCTTGCCATGTTTTCCCCCGTGCAGTTCATGTGGTCGGTAGCCTGCCACAGCCCTGGCCAGCACATCTCTGGCTTTTTGAAGGGTCACTCAAGAAGCCACTGTGTCTGGAGAACAGTGGCTTTCCCATATGCCTCACTTTGCACCTTTGTTGACTGTTTCCTGTGGCCATTGTGAGGCTTTGTGGGGAACACAGTGCAGAATCCAACACCATCACATCCATGTCATTCCCTTAACAGTTCATCTCTTTTTTAAAAATAAGGTGCTTGGCTGGCTCTTCAGGCAGGAGGGTTTCTTTTCTGTGTGCATCTGTGCTGATGCTCTTCTGATTGTGGATCCAGCCTGGCCTGTGATGAGGGACTAGGTAGATCAGCCCAGTGTCACCTTCTGTGTCACACAGTGGCCCTGTGCAGCATAGGAGGAACCGCAGAGCAGCAACAGCAGGGAAATGCAGAAAGCAGTAGGAGGCCAGGACCACCCAGGCCAGAGATTCTGGCGAGTGGAGGTGAGCTCTCTAGCCACCCGGAGAAGCACATTTAGGAAAGGCATCTAGCCACAGTAGTGAGCCGTGAGAGCACACCTTTACATTTCACATGCTCGAATCAGAATTTACGGGAGCAGCAGGTGTCCTTTCTCGGGGTTGTTTGATTGATTCAAGCAGGACTGCTCTAGGTGGGTTATGAGCTGGTGAGCTAGTTCCAGTGCGTAAGGTTGTGAGACTCTGCCAGCCAGGGTGAAGTGCAGCTACCAACCCGAGCAGATGGAATGAGGCCCTTTTCCAAGGTCTTTTTCTGTTTGTGTCTTGAAAAATCTAAATCCTTTAGATTTCGGTCTCAAAAGCCCATATTGTTACTGTCGTGGACGGGGCCCCTGCACCTATCACCACTACACCATAGCAGTGATCCAGCTGTGCACCTCTGCGGTCCTGTAGACGCCAGCTCACACCCACCTCAGGGCCTTTGCACTTGCTGCCCAGGACGCTCATTCCTCAGATGCCTCTGAGGCTTACTCACAGGTGACCTCCGGCAGCGCTGCCCTGCACACCCTTTGCAAACCTGCCACACCTCCCATCCGTCAGTCTTCCCTTCTGGTCCTGCTGTATCCCCACCGTTGTCTAGATGTTGTATTTCTGCCTATTGTATTTCTGTGAGGTTGTTTCACCTCCTCCCCTGTTAAGATGGAAGGTCCATGAAGGACAGGTGATTTTTTTTTTTGGTCATATTCATATCTCAGTGTCTTGGTATATTCCAACACCTGGTATTTTTTGAATGAATTTATGAGTGGAGAATAAATGAATGTAAAACATATACACCCATGCTTGGAAAAACGACCGGAAAGAATAATCCAAAATGTTAATGTGATCATGATCTTTTTCTTCCTTCTGTTTTGCTTTGGTATTTTCCAAATTTTATTTGACGAGTTTGTATTACCCCATTCCTTTCCCCTACAATAATGAAAGTAAAGTAATATTGGAGAAGATTTGAAAAACACAGAAAAGAGGAGAAGTAAAATGGTCTGTAGTCCCCGCTCTGTTTTTGTCTGGGGAACTGGGCATCACACCCTTCCTCTGTGCCACAGTTTAATAGGAAACTTAATCTGGAGTTCAGCTTTGGGCCTGGCTCCTGAGCCCACCGTGCAGTGGAAAGCCACCTACAGCCGAGAGCTCAAGCCACACAGCAGGCCACTGCCCCCTCCCTGGCATGCTCTGCGACCTGCTTCTTTGTGCCCCTTCTCCAGAATCGCCAGTAAACTGACCCACCACATCCTACCCCTCTGTCAGGCACTGGAGGCTGGCCTGGGGCTGTGCACCTGTGCTCATACATTTCGTTTTCGCCTGTGTCTGTCCCACTGGACTGTCCTATGGGTGGGCTGAGGCTTTTTTTTTTTTTTTTTGCCATTTTATGAGGGTCTACCTTAGGGCCTGGCATGGAATGGACACTCAGTAAGTATCTATAGAAGGGTGTCAGCTACATGAGTGAGGAGGAAGTGGAAGGACCCAGGGCTTCAGAGCCAGAGGCTGCCTCTGGCCCGGCTCCCTGACCTTTCGGTCTCTGGACCTGGTCTTTGAGTTGAGGCTGCAAGGTGCTGCAGGTCCTGAGGTGCAGGGGGCCTTTCCAAAGCTCCTGCAGGGGACTTTGCTGAGAAGCAGGGTCCTGAAGGCCAGAAGCCTCTGTGAGTGCCTCTGCTGGCCTCCCGCATAGTGGGCGGATTCCCTGGGAGAGTGGAGGCTGAGAATGCCAGCCGAGCTACTGCTCTGGAGGCTGGCCTCGGCAAGGCAGGGCTGCGCTTCGGCCTGTAGCTCTTGCATGGAGAGGAAGTTTTGGTAGCACTCTCAGGAAGTGTTTGGCTCTGCCACACAGAAGAATGGTACCCTCAACCTGAAGACACTGGGCCCACACAGGGAGAGGAGTGCAGAGGAGAGGGGCTGGCACATCTCCGTGAGGGTTGCTGTGGACACGTGAGGCCACACAGTAAGCCTTGGTGTGTGTGGATGGTACTGAGAGCAGGAGACAGCTGCTTTTGGCATTCATCCTTTTTTCTCCAGCACAAGGTGGATGAAGTCCCTTCCTAGCTTCCCTCCTCCTCTGATGTCCTTTCTTCCTCTCCGGCTGCTGGCAGGTTCCGTGTAGCAGCCAGGGAGCACACAGCTTTCTGTGCTGGAACCTCACAGTGCAGGCAGTTCCTTCGCCCTCACTTCATTATCAAGGTGATGTTTGGGGATCAGAACAGTGACTCAGATATTGGGCAGGAAAGTCATGGAAGCGGCTTTAGTCCACATCAGGCGCTGGGTGCTCTGAGTGGCGTGTTCTGAAGCGCCGCCTCACTTGCTTCCTGCAGCCTTTGTGTTCCTCACTGGTCTTTGCAGATCTGAGTCATGAGGAGTTTCTAAGAATGGTCTACAGGCTTTGGTTTTAGGCGCATTGGGTTGAAAGATGAATGTTACATGGACTTCCATCCCAAATAGTGTGCCTCAGCTCAAGTCCTCTCGTCCAGATCCCAGCCAACGCCTTTGTTAGCAAGTAGCACTTGTTACCATCTTATGTCCTTGATCCTCCAGGATAGAATGAGTGGGTCCAAAGAGAACCCATGAGACTACACACAGTCTAGGAGGCTGGAGGCTGCCCAGCCAGGATGGGATGCTAAGAAGGGACTTTTATTGTCAATTGGGGGCCCTGTTCTTCCCCCTGGGGGTTTACACCTCAAATAAATCTTCTTGCTAATGTGCTGAGACCGTGACATTGCCTGGCCCTCAGGATCGCTTAGGGGGAGACACAGTTTTGGGGGATAGTTAGAGAATCTTCTGTATTGCGATGGGCTTAGAAACTCTCAGATTATGTCTGTTAGCAGCGATGGGGAATAAGAAATGGCTACGTTATTTTTCTTTCCTTTTGTATACCTGAAAGTTTCAATTTCTCTAATATGTATGTGATTCAGAAGCAGCTTTTCTTGTCCCTTAATGACCAAACGTTAGATACAGGTGATACTTGCAAAATTGGCGAGGGTCCTGCAGAGATCCTGCTTCCCTCAGAGCACCAGTGCACAAGCACAGGCTTGGTGTGGAGTATGTATGTCACCTGTGGGCCTGCTGCCCTGGGGGACGCACCACAGCAGTAGTTTTGTGCTCAGGGATTGTGTTTGGTTGAGACCATCGAGTGGTGATAGCCATAGTGTCTTTTCCGAGAGTACTTCTTTCTCTCAGCAATCACTGGTGTAAGTAGAATTGACTGAAATGCTCAAGTGAGCCTGGGCTCTGTTTGGGAGGCCTTCCAGTATACCCCTCAAGTCCCCCTGGAGACCTTTTGTCCTCTTTACCAAACGAGAACCTCATGATGAGCAGAACAGGTGCACGGGCCTCACTGTTGTTCTGTCCCTTCTCCCTGGCTAGATCACTACTGGTTACAACCTGGAGGACGACCGCTGTGAGTGTGTGGCTCTGCAGGATTTCCGGGCTGGAGAGCAGGTGGGTTCCCCACAGTGTCTCAGATGCAGGCCAGCTAGTGGGCACTGACTGGTGAAATCTTAAGTTGACTATTTAAAAAGGTTGTGAACTCAGGAATTAAACTTGAGAACAAGCATACGGGAATAAGCATGTTCATTCTATAATAAACATATTATGCTTTGGGTCCATGAAGAAAAAGATTTAAATGCAGTTATTTGCCTGATTGACCTAATATTTGGAACACTGTTAACTGAAAATAAACTTTATCTTATGACACTAAAACAAATTATTTCATAAATTGCATTGCTTTTATTTCTTCATCTCTGGATTCTTTCTAAGAGGCAGTAGTTAACGAGCGATATTTAAGTGGCAAAAACATAAGGGAATCAAGATCGTAACATCTGTCATCTTGTGCGTCACTTTAATCTGTGATTTTTTTAATCTAATGATTTGGGTGGGGTCGGGTAAGTTTTTCAGTAAGTTTGGAAATACAGTCTATGAATTTCTACCTTCTCTCTCCCAATTTCACAGCCATGCAGATAATACATAACCAGAACTGATGTAGGCCCCTGACATCCCAGTTGATACAAAATGAAAAACCTTAGTCTAACAAAGTGCTGATCTGCTCTTTCTTCAGAAAAGGGCATAAGCCCCCCAGCTAGGTTCAAAACTTCACCTGGTGTAGAAATGGATTTCTGACAGGTGTCGCTCTAAACTCACGTTTCAGAAGGGACTCTCCTGTATGGAAAGGAGAGGAAGACATGGTGCATTCTAGAATGTAGTCCTGAGGGAATGGTCAGGCTGTGCCGTGGAGGGAGAAGGGGGTCATAGAAGAGACCCAGGGATCTAGGGTCCTCGGGGCCTGGTCAGGACCTTGCCCGTGGTGGTGGATATGGGTGCTTGGCCCCACCTGTGGCAGGCAATTTGGGAAATTCTGCTCTTACTGCACTTGCAGTACCAAACAGGTGGAGGGTTACTTTAGAGCTGCTGTCTCCTTAATGTAAAGCAGCAGTAAATGTGGGAGAGCTAGCCCTGTGCTCTGTGGTAAGAAGGCGTATTAAGTTTGTTTTATGTCCCTTTATTTTCTCTTTATTGCATCTCAGATTTACATTTTTTATGGCACTCGGTCAAATGCAGAGTTTGTGATCCACAGTGGTTTTTTCTTTGACAATAATTCACACGACAGAGTGAAAATCAAGCTTGGAGTGAGTAAAAGTGACCGGCTGTACGCCATGAAGGCTGAGGTGCTGGCGCGCGCCGGCATCCCAACGTACGTACAAAGCAGTCGTGGGCCCTTCCTGTGGCACTGCCACGTTTCTAGTTGCGTGGTGTTAATTGGTGTGTTAATAAAACTTCTCTCCAGTAGTTGTCTTACTCCCTTTATCCCTGTTACGCTGCACGTTTGGGCCTTGGAGAGGCCCAGGGATTTACCACAGTTTCAGGTAGACGTGATGGTGTTGCTGGAAGCGCTCAGTCAGTTCCAGGGGATGTGGCCTGCAATCCTCATTAAGTTAAATAAGCACTTTGGTATCATTAATGTCTTTCACCTTGAAAAGGTTAATGACCTGGATCAATTTGTTTCATTTAATTCTTTGCCACCATTAGTTTCTGTAATGAAGTCATGATCCTCAGTGATTTCAAGAATTCCTGGTTAAATTCCTTAAGATTTTCTTGCATTTGAGGAGTGAAATGATAAAGAAGACAAGAATTATGATTTATTAGTCCTCTAGGGAATGGAGGAACCATTCTTAATGAAAATGGATTATCCAGACCTTTTCTTATTGAACTTGTCAATATTTGATTAATGATTAAAGTGTGAACTCATCATAAATTATTATTAACATTTTTAAGGACCGTGGGTGTGTTTAATGCTCTCAATATGAGCACGCAGCCTGACTTGAAGGCCAGTAGCCACTGGGCAGCTGGCAGAGGTGGCTAGTGCCAGTTGTCACCCTCCCCGTCTATCAGCTCAGCTTCCTGCCTTCTGCAGGGACTGAAAATTGCCCTTCGGTAGTTGCAGTGAACAGTCAGCAGCACACCCCACTCGCCCCCTTTGAGGATGGCCAGGGGGCTACCGACTGAAGTCCCACTCTGGAGTAGGTGGGGGGCTGACTGGGCTTCTTGCTCTTGTCAGTTCCAGTGTCTTCGCGCTGCACTTCACGGAGCCGCCCATCTCTGCACAGCTTCTCGCTTTTCTCCGGGTATTCTGCATGACTGAAGGTAAATCGTTTTGTGAAAAACAGATATGTTCTTTTTTTGTTTTTAAGATTTCATGAAAATGCAAAATATAAATGTTCAGTTTAAATATAAAATGGCTTAAAACTAAAGCACTTTTGGGAAATAGGAAGACAACAGTATCGGAGAAAGAAGAAACTGATTTGTTTTGTCCCAGAAATGTTGAATGCCTGGCATCTTAGAGTGAATGACATCACAAACATTCTGTAAAGAACACAGAATATTCTTGGCCACAGCCTCTTCTGTCAGTTCCAGAAAGAGTTAAATATATGTATTGAGCATCCATTTTTATGTTTGCTTAAGACAGTCATTTGGGGATTTTTTTATTCTGAGTTCTGACCTCATGTGGTCAAATCTGGATTCATCCTGGAATGTGCTTCATTTGTCCTAGAGTGATCTCCCCAAACTCCCTTGTCCTGAGGTGTCACTTTTGGTCATATTTGTGTTGTGATGGTGTTGTTATAAACTGCCTTAGATTCTGTGCAGAACAGATTGGGTGGGCGTAAGTGAATGACTGGCTGAGCAGACACGAGTGTTCTGGAAAGAGCTGCTGGGGCACCAGGGACGATGCAGTCCTGGTCAGAGTGGTCTGTCATGGCCGAGGGACAGCTGTGCCCTGCTGTCTCCTGCCTGGGCCTCAGATCTGCACCCAGGGAGAACCTCTGCACAAGGCTAAGCTTTGATAGTGGGCTGGAGGTAGGAGAAACTTGGTTCCAAAACAGAGAGAGGCGATGAAGACACTAACTACAGAACGAGACAGAGTGAGATATGCTGATTGTCCTCAGCAGCAGCCACGTTGCTGGAGATCACCGTCATTCAAGTGGGGGCTCTTGGTGCCTCTTATACTTACTTGGTAGTGGCTCAACCATTTAGTTCAGTGAATGTGATTACGGGCCCCTTGTGGGCTTTTCTTATGGACACCCGAGGATGGAGTTGAATGTCACAATTCATATTGTTGGGAATGTAAAATTAAGGGAGGCGAGGGTGATGGTAATTCCTGTAATTTGTGGTGCGCTCACTGTGTGCTGGGCATGGTGCTCAATGTGGTACATATCTTACTTTCAAACTGTCAGCCTGTAGGATGGGTATTCCCATTTCACTGATGTAGAAACTCCAACGCAGAAGACAGAAGCTTGGCCAAGGTCACCAAGCTAGCAAGAGATGACCCTGACTTAGCTCCCAAGCTCAGGCTGCCCAGCGGGTTGGAGGAGGCTCAGGAACCATGGAGCGGGTGCTGTGGCAGGAGTCTTGCTAGGAGAAAGCTGGACCGGAGCCTTCCTGCTGCAGAGATGCCCCGGCAGGCCACCCTGCTTCATGGTCTTATTTCCTCTTGGGTTTTTCCCTCCCATAGTGTGAACGGACTCGATCTCACTGTTGGGTGGAAGAGACAGAAAGCTCTACCCTGACCCCCTGGCTCTCCCTCACCCCTGGAAGAAGAGAGAACGGGGGTGGGTTGAGGAAGGAGCACAGTAGTAGCTTGGTACTGGGGCTTCTGAAAAGAAATTCTGCCACCAAGAAAGCACATTTAAAAAAAAAAGTCTCCATTGCTTTATGCAAAGAATCGAAACTGAAGAATAAAGAGTCTAAAAATCCTGAATTTTATCACATTCTTTTGCTAACAAATACAACTTGATAAATCTCTTTTGAACATTAGGTAACATCTATTTTCTTTTTAAAAAAGCTATTTGAATCATTTTAGGTTCGTTGCCTCTCTGGTTTCTCTTCAGTCATGGGAAGACAATTTGTCATGCCGAGACAATTGATGTATTCTTTGAATTACTCCAACTAATACTAATAAAAGTTTGGTTTGCTGGCAGCAGCAGTTCCTCAATTTGAATTGTAAATAGTGACAGCTGTAGGGCATTTTGCTCTGAAAGAGATACTGTCTCACAGTTACATAAGAAGCTGGTGTATTTCTTGAGCATGAATAGCATGGGCACGTTTGGTCTTTTGGAGATAATGTGCCCGGAGATAAATGCTCAGAGCAGTTGCTGGAGTCTTCCCTCTTCTTAAATATATTTGAAGGTAATTGAGACGTTCACTTGTGTTTACTCTTAAATTCCTGACAAGTGAGAGATACAGGCTCATTTTTCATTAACTAAGATTTTTATAGTCCATTTTCTTGTTCATTTTGACCGTGGCTTGTTATGAGAAGAATGACTACTAATCAGCTTTAAATCCAGAGGGTTCCTGGGTTGCTGTGGCTGTTGCTTGTGTTCACTGTTTACATTATTCAACTAAGTGTCTTTTTGACCAGTTGGAATGTAGGAGCCCCTGGTTAGGAGAAAGGTGCCATCAAAGTGCAGAGGGATGTGTGACCACAGGCTGTCCTTGGACAGCACCTTATGCAGTCATCTAAAGTCTCAGTGCCCCTCATAAGAACAGTGGCCCATGGAGGGCTTTGACAAGACTGGATCCGGACTCCCAGCAAAGGGGCCTCGCTGGTTACCTCGCCTGGAACTTGGCTCTAATAACCCTACCTTGGAGAATCTGGCCTGGTCCATTGGTTTGGGGGAGCTTGTAGCCACCTTCCTAGAAGGTGACACTGTTGGAAAGTGCACTTTCTAAGGAGGGTTGCTCGCTGAGTGAGAGGTAGCGCCGCTGTCCCCCTAACAGATCACTGTTTGTACTTCTTGTAGAGGAGCTGAAAGAACACTTGCTTGGAGACAATGCTATCGATAGAATCTTCACCTTGGGGAACTCTGAGTTTCCTGTTAGCTGGGACAATGAGGTCAAACTTTGGACATTTCTGGAAGACAGAGCCTCCCTTCTTTTAAAAACATATAAAACAACGATTGAGGTAATTAGATTGATAAATGGCAATTTGACTTTGTCATGTGTTTAAAAATGTTAAAAAGCTATATCTTCCTAAATGTAAATTTCTCTAATTCTTTAGCCAATAATTATGCATCTAACATTTTTCATTCAATATTAATACTTTTCTATTTAATGCATTACAGTTACCAAAATTTATATCGAGGCATTGTTGACTAGAAGATAAAATTAAAATTATTTAGTACTTTTTTTTCTTTTTCTTTTTTCAGATTTTTTTTTTTTTTTTTTGGTGCTGGAGCTGTCTCAGCCTCCCAAGCTACTTGCAGCACCGTGCCCACCTGGCCTACTTTTTAGTTTCTAACTCACATGATTCCAAATTTGCATTTGTGCTTTCAAGCTCACCTTGGGCCTTAGGCTCCGAGGACCCCTTTTGGGTTCCTTCCTCCACTCCTACCTCTACCCAGTGCTGCCCTGGGACCATGTTGGTGAGCTGCTCTGTCTCTGCTGGCTGCAGTTGGTGTAGATTGTCTTTTTGTTTTATAGCAGTTTGGAATCAAACTCACTACAGTGAGGGTCACAAGCCTGAAGTGTAGTTTTTATGGAGGTGTCCAGTCATATAAGCACCTGCACAGTCAAGTTCTAGAACCTTCCAGCACATCCCCTCCATCCACTTCTGTGTCCTGCCTGTCACTGCAGCTTCGCTGATTTAGATGACTTGTCATTGATTCTGCTTTTTGTTTTCCAGGAAGATAAAGCTGTACTGAAAACCCATGACCTTTCTGTTCGTGCAACAATGGCCATCAAATTGCGCTTAGGTGAAAAGGAGATTCTGGAAAAAGCAGTGAAGAGCGCGGGTGTCAACCGAGAATACTACCGAAAACGCATGGAGGAGAGGGCGCCACTTCCCAGATATGAGGAGAGTAACCTTGGGCTGTTGGAGGGCAGTGTCGGGGACTCGAGTCTCCCACTGGTCTTGAGAAACCTCGAGGAGGAGGCCGGGGTACAGGAGGCCTTAAGCCTCAAGGAGGCTGTCAGCAAAGCCAAGGCTGCGGAAAACGGGCTTGTCAATGGCGAAAACTCTATCCCTAACGGGACCAGGTCCGAAAATGAAAATCTAAATCCAGAAGGAAGTAAAAGAGCAAATGAAGAAGCCAAAGAATCTTCTTCAGGTAGCACTGAGGAAGCAAGAGAGCAGCTCTAGGCGCAGCGCCGTGGCCGGCAAGTCCAGTTCAGCAGAAGTGTGTGGACAGTCCATTTACATCGCCGTGTTCCCTGTTAACATTTTTCTTTCTGCAGAGAGGAAATATGTTTTTGCTGCTTTATAAAAAAATGATTTTTTAAGTTATTTTAAAGATCTAGCTTCCCTTTTGACTAAGATTGCCGTCTTGCTTCTAGGCAAAACAAACAGGTGAGCAGCAGCAAGGGAGGAGGCGCCTCTGGAAGATTCTGCAGGCCCGACGGGCGCTTGTGTTTTCTTCCTGGGGAGGAACTCGCTCCTCGCTCAGCTGTGCTTTTGTGGGCCTGTCAGCCTGACGGCCAGAATTAAAGCTTGCTCTGCCTCCTGCCAACAGGCGTCGATGGGACTCTGGGTATTCAGCGGGAAGGTGGGGCACAGCACAGCAGAAAGCAGGGGTGAGGGTAGGAAACTAAATTTAGAGTCCGGGCAAAATCTTTTTTTTTTTCCTTCTTAAAAAACAATAACCCAGTACCAAAAGAAAAGGTAAGGTGGCAACCTGATTTTTAATAGTTTTAAATGTTGATGATAATCCTAATTATATAAATATATATACACACACATATATATCTAGTGATTTCTAAAGATTTGTTTACTTTTTGTGTTTTGTTTCACTGTAATGAGAACTTGTCCCTTCTCCTTGAATCCAAGTAGGACACACATTCTCCTCCTCATTTTAAACGCTGGCTCTGATCTCAAAGTGGTGCGCTTGATTTCCAGTGTTGGTAACAGTTTGCAAACACAGCAGCCCGCAGCCTTACGTGGTGGTGTTCAAGGTGAGGCGGCTCCCTGGCTTTTCTGGTTTCATAAGCTAGAGATTTTCGAAGCTACCCTTTTGAGTAAAATCCCTTATTAAAAGGACAACATGGTTAATACTTTCGTCTATTCCTTTTCTTTGGAGTGGGACTGGCCATTTGGGTAGAGTTTTCATACAGACCATCTTATTCCCCAAGCCTTTCTGGAACCTTGACCCAGACACATATTGAGAGGGACAAGAGCCATGGGGCCCCGAGGCCTGCAGTCAGCTCATTGCCCGGGCTCCTGCCAGGCAGGCAGCAGGACCACATAGAAAGCAACACTTGGCTTTCAGGGGAAGCAAGGCTGGGGCAGTGCCCTGGGTGGAGCGAGTGGAACTGTCCCCAGAAAGCCTCTGGCGTTCAGGCCACCAAGGTTCACATCGTTTCCCATGTCCTGACTGTTAAGCGCATTGTTTATTTTGAAAAATGCTGTGTAAGTTATTCACTCATCAGTTGGATAAATGCTGCTGCAGTAGGTAATCCTACGATCCTTCCGTGTCCCTCCTCAGCGAGGTTGAGCTCAGCAGACAGATTGCTGGTTCCTCTCCCGAGGGTTCAGATGAGCACTCTACCATACAGCCTTGCGTCTCTGGGAAGGCTAGGCTCGCCTGCGGCATTGGACGCCAGTGCAGCTTCATCTCTGCTTGGGGTCGGGGACATCCGCTGGTGTCAGAGCCTGCACCTTCCCTGTGTGTCAATGTGTGCAGTTGAACTTACTGTGGAAGGAGGTGTGTGACAGCTGGCTCTTGATCAGCCCAATACCTGGGACACTTCACCGAGATTGTTAGGTTGTATGCGAAGCTTACACACTGATCTTCAAAAGGCAAAGGCACCGTGGTCCTTGAGGAGCTTCCTTAGTCAGGTATTGAAGCCCCAGGGACTAGAGCTTTTAGCACTAACTGCCTATAAATATGTTTTCTCATTGGATTAAAAGTTTTCAAGATATTAAAACTGCCTTTTGAAAACATACATACAGTTCTAGTGGAGCATTGCAAGGTGAGATAGTTCCAGGCCATTCCCTGGAAAGGGTTCAAGTTTAAACAGCCAAGAGAGCCAGGATCCTGAGCCCTAATGCCACCACCTCCTTGGCTGGGGTCATGGTCCCTATCCCTGGAGCCTCAGTTTCCTCATGTCCTTGTAAGTTGAGAGGATGTCCCTGCTTAAAGATCCAGGGACTATTTGTCTGTTAATTCTCCATCCACAAGTCTATTTATGAGTCATTGGACCAAAAGTATATGTGTAAGTCATGCTTCCAGTCAAGAACAGCTCTGCGATAGTGACATAAAATTGGCTCCTGTTGAACACAGCTTGGTTGATGTTGGAAGACAGAGTATCATTGAGCAGCACTACTTTCCCAAATTGGTCGAATTGCCCTAAGAGGACTGTGAGGTGGAGGAACCCCAGCGCTGCTAGCTTCCCACTCTGCCCCGTCCCCTCCTGGCTGCCATGGTGCTGCTCGCAGACATGGTGGCTGCCACTTAAACATTTGGAAATGGAGGGAAAGTGGTTAAATTGGTATTGAAGTACCCTTGCTGCCATCTGTCATGAAAATAGGCCTTTCTCTCAACTCATTCTAAAGTTCACTTTCTTCCTAATGCTTTTGGATAAGAGGCTATTGAGGACAGTCACTGGGAAGGTGCCACTGCTGCCTGTTTCCCTAGTGCTATGTGCAATCTGTGTGAATAGTGATAGGTTTCATCCGCCTGCAGAACCCCTCAATTTTCCATGCAGACTGGCAGTGGTAAGGTGGTTCCCCCCCAGCCCCCTGTAGTGTCTAGAACAGGCTCACTGAAAGATGCATTTATTTTTTTCTTTTTTTAAAATATTTTTTTAGTTGTTGATGTATTTTTATTTTATTCATTTATTATTTGTGGTGCTGAGGATCAAACCCAGTGCCTCACACATTCTAGGCAAGCGCTCTACTACTGAGCTACAGCCCCAGCCCTATTTTTTTCTTTTTGAGAGGTGGGATAATGTATTTTAAATATTCCTGGGTTCTTAGTATACAGGGTCATGCTAAAAACCAGGGAATTGATTTTCTTCAAATCATTTATTTGTTTGTTTATTTGGTGGTGAATATGTACGCGTTAGAGTAAAAGAATAAGAAGCCAGTCCAAAGGAAGTGCCTGTGACTTGAGATCAGAACTGAGTGGCAGTGTCTGTAAAGGACAGTGCTGGACAGGACTGTCATGAGACCCATGGGGAGCAGCTTTCTATGGGGTCTACTGTACTGTGTTCCTGCTGTTACGATCTAGCAGGGTGAGTGTGTCATGGAGCCTCACTGACCCAAAGGTTTGCCTCACTTTATTTAATGTCAGTTTAGATAAAGTAGTGTAGTGTAGAATCCAGTAACCTCATTAAGGGTCACCCTATTGTTTTAATCACCAGCTCCTTATATAATGTATTCCTGAAGTTCTGTGTGTAAGTTGAATTGGAGTAACCATTGTGTTTAAATGCAGCTGCCCTGCTGGACCTGGTGTGCTTGAGTTGGGAGGAGAACCTTAGCGGGACACACACCTGGTCTTCCATTTCTTTTTTTTTTTTTTGGCACCAGGGACTGAACTCAGGGGTACTCAACCACTGAGCCACATCCCCAGCCCTATTTTGTGTTTTATGTAGAGACAGGGTCTCACTGAGTTGCTTAGCTCCTCGCCATTGCTGAGGCTGGCTTTGAACTCGCGATTCTCCTGTCTCAGCCTCCCAAAGTGCTGGGATTACAAGCGTGAGCCACCGTGCCTGGCTGGTCTTCCATTTCTGAGAGGCTGTTGTGTGAAGGAGGGCAGGCGGCTCGGCCCGGGTGAGGGCTGGTCACTGCTAGGTAGACCACATGCTGGGGTACCTGCTGCTCTGGCCAGGAAGGGCTGCCTTCAGAACACCAGGGAGGAGAGCGCAAGGCGTGCAGCCCACAGGCCTGGTTCCCACCATGAGCTGGGGCTGAACTTTAGTGGCCACCCTCCTTGGGGTGTCTTGCGCCTACTTCTGGAGAGTGCTCAAGGGCCAAGGAGGCATGGCACACAGGCTCCCTCCCGCCCAGTGTGTGGGAGGCATTCAGAGAACATTCCTCATTACTGTTTGCCAAGCCTGAGCTGTTCTTGGGAGCTCAAGAGCTAGTGGGACTTGGGGCGCCAGAGTCCTTCCCCATGGACTCCTATGTGCTCTAGCAGTAGTGCTGGGTTCCATAGGCAACCCCGGGGGGCAACCCTGGGACTCCTGAGAGGTGCTCAGCCCTCGAAGTGCCAGGCAGACATTCCAACAAATCCATTTGATATATGAACACATGTTGTGTGTGTGCATGTATAGGCACAGACATGTATGCATACATACACCTGTGTATAAAACTTTATCAAAACTCATATTCTTCCGCTTCATGTACCAGAGAAGCCCCTCAGCCTGGCTTTAGGTCAGATTTGGGAGGGAACAAAGGAGCCAGTAAATGCGGGGCCAGTGTGACTGCACAGCCCTACCAGGCTCCTCTTTGGATTCCTGGTGCCCTGTAGAGCAGCCGGTGCAGGCTCTGATAGGGCCACAACTGGCTGAGTAGTCACAGAGAAGTGGGAGGCCTGGGTCCAGGTTGTAACTGACACTCCTCAGCAGAAAGCCCTGGCAGACACGGAGGCCCACACTGTCCCCATCTTGCTCCTTGGCTTCCCATTTTTTCTTGTCGGACCCCACTCTCACGAGTGTTCTCATAGATGGATCAGCTCGCGGCCTGGACCTCAAACACCTTTTTCCGTCTTCACCCGTGGTTCTGGAGGAGCAACTCTTAGATCACAGGTCTGCTTAGGATCCCTGACAGTACCTGGAAGGCACTGGAGTGGCTGCTTCCCTGACACCCCAGCTTGCTCTTCTGTAGGGTACCGGCGTCTTGCCACCCTTGTGCCCTCTCCACCTGACTCACTCAGAACTCCTCCAAGGGGGAGCTGATGAACAACTGCTCACTCCAGTGTATGTGACCGCTGAGATGCAGACCCTTCAAGGGTGTCTGCAATGAACCTGCAAGCAAGACCCCAGCCCAGTGGGGAGACCACTCATCCAGGAAGCAAGGGCTCTCAAGTCAGGCAGACCAAAAACAGCTCTGACCCACCACCGGCACCACCGTCTGTGGCTCCAGCAAGTCTCTGGAAGCATAGGACCTTGCTTCTTGTCTGTGAAGTGGAACAGCCGAATGAGATGGACAGCTGTGATGGCACCAGAAGTGTCCTAGCAAGTGCCAGGAACAGAGTAGGCATTCAGCGGCTGGTTCCCCTGGTTGTTGAATGAATAACGGTGGGAAGAGGAGGGACCGAAGAGGGGGCCAACCAAAGGCCCCCAATCCTGCTGCAGTGGGTTAGGTCTGCTGTGGACAGGACACTTCACTGCCAGCATGTGGTTCCAGTATGCGGTCCGGGTTTGCTGCTGTCATACCCCCGCGCACGATCCAGACTTGGTAGGTATCTCAAACAGAAAATATTTATTTTATCTGGTATACCAAGTATATTTCAGTAGGAACAATCCAACAAGCACTCTGAATTTCCTGGCTATAAGTTTTCAAGTAAATTTTGCAGGCGACTCAAAGTAAGCCCTGCCCTAAACGTCGATGCCAATGACAACTGGCAAACTGCAAGAGGTGGTCGCGAGAACCAGGCGCCTCTGCCAGCCTGACTGTGGAGTGAGTTTCTAGCCGGCCCCAGAGCATGTCAAGTGAATCCTAAGATGCATCGAGAGAAACAGTTGCTATTTCATACAAAAATCAAAAGAGAAAGTTTGTTTAACTTTGGTCATTGGCAATTGTCAAAATAACTAGCTTTGGGCTTATGTTATCCAACGGTGTTGACACCATTTAAGACTGAAGTATAATTACTGTCAGGAAATTCAGTCCTAACAGATTTTAAAAGAACCAGAATGGGTATTTTGAAAAAGTTGTATCAGCCAGGCGCAGTGGCGCACACCTGTAATCCCAGCACTTAGGGAGGCTGAGACAGGAGAATCGCGAGTTCAAAGCCAGCCTCAGCAATGGCGAGGCGCTAAGCAACTCAGTGAGACCCTGTCTCTACATAAAACACAAAATAGGGCTGGGGATGTGGCTCAGTGGTCGAGTACCCCTGAGTTCAATCCCTGGTACCAAAAAAAAAAAAAGTTGTATCAGGAAGAAAGGAAAATGGGATCTTACTGCATGTTCTGCTCTTCTGTGCTGAGCATCCCTCTGGACTGCATCAAGGGCACACTGGTCCCTCCACCCCCCCCCCCTTGGAGAGCAGGGCAGCGGAAGCCCACACCACTGGAGCCGCCTGCTTGTGCTATGGGGGAGCTCCGCGAGTGGGTGTGCAGCCTGGCCCGCGCACAGCTGCCACGTGTTGGGATGCTGTGGGAGCTGGCGACTCATGCGCCACTAGCTTTAGCAAAAGCTGGGACTGGGAACAGCTTGTTCACTGAAGGGTTCTGACTACTCTGCATAAGTTAATAGAGTGCTCCAAATGCTAAAAGCCAAGTGACGTCCGCCCCTATGTTTTCTTTGCAGTGACTAGTCTGTCTCCTGGTTTTCGACACCTGTGACCTGAAGTTGGTGGAGGGTGGGGGTGGGGCAAGGGGCCACTGAAGAAGTGCACCTCTCACACAGGGTAGGACCACACCCCGCCTGGTACGTACCAGGTCGGTCTTTCCTGAGGCCAGGCTACCAGGGACTGAAGAAGCTCTTCCCGTGGGCATCCGAGCAGGCGTCAGGAGGTTGTGGGCACCTGTTCACCCCAGGTGTTAGAGCAGTTGAGAAGTGCCAGTCCAGTCACCATGCTGGCCTTTAGGGTGTCCACATGGTCTGACCCAGCTCTTTCTTCCTGAATATGCTTTGGATCAGTCATATCCATGAGTCACCCCACAGTCACTGGCGGACCAGGTGCATGCTGGGCTCTGCATGGCTGTGGGGCTGCAACCAGGGAGTGGAACGGGCTGCTGTGGATAGGAGCCCCTGGAGGAACAGGACGTCACCCCGTCCTGCAGGCTGGCGGGGCCTTTCAGGGGAAGGTCTGCCCTCTGAGGTTTAACATACGCTCCCTTTTTGTATTCCTAATGGAAAATAGGCTGGACGGGGCTTACATCTCTACAGAACACAAAACTGTAGGTTACCTGAATATCCTCTCTTGGTCTTTTGCCTTTTCCCCCACAGAGGTTCATTTCTATTACCAAAGACTTGTGTTTTAGAAGTCCGTCCCAGGAAACTAGCATCACCTAGATCCTACATTTCCAGATTTCTAATGGTCTGGGATCTTCCTAAAGAGTGAGTACAGTTACAGTGAGGGCCCCGGGCAGCATAGCTTTGGAGTGACTTGGGAAGTACAGTGAAGTCCCTGTTCCCTTTGCTGAAGCCAAAACCTGTTGTGAGGCTGGTGCAGGAGCAGGCCCGTTCACCGCACCCACTCCCCAAATGAGGTGCATCCAATACTGCCTTTTCCTCCCATTTGGGGGCCCAGTTGACTGTCAGGGCCACCCTAGCCTTACACACTGGGGTACATCTCAGCTGGACCATTAGCAAGTGAGTTAGGAGGTCCACGCTCAGCCTGGACTGCGCCTGAGCACAGGCCCCTGGCTTCTCTGTTCTGTTCCTGTGACAAGTGTTGTTATTTACTGCCCCAGCTGCCTGCGCCACAGTAGCAAAAGTCTCTGTCCACAAACATTTCCTATCTAGAAACCCAAATGCACAAGTCCACCTCCTGGAACAAATAGGAAACGCCCTGTAGGCATCCAGTCATTCTCTAGGCTCTCTCAAAGAAAGCCAGAATTTCCTGCAGCAATTAAATTGCATGATTGGATAGAGGGGAAATTTTGTAATTGCTCACAGGTAGCAATTTATTAGGATAGATGTTACTTATGACGTGTGTCAAAAAGGTCAAAGTTTATACTTCCTTGGACATTAACCTAATCTTTGAAACTCTAAAAGTTACACTTTTTGGTCATTAATTTTTTTTTACAAGCAGAGATTTTGACAATTAACCCAGTTAATAAAGGTCAAATTTCAATTTTTTCCAATTTCTGGAGCATTTAACTTATTCCTTTTCGAAAATGGGAAGATAGTGGATGATAAATAGTTATTAAATGAGTACAAGGATGTAGTTCTGCTGTCAGGGGGATGATTATGGAACAGCTGATACTGGAAGAATAGGAGGGCTGTGTATCTGATGGGAGGGAAAGCAGATTACACGCCAAGGAAATAGAAGAATTAAGCCCAAATAGAGTGTGCCGCGAGTGGGACAGTGTGTGTGTGCTCTCATCAAATTGTCTCAGGATTCTAGTCATTCAATTATGTCCACTTCGGCCTTCAGCTATCGGATCTGCACATTGTAAAGTAAGTAATTTCCGCAAACTTGCAACAAAGTACTACTTGGGTTAAGAATCAAAAAGTCCCCAGCAGGCTGCATCCCGCAGATGAATGCACAGACAGGCCAGCGGAACCATGAGAGCAGCCTGGTGGCCAAGGCTGAGTGGCAGGGAGCCCACTGGCTGTCGGCTCGTCCTCCACACCCACCAGCAGCCCCTGGGCTGGACCTGGGCGGTGTGGGAAATGGCAGAGAACATCCACAGAGCCCTCTCTGCCACTGAGCAAGACAAACCAACGGCCCCTACACCTGGCTCAAAACCGTACGGCTGGCTACAGTGGGGCTCAGCAGGACAGTGCTCGTCTGCGTGGCCCTGGGTTCCAGCCCCAGCACTGAGAAGCAACCCTCACGGCCCCGTACCCCTGTTAGCACCAGGGCAAGCCCCACTTCTCCTGCTGTGTCCCTGGTAGTAGTGCCAGCTGGGAGGGGAGGCCGGCCAGGGTGCAGCCCGAGTCAAGCACTTCCTGAGAGCAGACCTTCCCAGACCCAACTGGAGACCCCTGGCAGGAGGCAGCTTTCGGTTGCGCTGGGACGTTTAGGACGCTGTTGCTGTTGTGTTTGATAGTCTCAGCATGGGTGTTCTCTGCGCAGACTAACCAAAACCTAGAGAGGCGGGTCTGCAGGCCTCTCTCCTTCCAGCAGATACCAAGCCTCTCCGGTAGCCAGCACCTGCCTCGCCTGTGCCTCGGGCCCCTGTGTTGGCCCAGCCAGCCTCCAGGCTCATGTGCCACAGTGGGGCCCCTGCACCCCCGCTCATGACCCTCTCTGTGCCCCTTTCGCCTTGCAGCGGATATCTGAGGCCCAGCTTATCTCCAGGCCATGTCCAGCCCAGCTCTGTGTCCCTGTTGTTCCTTACACATAACAGATACCCAGAATATGCTGCAGGAAGAGTCCAAGCTCAGCCAAGACTGCTGAGCCCCCAAAGTAGCCTTCAAGCACATGCAGTTTAGAAAGTTGTCGGGATGGCAACTTCGTAACGCTTTTTCCTAACAATCCCCCATCATGATGCCTGAGGTAAGTGTGGATAAGGGAATCACTTGACCAAAAGACTGTGGTTGGGTGACACAAATGTGATTCAGCAGCAAGTCCCAGGGGACGTGTGCCATGGGTGGTGAATGCCACCTGCACGAGAAGGCCACTGGGAGGGAGAGCAAGAGAGCGGCTACAGGCCCATGCTGCATCTGTGACGCCAGTGCTTGGAGCCCTTGGTGGGGCCGGGTGTGGAAACAGGCTGGCTCAGCCCAGCCAGGACGCGCTGAGAAGGTGACTTGGCCTTTGCTTTTGCCTACCATCGGTCCTCTGGGATCTGACCCTCAACCCACAGGTGGCCACCTTCCCAGCCTCTGCCTGGCACCCATCTCTTCCCCACACCTGGTCTCCTTGCAGCTCCAGCTGGCCTCCCTCCGCATCGCCCCTCATCCCATCTCCCTTTTCCTCAACAGACTCCTGAGACGTTATTGCAAATATTATTTGCTCTGAACCTACATGGGGTCAGACTCACCAAAAGTGGATAGAATGAGGGGCTTGTCTGGGCACATCAGAGGGGACACCAGAGGAGGAGGTGTGGGAGCTGGCCCAGCACACAGCAGTTCTCCCAGTGGACAAGGATGCAGGCCGGGTCCCAGACGCTCTGGGGCTGGACTTCTGTGCAGCAGGAACCCTTGCAGGGGACTGAGGCTGGTGACAGTCTCCCACAGCAGACAGAAGTAGAGCAGCTTTTCTCCTCCAGGGAGGGTCTCTGAGTTTCCATGAGGTCCCCATGGGGCCCACACAGTGCACTGTGGGGGCACCAGGCTAGAGTGGGAGACTCGGGCATCTGCAGCTGTGAATCATGCTGGGGTGGGGGCCCAGCACAAGGAGGAGGGGCAGCCTGAGCAGGGGTAGGCTACCGTCCTCAAGGCCCAGGACCACCAGGCCACAGCTTGGGGGCTGAGATTCCATGACCCCGAAAGGCTTGGGGGAGGGATCAGTTTTCCCGTAGAAGAAATAGTGCCCCCACCCCTGCCACCTCACAATGCCAGCAGGCTGCAGTGACAAGTCCAAGCCTGGAGAAGATGGACCCAGCTTTCCTTCCATTGCCTCGTTGATCTTTGCAGGTTATTTGATTGAACTTCAGCTTCTCCATCTGTGAAATGGGAGCCCAGGGAAGGCACAGGGTGAAGCTCCAGGCTGCCTCTGCCGCTGGGACACAACTCCTACCCTTTGCTGCCCTTCCCCACACGTGGCGGGTGTGCAGTGTGCAGGCCTACCTGTGTCTCACCGCGAAACATGGAGATCTGGAGGCACGGGTGTTCAGCAGCTGTTGACAGTCCTCCCACATCTAAGTGTTCAGGAAGCTGGCTGTGCCGCAGTCCTTTTGGAATCTTTCCACCCTTTATAACGGGCCAGCCTGACTTGTGTTCCTAGCAGGGTCCTTTAGGTGCCCCTGCCTGCTCCTTCATCTCCTGCGTGAAAGAGCCACCCCCAGACTCAAGGAAGGGCTTTCTAAGCATCTGCCACACTCAGAGGCCATGGAAGGACACACTTGGCTACATAGAAACTCTTTAAACTGCTTGACCAAGTGCTCCATTGTAAACAAGGTCAAAGACTTTCCCCCAGTAAACTCAGAGAAAATATAACATCAACCCGGAAATGGATTAATATCTCTATTAAATAAAGGACTCTTAAAGCCAAAGGACCCCAGACTTGAAATACAAATGAGGAAAAGACAGGGACAGACACCTCACCTCACCCCTAAAGTCCTCAAACATTAAAAAAAAAATCCAAATTCACCCATCATTGAGAAGTGCAATTTAAACAACACTCAGATACCATTTTATACTTATCAGATTAGCACAAATTAAATATGACCACACAGTTTCTGCAAGACTGCAGAAAACTGGCCATCTCCAAACCAAACAACATGTGTCCTTAGCTTTCAGTGCAGCAACCTCACATGTGGGCATCTATCTCAAAAATACACAACAACAAAAATAGACAGGTTATTCATCTCAATATTTTTTGCAACTGCAAGACACAGGAAACCAATGTGCACAAATGAGAGGGGGGTTGGATAAACGACAGTACATCTGTGCAGTGGAGTAGCATGCAGCTGTGAAAAGGACAAGGGAGAGCATTATGGCCTGAGATGGTGTGATTTCCAGGACACACTGTTAGGTTAAAAAAAAATAAAAGAGGAAAAAGCCAAGTGCTTAGAGTTTGTATAACGGGTTTTCTTTGTGTAAGAAAGGAAATATGAGAAAATATGTACCTGCTCATTTGTGCAAAAGAAATACAGGAAGGATAAAAATCACTTAAGAGATGAGTTATAGTAAGTAGGTGGGAAAGGGGTGGAAAGCAGTGGGCAGTGGAAGCAGAGGCAGGGCTGAGGCATGTGACATGGAACAACTCTGACTCTCTGAATGGCTGTAATGCTTCTATGCACCCTTTATGTGCACCCCCAAATAACAAGACACATTGGAATTAGGGGGAGCCCCAAATGGAATCAAACAGTGAACCGAACAATATTATAAGCAAATAATACATCTGCCCTGAATGGGGTGGGAAGGAAAGAGCTGGCCGAAGAACCACGGAGAAGCGCCATCCTGCCAGGCCCCGCCAGGCTGCAGACGAGGCCCATCTGCAGAAGGTCAGGGAGTGTGCTTCTCAGGAAGGTCAATGGGGTGGGCTGGTCATTCCAAAACCACCTTCCAGCAACAAGAACGGAACAAATAAGTCATTGCTTTGAAGACAGTGAGAGTGGGACTTGTCACTCTTGGAAAAGTGGTCAAAGGGGAAAAGCTAGAATAAACACATGTGTTTTGATTGGGAGGCCGAGGGTCAGAGTGCACTCGGGGTTCTTAACACACGATAGGTAGACACTTAGCGAGAACCTGTCTCTAAGAGAAATATATACAAAGGGCTGCAGATGTGCTCATTGGTCAAGCGCTTCTGGCTTCAGTCCCCAGTATTAACACCCTACTCCTAAAAAAGATGCTTCCAAGGGCCAAAGCAGAACAACCTGGGCAACACAACAGGTAACATGCATTGGTACTGATGGAAGTAAATGATCAGCTTGATACATGGGATGGAGAGCCAGTTCTTCCTGGCAGTAGAATTCTTACTATTAATGGAAAAGGAGAGAACAAAGTAGAAAATTCACCACTAGGGAAGCAACACGGTGATAATTTTTACAGATCAGATTCGGCGATGGCTGCTAATATTTGTGGGCTAGAGTTTGAGAAGGTATGGGATTCCCATAGTCTCAAGACATTATTAGTTGCAAAGGAAAGATGGTCACTGTACAGTGGAGAAGCTGATAGACACTCCTTCACCAAGTGATCAAGGCCAGCGTCACCAGGATGAGACATCAACACCATGAACCCTGACTCGAAACACCCAGGACACAGGGTCACCTCTGGCCAAAGATGCACAGCCTCAGCCAGATCCTGAGAAAGCATCAGACAAACTAAGGGACATTGAACAAAACAACCGAGAAGTTTTCCACTTCCAAAGTGTCGGTGTCTAGAGGAGAAGACTGAGGAGCTGCTGCAGATTGGAGGGGACCAAGGGGATCCACAACCAAAGCAACGTGGATCCTGAAGAGGATCCCAGAACAGAGAGAGGCATCAGTGGGAAAACTTATGTCTTGGGAATAAATCTGCAGTTAGTTAACAGTGTCAGAGAGTGTTCACCTTCTGGCTGCTAAGGTCCCAGGGTGACATGAGATGCTAGCCCGAGGGGACGCGGGGCAAGGGAGTTGTGGACACTGCGTTATCCCTACGGCTCCTCTGCAAGTCCACACCTCGCTCAGAAACAGAGCCCCGTGCGCAGCCACGCCGGCTGGGTGTAAATCCCTGCACCGCCCCGTCCCCCTGTGCACCCAGGTCCCCGTGCCACAGCTGCAAAGAGGAAGCCTTACTCCAGAGCTCTGAGGATGGTGCCCAGGGCTGGGGGCTGCATTCTGGGGCACAGAGAAACCAGCTGCCAGGCTGCACAGGGAGTATTTTAATTTCTTTTTTAAAAGTACAGCAAGCACTGCAGAGAAATCTGTGGCAACACATAAGGATCCAAGTGTTGCTTTTTTGTTTTCCAAATGAAATACTGAGAGACTGGTAGACCACACAAAGAAAGGACAGGGCTGTTCCAGCAACTGGCAAAATCCAGCTAATAGCCACCCGGGCCGACGCGGCAACCTGGAGGACTGGAGAAGCATGTGGCGAGCTGCGTCCTGTGGGAGGTGTCCCAGACGCTGGCCACATGGGCACCCTCCCTGGTTCCCCTGGCCAACATGCCTGGACCTCCCCCCCTGCCTACCTGCCTGGCCTCCTCCCTCTTCTGATTCGGCTCTTGGCACCCAGGTCTCCGTGCCACAGCTGGAAGGAGGGAGCCTCATGCCAGAGCTCTGAGGGTCACCTGCCTGGTGACCCTCCCCTCCGCCACGCCCTCCCAACACTGCAGCTGGAGACCTTCCCCATGGAGGCCACCCAGGCCCCACATCACCATAACTCTGTCCCTCCTCACATGGCTGCTGGCTGACACAGTCTCCCTCCAAGGCTGCGCTCGGGGGCAGGCAGAGACAGAGGGAGAAATAATAGGAAGAGCTCCCCAGAGTGTCCCGTAGCTGGCACGGATCCCTCCCCAGCGCTGCTCTGCCTCTGCTCGGCAGAGGAGGGAGCTGCAGCCTGGAGGCTGGCACACGGATGTGCAGGTGTGTGAGCGCATCGTGCCTGTGATGTGTGCCGGTGTGCAGACGCGTGTGCAAGTGCAGGTGTGAGAATGTGTGCACACGTGTGGAAGCGACTGGACCCTGCAAGTCAGCACAGAGCACTGCCCGCGGCCCTGCATGGCCGGCTCTGTGATGGCTCCGCAGGCCGCGGTTATCTCCTCTTCCCAAGAAGGAACTGGGCCCAGAAAGGCTTGTCACCTGCCATCAGATTGCAAAGATCCCTCGGCCTCGGGCTCTTTGAGGATGATACTAAATCTCTATGCCCAAGAGGAATGTAGAGTTTATCACCCCCACTTCCTGGAGGAGGAAGACTGAGGCTCGCAGAGGTCAGGCTCCTTCCTCTCATTTGTGCAAGGCTTTGTAGGGTTCGAAGGGTCTGACCACCCACTGATGGCATTCCTAGGAAGGTCTGGGCATGGAGCAGACCTGGAGGGTCAGCCCATGTACCGGATGAGGAAACCGAGGCACAACAGTCCCGTAAGGTCACGCCACTGGGACCAGCTTGTGGCTCTTCCCACCCTCCCCACCACTGCCCGTGGGCTCTTTCACATTGGAAATTCCACCCCAGGACAAAGCTGCTCACCTCTTTGAACACAAACTCACCTCCACCCCTGCAAGCTGCCTCGGCTGTTGAATCTCTCCCTGAGGCACAGTTCACTTGTCCACCACCGGCCTATCTTGCAAAAGAGAATTGTCACTCTAAAGAGGCTTATTCTCCAGGATAGAAAAGGTGTTCAGGGTTTTTGAGTCTGAGTGAGTCCATGTGGACGGTGTGCACAGAAAGCTCAGGGCCAGTGAAGGAACCTCAAACAGGGGAAAATGAACAGGCCCAGGGAGCCACCTTCACATCCGCAGGCATCAGGCCTTTCTCAGCTTCCCAGGAGCGGCGAGCTTACAGCCTCTTTGTGGGACCCGCCGGCCACAGAGCAAGCCCTCCGGCCTTCAGCCTGGCCAGATATGCAGGGTGGGCAGTGGGACTGGAACTCAGTGCTCTTGACTCCTGAGTCGGTGGACTCCGCTTCTGGGGGCACTCTGAATGTAGTCCCAGCCACGGGAGCTCCTGTTCCGAGGGGGGACCCATCCAGTGACAGTGTGAGATGATTTCCAGAGAACAAAAGAGAGAAGAAGGGAAAGAAAAGGAAAGGAAGAAACATGTTGGCGGGCACTACCCCTCCAGGTGGCTGGGGAGGGCAGGCGCCATGTGGGGCAGCCCAGGGAGGCCTCTCTGAGAGGATGTGAACCACAGGAGCTGGGGCAAGTCCTGAGAGGCAGAGCTGGGGTGCGGGGTGAGGGTGAAGGCACAGGAGGGTACCCTGGCTGGAGTGGGGTGTGTAGGAGGGCAGGTGCCGGGCTCTGGGTCAACTGCTGAATGGGTGTGTTGGAGGGGATTCAGGGTCAAAGGACAGGGAGCAGGGAGGAGGAGTTTAGCACTCAGCCTGGGCCACATTCCATTCAGGATGCCTGCGGGGCTGGCCGACATGAGCAGGCCCTGAGAGGGCCACTGATGTGGGGCTGAGGTCTGGACATGAGGGAGTGGGGAGGGCCATGGGGCTGAGGGCGGGATTCCCCAGATCCTGGGCAGGTACCCTGTCCCAGCTTCACAGCATGAGGTCTGGTGGCAGCACCTGGACCAGGCTGCAGGAGCCTGGAGGGGCCAGGTCCCTGAAGGGGTGACCCTACATCCTGAAGGTGACACAGCCCGGGAGAGCAGAGTCCCGTGGCGCGTGAGAGCTGGGTCTCCTAAGAGGCATTGAGCTTCCTGTGTCCATGTGACCCTCACTGCCGCAGAAAGTGTCCTCTGCAGCTGTGTGCCTCCAGATGAGGGACGCTGTGGTCCAGACCTGGCTTCTCTGTTGGGTGGGGTCACAACGCCCAGCTGCCTAGGAGGGCAGAGTGTGGGTGCGGCTGGGGAAGGGATGGATTAGAGGCTCCAGGGAGCTGACCAAGCTTCCACCTGATGGCCCGAGTTCTTCAGTGACAGTGATTTCGAGTCCTCATCAGGGCCTGGGCTTGGGAGCCAGGTCTGGGGAAAGACAAGTGGGAGGAACAGCTATACCCCAGTTGGGTTGTGTGACCACGGACTGACAGGGACCCCAGTGGCCTGCTTGTCTCTAGCCACTGTGAGTGCGAGGTGCCAGTGCAGAGAATGAATCAAGTCACTTGGCAAACCCAGCTCTGGGCTGGGATTTAGAGAAAAGGGGGCAAAGGTCATGAGGAGCCTGGGGACACTGGCTGGCTCTGGGCTGGAGAGGACACAGATGAGGCCTTGAGAGGTGGGTGGGGAGACAGGGTCTCTGGACTAGGGTATTCAGGAGGCCCCAGACCTGCGAGGATGCTGGAGGCCAGAGGAGATGGTCAGGGGGCGCTGCTGGTTGCTGTTTGGAGGGACAGGGACACAGGATGTGGCCATGAGGCAAGATCACAGGAAGGAGGTGGCTATGTGCTGGGTGACAGCTTGTCCTAGGTGTGGCAGGAAGGCCACTTTAGCAGAGTTCTTTTGGAAAGGGTCTTTTTTATTCTTTTAGTTCATGCACAGTGATTACAGAATAATGGCTTCTTGGGGTGTATCATACGTGCAGGTAACATATCTGATCATTCCCCCGTCACTGGCTCTCTCCACCCCTCCGCCTTCCACTTTTATGTGGTCTTCTTTCCCCGGGTTCCATGGTGAGAGAAAGCATGTGGCTTTTGACTTTCTGGCTTATCCTGCTTAACATGATCATCTCCAGTGCCATGTGTTTTCCTACAAACGATAGAACACCTTTATGGCCAAATAATATTCCATTGTGTATAAAAACCACATGATTTTTATCCATTCATAGATGGGCACTGGGGCTGATTCCTTAACTTAGCTGTTGTGAATCGAGCTGCTATGAACACGGGTATGCTGATACCTCTGAAGTATGCTGACTAATTCTTTAGGGTAAATTCCGAGGAAGGGCATGGCTAGATCACTGGTGGTGCTATTTTTAGATTTTTTCAGGTACCTCCATACTGATTTCCACAGTGGCTGTACTAATTTACATTCTCAGCAGTAAGGGTTCCTTTTTCCCTGAATCCTCAGCCCATTTATTGTGATTGTGATCTTGATGACTGCCGCTCTGACTGGGAAGATGGGATCTTCGCGTAGTTCAGATCTGCGCTGCCTGATGGCTAAAGCTGCTGAACATTTCTTCACGTAATTATTGGCCTTTGTGCTGCTTTTTTGGAGAAGTATCTGTTCAGTGCCGTTGCCCAACTATTGACTGGGTTTTCTGTTTTTTAGGTGGTTTTGATTTCTCTGTGTTCTGGATGTCGATCCTGGTGCGAGCGAGGCTGGCCAAGGCTTTCTCCGCTCTGCTCTGTGGCTGTCTCTTCCCTCTTCCACTAGTTTCCGGTATGGGGCAGCCGTTTTTTAATTTGATGCCTTCCCAGCTGTTGACTCCTGCTGTTATTTCCTGCACTGCAGGAGTCCCATCCGGGAAGTCGTTGCCTGCCACCCTATCTTGAAGTGTTTCCCTGTTTGTTTTCTTCTCGAAGTTTTGAAGCTTCAGGTCCTCTACTTAGGTCTTTGATCCATTTTGAACAGGGGACTTCTTACAGGGCTCTCATTTCCCAAGGACGCTATCCTGGACTTGGCTGGGTACTGCCAATGGCACGGTCCCCGCAGGAGGCTGAAAGCTGCAAACAGAGCCGGCAATCCCAGCTTGATGAGAATCCTCTGTAATTTCTGGTAATGACCCAGCAGAACTGCAGAACACGCTCTCCTGAAAGGTCATTTATCCAAGAGAAGAAAATTATTCCTTTTCTGGGGGCTGTCATCTCTAGCTTTAATTAATATCAAACGTGTACACTCTTGGCAGTGGCTTCAAATGTTCAGGTGGACTTCCCGTGACATTTTTAATAAAAAAAATGTAAATCCCGCTGGCCTAGCGTGAGGCTCCGGGCGCTCATCAGTGCCTTCTCCACTGCACGGGAGCCCTGGCGGCCGACATGCTGGCCACAGCCAGTAGTGGAGCATGGACGGGGTCCAGGAGCAAGGGCTGCCCCAGCCTGTGTGTTCCCTCCTGCCTCCCTCCCTCCTTTCCTTTCTGTGTTCACTGGGAAGGCCCCATGGAGGACTGGGATTGCCTGGGTTCCCATCACAGGGACCCGGGCAAGGGCTCTCCCCTCGCTCTGCCTCAGCCTCTTCATGAAGAAAACGGGGCAGGAATAGCGCCTACTTCACAAGGTTGTTTTATGAGTCACATCAAATTCTTCTCCAGAGACTCAACTGCTTGTAATGGAGGGATCTGTCGCTGTGCCTGTCCCCGTGTGCCTGGAACTGTGCTAGGCACCAGGGTGCACCGCTGTGCGGGACAGATGTGCCTCCTGCCACGTCCAGTCTCATGGCTTTGTGCTTTGACCTGGGGAAGCTGACAGTCTCTTTCTTCTCTTGGGATCCTCAAAGCAGGTGCCCTGTGAGTGGTGGCTGTGACGCGCCCACCTCTACCACCTGGCTCTGGGGAACAGCAGCCAGCCCTGGGCGCAGCTCGGCAGAGCGGAGAGGGTATAGTCTGGGGCCCAGGGTGGGGCTGCGGGATGCTGGGGCGGCTGGGCTGCCAGGCCCCTCCACACCGCTGTGGATCGACTGTCGAGCCCAATCCTTTTAATTTTGTTTTCATTTTCAACAAGAAAAGTGAAGCGGAGGTGGGTGCAGGAATTTGCCCCCGTCACGGTCACGGTCATGGAGCCCCTCCAGGGCTCTGAGGATGCGCACCTTCTAGGAGGAAGGCTTCTCTGATAAGCAGGCAGCCTTGTGACTCCCAACCCCTAGGCAGGACCCTCCATGAGTGCCCCTGGTGCACCAGCACGTCAGTGGTGAGCGAGGCAAAGCCAGGTGTCCCTTTGGTGGCTGCCCTTTCCTTGCTACATCCGCAAGCCCAGTGAGAACAGCACAGACTTCTTTTCCCTGAACCCCGTGTTTGAAGGTGCTGACGCAATGCCCTATCATCCCACCCCCTAAATACGTTTGTGGGTTTTTTGTTTTGTTTTGTTTTTCTTTTTCCTGCAAACGAAGACACTGTCTTACTTGTTCCCACCCAACCATGCAGATCAGGACACTGTGGCACTACGCCGCCATCCAACCACCGGACCTCACCTGGGTTTCCCCAGTTGTCCCCCATGCCTTCTATGGCAGGGGTCCCAGGGTCAGGGCTTGCCTTTGGCTGTAGCGTTTCAGGCTTCATCTGCCTTGCTGTGCCAAAGTCCCCCCCACACGTGGCCCTGACCTTTCTGAGGACTACAGGACGGTTATTTTGCAGAACACCCCTTCACAGGAGTGTGTCCCTTCTGTCACCATTCAGTTGAGGGCTGCCTCTGTCAGGACATCCCAGAAGAGGGGCTGTGCTCTGCTCCTTGCACCCATCAGTTGGCGCAGGGCTTTGATGTATCCCATAGCCAGGGACACTAAGGGCTAAGGGCTACTTTTGCCAAAGGCAGAGTTACTCTTTTTCCTCTGTAATTAGTAAGTGAGTGAGTGTGTGTGTGTGTGTGTGTGTGTGTGTGTCTGTACATGTGCTGGTAGTGGTGGCAAGGTAACAGGTAAATAGCCATGCCTGGTCTGTTGCTACCTTTACTTATTTAGGTACTCAGAGGGCTCCTGACTCGGGGTTGGAGCCTCTCAGGCTGGCCCTGTGTCGTCTTCTCCAGAGCTTCCTTTCCTTCTTTCACGTGAAGATGTCCCAGGTCTATCTTGTTCTCTCTCTTCCTCGCTGTGCGTCAACCACTTCTCTGAGGAGTCCCCCATCCTTTTATCACAGCACAGAGGCTCTCCCTTATCCTCAGGGGACCCGTTCCAAGACCTCCCAGTGGATGCCTGGAACCACAGAGAGTACTGAACCCTATAAAGGCTATGCTTTTCCTATATATACCTACCTGTGATAAGTTTCAATTTATAAATTAGGCACCACAAGGGATTAACAGCAAATGATAATACAATAGAAAACTCCTAACAATATACCTAACGAAAGTTATGTGAATGTAGTTTCTCTTTCTTCCTATCTTTCAAAGGATCTTATTGTCTCAGTAGATTTTTCTCCATTACTTATTAAGTTGAGAACTTCCAATTTTTCATTTAGAGAGAGCACTTTCCAGCTTCTCTTTGGCATATCTGAATTGCCAGCAACACTACTCTTGTACTTTGGGGACATTATTAAGTAAAGTAAGAGTAAATTTGAATAGAAGCCCTGTGATACTTTGACAGTCAGCTACCAAATGATGAACAGGAAGGTAGCATATACAGTAAGGATACTCTAGATAAAGTAATGATTTATGTCTTGGGAGACGCAGAGCAGGATGATATGAGATTTTATCATGCTGTTCAGAACAGTATGCAATTTAAGACTTATGAATTATTTATTTCTGGAATCTTCCACTTAATTTTTTGGACCATGGTTATCTGTGGGTAGCTGAAACTGGAAAGTCAAACTGTGATAAGAGGAGACTTCTGTATTGGTAGCTAAGGTCTGGATGCTAGGTGTGCTTATTACTGTTGGCACATCAGTGTCACAGCCCTCTTAGTACACAAAGCTGATCACACACACATCCACATATACCCATTTACATTTTTATTTCTACATAAAAGAAATTCATACTGTGACCAAAATACCTGAAAAGAACAACTAAGAGGAGGAGAAATTTATTTTGGGCTCATGGTCTGCTGACTCCATTGCTCTGGTTCTGAGAGGAGGCAGAGCATCATGGCAGAAGGTCAAGGAGGAGGAGTTGCTCAGCTCACGGAAGCCACAAAGTAGAGCAAGAGAGTGAGGCCCAGGGACAAAACATAATCCCCAAGGGCAAATCCCTAGTGATCTGCTTTCTGCAACCACACTCCATTTGCCTAATCCATTCAAACGATTAATCCATCAAGTGGATTAATCCACTGTCTAGGTTATAGCTCTCATAATCTAATCATTTCACTCCTGAACATGCTTGCATCACCTAACACATGAGCTTTTGGGGAGCCATCTCATATCCAAACTGTAGCATCCATTTATCTCCACACAGTGACCACGAACCCATGCCTACAGTTCTAGTCTGTCACCACAGCATTCATCCTAGTGTTCTTCCTTTCCTTATTTGTAAGTCCCTCCTCCAGCAGTGAGAACCCAGCCCCCTGTTATCCCATTATCTCAGCATTTCCTTATCTAGCAGTCCCCTGTACACCATCAGTCTGTCATTGCCACTACTATCCTTTTTGGATGCCCCTTGCACCATGCCTGGGTTCCAACACACACCCATTGTCACTCCCATGTGTGGGGGTTTTACTCACCTACCTATCTCTGTGGCATCTCTGATAGCTCAAGTGGGGTGGCACATGCCCCTGTCACCCCACTTGGGCCTTTGATGCCCCATGTCATGAGCCCTCAACCTGGAAAATCTTGCCTGGTGTGGACCCCTCCTGTTCTGTTTGGCCTCCTGCGCGCCATATGCAGCAGCTACTCTCCTTGCTCTGGGAGGAAGGCCTCTACCTCACTCAGTCTTACCCAACAGCTTTTGGACTGAATATTTAAGAAAAAAGGAAGGCAAGCAGGCTGTTTATTAAATTTTAGTAGACATTGCCAAATTGGTCTCCAAAGTACTTCACCCATTTATAATCTCACTAGCAATGCAGAGAGAGCCTTTTCCCATGTGCTCTCCAACACTTGATATTGGCACATTTAAATTCTTGCCAATCTGATGGAAAAAATGTCAAATTAATTTGCATTTCTCCTTTTCACTAATAAGTTGAGCATCTTTTAGTATGTGTAGTAACCCTTTATAATTCTTATTCTGTATCTTGTCTGTTCATACCCTTTTCCTATTTTCTTATTGTAGGAATTCTTTATGTATTTTGAATACTAATCCTTTCTTACACACATATGCATATGTAGGTATATATACATGCATACATATGTTTGTTATATATGTAGAAAGTACATTATATATGTTCATGTAAATGTATGTATTTTGTTGTAAATATTTTCTTATCTGATACTTCTTAACCACAGACTTTAAAATTCTGTGGTTTAATTTGACATTTTGCTTTTCAGTAAATCTTGTTTAAAACTCTTCAAGGTCATAAATGTGTTTTCCTGTTTTCTTCTATTGCTTTTGTAGTTTTAAAAGAAAATATTTGTGTCTTTATTCTATTATTTTTTGTTAATGGTGCTAGGGGGATTTTAGTTTAATTTTTTCCAGGTAGTAAATTGTTCCAACACTTATCAAATCATTTGCCTTTTTCCCACTGATTTGAAATGCCATCTTTATTCATATACTAAATTCCAGTACATACATGTGTCTGTTTTTCGATCTTCTATTTTTGTTCCAAGATCTATTTATCTATTCATGTGCTAATATCACATTATATTTATTAAAATTACTTTATAATATGCTTTGACATCTTGTCGGGCAAAATTCCCCTCTTTGTTTTTTCTTTTTTCAAGCTGTCTCGGCTATTCTTGAACGTCTACTCTCCCTCCTGCATATTAGAATCCGCTTGTCAAGTCTTATTAAAATCTTGATCAGATTTTGATTGGGGTTGCGTGGCATTTATGGATTTATTGGGATATTAAAATAGAGTAAAACATTCACCTTGGCATTGAGACCTGACCCTGGGAAGGTGTGTGGTAACTATTTGCTGAGTCATGAACTGGCTCTCTAAAGAGGTTGCACCTAAGCTCACCACGTGGCTGAGGCTGTCTTGGGTGGAGTCAGGGTTCCTTCCTAATGCTTGGTCCTCCGTGGTGCCGCATCTCCTGCCTGAGTCCCACAAAGTCACAGGCTTCCTCCTTCTTCCCGAAGGTCCTCCATGAAATAGAAAGTCCTGCACTAGTAAAACCCATTCCCTTCACTTGCCCTTGTCACTAGCTGAGTGTCAGTGCTGGGGTGAGGACCTTCTTCTGGGTCCCCACGGGACGGTGTAGAGCAGATCTGGAAGGAGCCACTCACTCATTGTGGAGCGCACAGCCTCTAGGGCCTTTGCAGGATGGGTAGGTTTTCCAGGCTCCCCCCGGAAGGCAGCCTGGCGGGAGGAGGCACCAGGACTAGGCTGGGAGCAGGGCTGGTCTGAACGTGGGGAAGACAGCTGGGCATGAAGGCCTGCTCAGGTCTTGCTCGAGGCTTGTCTGACTGTGGCCCCTGTGCCATGTGGTGGGGGTAGGGGGTGTCGAGGGCAGTTGTCAGGTAGGAGGCTCGGGACCAGATATAGAAAGCCTGGTGTGTCCCCAGGGTAGGGACAGGGAGGAGACATGTGGACCAGGCCTGGGTGTAGCTGAGTCTGTGTTTCAGGGGCAGTAGAATCGATTTCCATGTAGACACCCGTGTTTATCAAAGGGTAGGTGACAGAGCGTGCTGAGCACACATACACACGTGTCTGTGGATGATTCTGTTATTGAAACTTGGTGCTAACCGCTGCAACTCTTTGGAACTCAGAGCAGCAGGTTTGGTCCAGGGCGCATGATGCCAGACACTGTACAGAGCTGCAGGCACATGTGGAGATGGGGGACGGGAAAGAGCGACAAGCACATGGTGATATAAAAAGCAGACTGACTTTGGGTCAGTTTTATTATGTTTGAAATTTTCCGTAAACAATGCACCTGGGTGGACAGTCCTACCCCCACCTTGACGTGCTAAGCCCCCACCGCCCCTGCCTTTTCCTGTGCTCCCTTCCACAGCAAACCTGTCCAACTTTCTCCCTGCCTGTTTATGGAAATGCGTAAGTAGATAATGAGTAACAACCCACAAGCCCTCAGGCACCCACCGCCCAGTTGAAGACACAGGGCAGTACATTGCTTTGGAAGCCTGAGGGTCCCATCCTCTTCCTTCCTTCAAAGGCAGTGATGCACCCTGATATTTGTTCATTGGTCATTCTCTTGCTTGTTCTTGATTGTCTTATTACAGGCCCTGAACATTATTACATTGTTTAGTTGTACATGGTTTTGAATCTAATATACTTGAATAATTTTGTGTATATTCTTCCTCTGGATTTTATTTTTCTTTTTGCTTAATATGAGGTTCCTGAGATTATCCCTTTGTGTATATAACAGCTCTTTCTTTTTCACTGTAGTGTAGTGTTTCTGTCTTATAAATATAACACAATTTATGGATCCTTTCTTCTGATGATTTCAGTTGATTTTTTTCATCATAACAGTGCTATTCATCCAAAGCTCTGGGCCACCATCTTGATGATAGACATCTTGGGGTGGATCTGGTGGGTCATAAGAGATTTCCTTCCTTCAGTTTCACTATGTGTAAAAAGTGACATAGGCAATTTGGACTCCCACCAGTGTGACGTTCCCATGTTTCCACATTGTCATCAATAGTTGAAAATGTGGTTGTCTAGAATTTTAAAAAAATTTAATGGGCACTCTATTTGAATGATGTCGTGACCTGGCACAGGATTGTGGGTTCATTGCCTCTTCCCTCTCAGCAGAATCACCAACATTTACAGAGAAAGGACACACCAAGTTTCAGGCAGTATTAGCCTGGTGACATTCCTAATTTCCAGGGGAAACTTTTAAAATATTTCAAAAATTCTGGGGAAAAGTCCACTTATGAAAAGACTATAGGCTAAAATCAGACTTCTCATTTGCCACCCTGGCAGTCAGAAGACAGAGGAGTAACACAACCATTGAAATAATGCTACAAGGTCCATGTTATTATTACTCCCACTTTACAGATAGAAATGGAGAAGTTAGAGTAAGTTCTTTAAGGTTAAAAATCTAGTAACTTATGATCCAGGTTTATACTGTATGGCCCCCAAATACACATTTTAAACTATAAGTCTTAAATGAGATTGGAATATCAGGAAACTACTTAAACATGGAAAGCCCTTTTAACTAAACCAAACAACAAATAGAATCTCTAAAGCCACTGCCGTTAAAGTTATGACCAAGAGAGGGAGGCCTGTAACCACCGCTGTTATTGAATGCTGTTCTAGCTAATCCAAATGGAAAAGAAAAGGAGCAAGGGTGATCTATACACTTGAAAAAATGACGAAACTGTCTTTGTTTACGGATGATATAATTATGTAGCTACAGCATCCAAGTGACTCAACAACAGCAAAAAGCCAAGGAGGCTGGATACTAGATAAATAAACACCAAATAGCTTTTCTTATGTTAGAAATAACCAGAAACAGAAATTGAAAGCTCATCACATTCATGATGGGAACAAAGCTACATTTTAAAATGATAGAATACAAAACATGGATAAATGGTGAGTCTATACAATAGAGTATTTGTGGAAGTGCATGAGTATATAAAGAGGAACAAGCCACAAGCCCAAAGGAACCACCATCTGGTTAAGACTCAGCATGATGTGTGAATGCAGAGCCTTCCCTCACCCAGGTCCTATCCAGACATAGTGTTTCCATTGGAGAGAAAAGTATCACTGATAGAACAACACTCCTGAAATTAATACATTCCTTTGATGAAGTTCCAGTGAAAATTCCTACAGATTATTTTTTGGAAGGTGAATTAGACAAAATATTTTCAAAGTTTATACGGACAAATAAGTACTAAAGATTCAGCAAGAAAAATTTGAAGGACAATTAGGAGAGAATTGCCCTTCTAGATAATAAAATTTCCTCTGGCCAAATAAACAGAGAACTGGCCCAGAAATCAGGAAGGAGGAAAAAAGAGAAAATAGATTATTTAACAAGTGGTTTGACACAACTGGCTGTCATCTGGAAGGAAATAGGATTAAACCCAATGCCAGGTACAGACATCAGTTCCAGTTTGAGTAGTAATGAGCGTTAAAGCTAAAATGACTAAATTTAAAATCCACTAGGAGACATTGACGGTGGATTTGGGCTCCAGAAAAAAAGACTCAGCAAACTTGAAGAAAGATGATTTAATAGAGATTATGCAATCTGAAGAAAAGAGAGGAAGAAGAATGAAGAAAAGTGAAGAGAGCTCAGAGAAATGTGAGGCTGACCTCAGTGCACAGGAACACAAAAGGAGGGATGTGGCAGGAAGCTAACTCCAGAAACAAAAGCTGGCGACTCACCCATTTTTTGAATAACATTAAGCATTCAGAAAGCTCAACAAACTTGACGAGGATAAATATAAAGAGATCCACATATAGGCACACCATGGTACTATTACAGAGAGCCAAGAATGAGGAGAAAATCTTGAAAGCCAAGAGAAAAATCACATCAGTTATAAGGGAGTTTCAGTAAAATTAATAGATGATGCCATACAGATTCAGAACAATCTGAAGATGAAATTCAGAAAGCTATTCTAGTCATAATGGTATTAAAAGCAATAAAACACTTATGAATAAATTTATCAAAAAAGCATAAGACTTATACTCTAAAAACTATAAACATTGTTGAAAGAAAATAAAGATGTAAACGAATATCCCGTGTTCATGGACTTGGTATCATTAAAATGTCAATAATGCCTAAGTAATCTACAGATTCTATGCAATCCCTATCAGAATCCCAACTGACTTCTTTGTAGAAATTGCTAAGAAGATTCTAAAATTCATGTGTAATTTCAAGCAACCTAGAAGGGCCAAAATAACCTTTAAGAAGAGAAATAAATAGGAAGACTCAGATTTCAAAACTGAAAACACTACAGTCTTTACAATAACAAAGACTGTGTGGTACCAACATAAAAATAGACACATCAACCAACAGAACAAAATCAAGAGCCGAGAAATAACCCCAGGTCTATCTATGGTCCACGGTTGTGCATGAAGGTGCCAGTACTATTCATGCAGTGAGGAGAGAGGAGCCTTTTCAGTTAGGGTGACGGGATGACTACATGGTTACAAGCAGAAGAGGAAGCTGGACTCTTACATCCCACCACGACAAGAATTAACTCAACCTACATCAAAGACCTGAACTAAATGAAAACTCTATAACTCTTGGGAGAAAGTATGAGGGTAAATCTTGACTTCTGTTTGGCACTGGATTTATAGTCATGACACCAAAAACACGAACAACAAAACAAAAAAAGATAATTGAAAAATTTTGAAATTTTGAAAAATTTCAATTTCAAAAAACACTATCAGTAAAGTGAAAAGGTAACTCATGGAATGGGAGAGGATATTTGCCAATCATTTTCTGCTGAGGAACTTGTATCTACAACATATAAAGAACCATAGAACTGGATACTAAAATGTTTCTTCATAGAAGATATATACATGACCTAATAAAACACATGAAAATATGCTCCACATCTTTAGACTCTTCAGGGTGGTGCAAATCAACACCACAGTGAGATCAACCACCTACATCCCGAGGTGGCTAGATTCAAAAGTCAAGTGATAACTAGGGTACAGAGAAATTGTAGCCACCAGGCATTACTGGGATGGTTATGCCATGGTGGGATGGTTCATTGGTGCAGCCACTATTAAAAAATGTCAGTTCCTCTAGTGATTAAACCGGAGTTACCATGTGGTCCAGCAATTCTACTCCTCAGTATCTCCCCAAGGAGTAAAAACATATGTCCATACAACCAAAGCAGGGATTTTTATTGCAACATTATTCATAATAGCCAAGAGATTAGAGCAACCTGAATGTCCAGCTGATGAATGGTTAAACAAAATGTGCAACTGTTTGGAACTCAGAGCAGCAGGTTTCCATACAATGGAGTATTATTTGGCCATAAAAAGGGATGAAATACAGATACATGCTGTAATTTCTGCTGTCGTCCCTATAACCGAAGCTACAAAAGATTACGTTTTGAAGTCTCCATAGAGACACAATGTACAGTGGGGGTGGGGGGCAGGGGTGCTGGTGAATGGTAAGGGAGTGAATCGTATCTATACAGTAAGTGTTCTGAAGTTGACTGTGGTGATAATGGCACATATCTGTGAGTTACTAAAAATTATTGAATTGTCGCCTTTCAATGAGTCCATTCTATCTCAGTAAGCCTGTTTTTAGTTGTTTTTTTTCCCCCAAAAAATTTTGACCTGGAAGAATTTGTGTGAAAAATGCTTAAGTAAAAATAGAAACTTATGAAGTATTAAAGGGCTGAATCTTGTGTCCCCCAAACTCACATGTTTAAGCCTTAGCCCCAGTACCACAGAATGTGACCTTACTTGGAAATAGGGTTGTTGCAGATGTGATTGGTTAAGATGAGGTCTGCACTGAAGGACAGTGGGCACATTTGAAGACAGACAGACGCAGCTGTACATGCAGACACACACAGAGAGTGAGCCACAAGCCAAGGAGTTACCAGAAGCTCAGAGAGTGGCCTGGGACAACCCTCTGTGGCTCTGCACACACCGTATCTCAGATTTCCGACATCAGGCCATTGTGAGACAATAACTTAACATAAGTTAACATTGTTTAAGTCACTCAGTGCGTGATACTTTGTTATGGCAGCTGTAGAAGATGATACCCTGATTGACAGTGGACAAGGACATTAATCTGTGTGCTCATGTATGAGGAAAGCCCCTTCTTCCAGTGTTAATGCTGGTGGTCTTAAGGGGCTTGGTGGGAAGGCCGTTAGCTTTGTAGTTATGTCTTGATGGCTCCAAGTGCATCAGTGTGTGCTGTTTTCTTGCACTTAAAAGACAAAGGATTTTTAGAAAAGAGCTGCGGTGCAGGTTTGGGGCTCTTTTTTGGCTTCCTTCTGTCTGCTGCAGTCCTTTCCAGTCCTCAAATATGTTGGCCAAATGTATTCTCTGCAGCATTCCGGAAGAGCATGCTGAACACAAGGGAGGAGGGTGGTTCTTGCGCCTCTGTCCTGGGGACTGGAGACTGACGAGGATGGTGAGGTGATGGTGGGGATGGAGGAGGAAGGAGAGGAGGACAAGGTGGGGTGGATGCTTGTTCAAATCTCCAGCTGGCACATTCCCCTTCCCATCCAGCCTCATTTAAATCTCCAAGACAATATCCTCAAGGTACAGATTTGGAAACTAAGGCTAAGCCAGGTTAAGTGACTCCTGTAAGGACCCGCAGCTAGTACATTGTGGGGCCAGGATCTGAACCCGCATGAGCATTACTCCAAGCCCCTTTTCCTTCCAACTCACGGGGCCTTCCAATGTTACGGAGGTTGGGGGTGTCTCTGCCCTGCTGTCCCATCTAACAGGCCTCCTCCCTGGCCTAGCTGGAATCCGCTTCTCGCATTCAAAGAGCTTGTGGACTGCAAAAAACAGTTGGGACCCATCACCCTTTCTCTCTGCAGTTTTCTAGCAGCCCCAGTTGGTTCCCTTCGATGGGGGAGAACTGCATTATTCAAGCCCATAGAATATTCAGGCTGCTGGGCAGAGGGATGGGGCCTGTCAGGCTGGCTGAGCTGTTCTCGCACAAAAGGCCCCTGTGGGCTGGGGAAGCTGCAGGGCTCAGAGAGGCAGCCGGTGCCTTGTGCTAGGACAGATGTGTCGTCCTGGCCTGACCCAGGAGGGGACGCGGGCTGTCTCTGCCACCTGATGGATGTCCTCATTTGGAGGAATGCATTATTGAGCACAAGGGCTCTTTCCAAGCAGACTCCTGGACAAAATGGCTCAGCTGTGTCCCCACTAGTGGGGGCCCCAAGCACCAAAGACTCCCCCTCTGGTGCACAGGGCCTGTGAGGACCTTTTGGGGTGCAAGACGATCCCTTGGGAAGTGGACTTTCAGTAGGAAAGCCTGGCATTTGGACATCTGGATTTCAGCACTGTGGTCAGCCACGTGATTTCAAATGTGCCAATCCTGCCAGGCTGGCAACCGCCGTTTCCTGCTGATCTGAGTAGACTGACCCCCTAAGCATGGTGTGGCACACTAGAGCTCATGCTTCTACAAGCAGGGAACTATCGTCCTTGAAACTTTGACCTCTTCAACCCCTAGGTCTGGTTCTGGAGTGCTGCAGTGCCAGGGGTCACTGAGTCACTGCTCCAGAATCCTTGATAGCAGTTCTGGAACCTCAGAGTCAGTGGTCCTAGAACCCTGGGTGGTTCTGATACCTGGCAATCCCAGTCCAGAAACCTGAGAGTGTCACACTTGGGCAGAACCCATTCTGCCCTTTGGGGACAAAGCCCGTCTAGGAAAGCCCAGTTTATGGAGCTCGCAGGAGTGAAGGCGGGCGCCTGTGCTTGGTCCTTAAAGAGACCAAGGGCTGCTCTGTGAACTGTGATATGCTAAGTTGCTCAGGCACCACTGATAAGGGCTGCCACTGTCCCTCACATCCCTGTTCCTGAGCTGCTTTACATAGGAAGACAGAATGGATCTCCCCGTGAGCTATTTTACTCACCTGCTCCCCCAGGAGTTCAGGAGAACACCTTGAGGTGGGGCACCCCCTGCTCACTATACCCTCTTCTCCAGCTTCCCCCTGGCTCTGAGAGATTTGGGGGTTTGTAAGGCTCTGCTTGAGTACAGCTCTACCTCGGTGTGATTTCCTCATCTTCTCCCCATTTTATGGATAGGGAACCTGAGGCTCAGAAGGCCCTCCGTGGTCTAGACCGGGATTTCTCCTCCTCAGCCTATGGACATTTTAAGTCAGGGAGTCTTTTGTTGTGGGGGGCTGTCCTGTGCACTGCAGGATGTTTAGCAGCATCCCTGGACTGCACAGTGTGACCACCAAAAATGTCCTTAGATCTTACTAAATGTCCTGGGGGTCGGAGGTGTTTCCTCCAGCCAGGAAATCTATGGATTGAATTCCTTAACTCTGTGTTGGTTCCTGAGGGGGGTCCCATGGCCCCCTACCAGTCCTGCCAGCTGCCCGTGGTAGATCCCCCATTAGGATCTGTAAAGGATAATCCAATTATTCCCATTTTACAGAAGGAAACAAAGGTTCAGAATTAAAAAGAGGTTTAAGTCATTCAAGGCCACACTGCAGCTCAGTGGTAGAACTGAGTCAAAGTCCTATCTCTTTCAACTCTTCCACATCATCTCCCTCATTCCTGCTGAGGTCCCGAGCTCTCTCAATCAATCAACAAATACAGAATTTATTGAGTACATGCTATGGACTTGACCCTATTCTAGATGCTGAGGGGAGCAATCAACAGAATCCACAAGGATCTTTGTCCTCATGGAGATGATAGTCTAGTGGGGTGTGTGTGTGTGCGTGTGTGTGTCTGCTAGGAGTTGGGTTTGAAGACACTGAGGGAACCCCATAGCTGCTCGAATGGCCCTCCTCAGCTGGACTGGTGACTCTGAGCTGCCACCAATAATAAAACCAGTGGAAACCAGGTAAAACCATTTACCCTGTCGCCCCAGGATGTACAGTCCAGAGAAGCATTAGCTCTAGGGCTTTCCTCTAGCTCCTGGATGCTCAGCTTCCCAAAGAATAGGGTTGCAGCTCTGGGCAGGCCGCCTGGGGCACTTTTCCTTTCTCTCATATCCGTCCAACAGCGATCTGGTGCCCAGCCTGGCTGCGCAGACCCAGACCCCCATAAATTATGTACATCACTCCCGTTTCTACATGGAGGCCTGGAGAAGTTATAACTCCCATTAACTGGCACTGCACAGGCGGCCCAGCTGTTTCTCCTGCTCTGGCCTGTCCCGGATGGAAGGGACTGGCTTGGCAGCGGGAGGGCCGGAAACACTCCGCTTCTCCGGGCCTTAATTCTCAGCGCTTGTCTTTCGTTGGCAGAGAAACCTTCTGTCCACAGCAGGTATTGTGCTGGGGATTTGCTAGTTTGCACAAAGTTTGAAAATCCAGATGGAGAGGAATTGGTTTTATAATTGAGGGTACAGGGGTGCTGCCGTCCAACAGCCCACTTGGTGTATGTAGGATTGGGTGCTTTAGGCTCCCCACCACCCCGCAGTTCCCTTCCATCCCACTCTGACTCCCCTCCACTGGTCTCCTCAAAGTCTCATGCATGTAATGTTCCACAACTGGCCAGGAAGAAGTCCCTGAGAAGATCCTGGCAGAGCCAGCAATAATTTTTCCAACTATTTGTCCCGTTTTGCAGATAAGAAAGGAAGTGACATGTCCAGGATCACTGGGAAGTTAGCTGTGGTGGCAGCCAAGATTCCAAGTTCCCTTTACCCTGGCCTGTGTCCAGCTGCAAGGCCTCAGAGCAGGGCCAGCAGCATCTGCTTTGGACAGTGCCACACCTAGCTCCTGGCTAGCACAGCCACACCCATAGGCAGACTGCCTGCTGATTGGTTCAAAGCTTGTGGGCGGAGTCAAAGATGCTCATAGCGGATGTGAGGTCTGCCAATAGGAATGCCCCATACCACAGTGTAATAGCCTGAGCCAATCAGAGTCCATCTTGGGGAACTATAAATGCTCTGGAAGGCTGCTCACTAGGGATGCCCGGGACATCTCCCGGATTTCTGCTTGCTGTGCGCTCATCGTGAGAGGGTATAGCTCCCTACCTTCTCCAGCAGCTTCTGGTACCCAGCCAGCACCCTGCAACTGAATTTCCAAATTGTAGTACTGCCCCCACATGAGCACTCAGGATATCCCTGGACCAGGACCAAGATCAGGCCTCTGGAGGTGACTAGAAGCTGTGACACGACAGCCGGCCCGGCATAGACTTTCAGCAATGTCACTCCTAATGAACTGCGTGCCTCCCCAAACAGATTGTTTAAGTTACATATTGTGAGTCCCAGAGATATTGATCAGCATTAATATTTATAAAAGAGGCAGCTGTTTCTATAGTGAGGGTGTCTGTCTGCTGGTCCCTAAAGGCCTGGGAATTTGGATCTGAAGGCGCTGAAAACCCCAACTCCCAACTGCCCATGCTGGAGAGGCAGCCCAGCAGGAGCAGAGCCTGGCCCCCGTCCAGTCTTGGGTGCAGTTTTCTTTGCTTGGGAGTGAACTCTAGGACACTTTTCCTTCCTTTCACCTAACCAGGTTTCTGTGGCTGGGCATATCAGAGCACGTGAGCCCTTGTGTATTGAATGTGTACTGGCTACCTGGCTTATGCTGCACATTTTGTCTAAAGTGTTTGAAGGAGGTAAAGCCCTTAATGGTAAGCTTCCTCGTGCCCTTTATAAAGATGGAGATTAACTAACTCGCCCAAGACCATAGCTTAGGAGATGGTGCAGCCAGATCCTGCAAGCAACCTTCTGATTCCAGTGCCCTTGTGCCTACTCTTGGCCTCCTGGGGGGCCTTTGAGTTGGCTCTTGAAGGATCAGGCTGGAAAGGTTTCCGTCGGTCATGTGTGTACCATTCATCCTTGCAGCAAGCTTATCTTGCTGTTCTAATAATTTCCTTCCTAGCCTTCTTCATAATCTCCATACTTTTCTTGTTTACTCACTTGCTTTCTTATTCGTCTGCCTCCCTCTGGAACATAAGCTCCATGAAGCAGGGCTGAGTGTGTTTATTCACTGCAGCATCCCCAGGGCCTAGCACAATGCTAGCTCTCAAGGAATGTTGGCTGAACGTTGAATGAATGACAGGAAATCAAGGAGTCAAGGCATGCTTAATTGGTGAATGAATGTGTGAATGATTAGGACTGAGTGAGTATTTAAATGAGTGGATGAGCTGGTTGGAGTCAGGGTTTCCATTGGTCAGGTGAGGCTGGTCCCATTGATTGCTACTCTATCTACTGTGCGAAGGCTAGACGACACACAAGAGGAAGTCATTAGGGTTGGTCACACATTTTCCAGCTGCCCTTTTGGGTGCACTTTTGGAAAGCAATTCCCTGCCACCTTGAAGTTAAATGTGGCCAAGGGACTTCTTTGGTAAATGAAATATGTGCAAGTGAGGAATATGTCCTCTGTGTGAAAGTTTTAAAAGGCAGTGAGAGAGTCACTGTCCTCTCTCCCGCATGATGACAGCCGGGTAGGCATGAATCAGCATGGTCTCTCTGGCTGCTCTAGGTCCCTGAAGGACCATGATGAGCCAAGCTCCCCTGCCAACCCCAGCTGAATATACAATGTGGGTGAGAGGTGCATTTTGTTGTTGTTGAGAGTTTGGGGTTGTTATCGCAGCACAACCTAGCCCATCCTGACTGATGAAGTGTGGGGGTGACTTATGCTGGGCCAAAAGCAGCGTAGGTAGTCCACAAATGGCGGCTGGTAGGGGTCTCTTGCACATCACAGTTACACAGGCCTTCTCTTTCCCAGATGCCAGGGACACTGTCTAGGGACAATGAAGACATTTTTCTCTAGCTCTTTCCCAGTTGGCTCTGCCACAGGAAAGCAGAGAAACCCAGACATGAAGTCACCGCTTGTTTGCGGCAAGAGAGCAAGAAAAAAGCCACAGCAGTATTGTGTTTGCCTTATTAAGGCTCATTTTCTCATTACAATTTTCCCTCCTAATTGCTAATTTTTCCAGCTTCTCCAAGAGGCATTCTACTTCCGCATTGTCCCCACCCCCCCAAGAGCTGGTGCTTCGAGAAACTGCCACAGATGGGCGAAAGAGAAACACACATGCTTGTTTTTAATTTACTTGAAATCCTCTTTTCTTGGTACTCTTGGGACAGGCAGCTGCCAGGCTCTCTGGCCACGTGGCGGGAGCCTCAGCCCTGAGGACTGGCCCCGTTGAGGAGGTTCTTGGTTCTGGTGCATGACTCTGCCTTTCCTGAGGGCCTGATGTTTTGGTAGTAGGGTGGCCCTCTCCTGAGCAGGACTTCTGAGCCTTGAGGGCACCCTGGAGCAGTAAGCTGAGAGGAGCCATAGTCCTGAGGCCTTGGTGACTGGAGGAATCCCTGATGATACATCATTGTCTGGAGTTGTGCCTGGGGCTGCTCCACTGGGGCCTCTGCTGACCCATAGTGGGAGAGAGCAGTTGTAATCCCTGTTTTCAGGTGGGGAAGCAGACTCAGGCCACCGAGGGGCCTTGACCAATGCTGTTCCCAGAGGTGCAGGGGCAGCTCTGGCTTGTCTGTCTATTCTGTCCAGAGGTCCCTTCCTTATGGTAACCTGCCCTGACTAATGAGGAGCCTGTTACAAGTGACAGAAACCATTTCCTTTCCTTTTCTGAACTGGGTTTCTATCAGATGTACCTCTGTTCACTGGCTACCCCCTATGGTTTGTCCCCCCTGAAGTCCACATGGGAATCTAATCCTCATTGTGAGGTATTCAGAGGCTAGAAACCTAATCTGAGGTGGTACATATGGGAGGTGATTAGGGTTAGACAAGGGCATCATGGCAGGGTCCTTGTGATGGAGTCCTGGTGGCTTTTTAAGAGGAGAGAGGAACCAGAATGCACACGCTCTGCCATCTCTCAAAATAACCCCCCTTTTCTTTATGACTTATCCATCCCTGGTATTGTGTTAACAGCAGAAAACAGATTACTGCCCCATAGGCCTTGAGTGGACCCCTTCCCTCACCTTGTGACTGGGGATGGGACCAGATGTGTCTGTGGTCTGATAGTTGAGATTCCAGGCACAGAGAACCCACAGGACTCCAGCTCACATGAGGCAGGGAGAGCAGGGACTTCTGATGTGGCCTTGCAGGTGGATTTAGCACCATGAGTCTGGGCAGGCAGCCATGGGTGGTGGCCACGCTGGCCTGGTCACTGGTGGATGTGGCACTTCCCCTCTGAGCCTTGGCCTCAGCTCCTGTGGAAGGAAGGTCAAAAGCTCCCCTTTGGTGATGGGGATTGAAATGTAGGGTCAAGCTGTTAGCCCAGTGTCTGGCAACGGGAAGCATCCCTAAATGCTACTGCTATTTATCATTGTCACGGTCATGGTCTTGGTTGTTACACAGATGTTTTAGAATTGGAGAAAGCTCTAGCTGTTTCAGACCTAAAAGATTACCTGGTGCAATGCTTTTTTGCAAATTGGGAAACCAAGGTTAAGAGAAGGAAGATGCTCTGCCTGACCTGGGTGCTACAGAGAATTAGCAGAGCTGAAGGTAGACCCAGGGCCCCTTCCTGTTTTACCTTCCTCCTTCATATCCCCTACTTTCTTCACGGAAAAATAAAAGCATGTCAGCGCTCTGTGGGAAAGGCTCTGTCAGGGCAATTCTGCTGAGCTGGGGGTTGTCATCAAGGCGGGAGGAGCAGGGTACCCACCATGGTTACCAAAAGGCAGGGCAGTTGGGTGTGGTGGCACATGCCTGTAATCCTAGAGACTCAGGAGGCTGGGGCAGGAGGATCGCGAGTTCAAAGCCTGCTTCAGCAACTTAGCGAGGCACTTAGCAACTCAATGAGACCCTGTCTCTGAATAAAAAGTACAAAAGGGCTGGGGATGTGGCCCAATGGTTAAGTGCCCCTGGGTTTCATCCCCAGTACCAGAAAAAGAAAAAGAAAAAAAAAAGACAGGGCAGCAGGAGGGGCCCCTGAAGTTAGGTCACAGCAGCTCCATGTCTTGGGACTCTGGGCGAGGGCTGATGTCACAGAGCAAGAAAAGGCCCTGCCTATGAAGACTGCTTGGGCTACCTGCACTGCTCAGAAGCTGCTGTAAGCCAAGGGACCCTGTGTCCTGCTCCTCCTGGGAGTAGTCTCAGCTCCCATGACCTACTGCCCATCTGATGGAGGACGTGGGGCCCCTGTGGCTCAGGGCCTGAACTGTCCCCAGGGCTCTAAGGGAGGAGAGCTGTGCTCTTCTTCCCCAGGCTGAGCTTGCCTGAGAACCTACTTCCTGTGATCCTTTGGCCACAGATTTGGATTTTAGCACTTTAGTCTCATCCAAGGAGCCTTCATCCCTGGTGCTTATGTAGGACAGACTGGCCCTGTGCCTGTTGGGAGACCCCTCTGTTGAGTGGCCCTCTGGACTCAGGAGTCCTGGTTTAGCCCTTGGGCCCACCCTCAGGGGTGGCTGGGGGTGCTCACACAGAACCCTGCCTCCTCCTAATGGGCCTCACCCTCCCACTTGAGCAGAGAGGGAGGGAAATTTCTTCCGCACCGAGGGGGTGTAGTGGAATTTCAGTGAGGGTTAAAAAATAGACTGCAGCCATGGTTTTGTTCATCTACCTTGTTTTAAGGCTGTTGCTGTGGACCAAATATGTCCCCCACCAGCTTATATGTTGAGACCTAACCCCAAGGTGATGGTAATAGGAAGTGAATTTTGGGAGGGGAGAGGTCATGAGTGCAGGGCCCTCATGAGTGGAATTAGAATCCTCATAAGAGACCCCGAGAGCTCCTTCACCCCTTCCGCTGTGTGGAAAGCTGGCCATCCAGACGCCAGAATCAGCCCTCACTAGCCATGGAGTCCGTCCTGTCCTGGACTTCAGCCTCCAGAACTGTGACAGATGCGTTCCTGCTGTTCACAAGCCACCAGTCTAAGGCGTTTTGCTATAGCAACCCAAATGCTCTGACAGATGCAACTGGAGACCCACTAAAGGACAGGAGCTTGTCTAATGCCAGGTGAATGCCCTGGTCCTACCTTTCGTTTCTCAGAAAGGTGTTTGGGGGGGCGGGTGAGCTCGTCTTTGGGGGAAATTTGTCTTCCTTCCCAACCTTAAGGCCTTCTGTAATCCCACCCATCTGCTGGGCTGCCTGAGGTCCCCCCCATCTGGGAAGGGGTGAGACACTGCCTCCTTGGGAGTTGTGGGGCTCCAGCATGGTCCTGGGGGTCGGCTGTTACCTGCCCAAGCCCAATCTGCCTCCAGGCTCCGGATGTCAGCCTGGCCCAGTCTCAGCTCCTCCTGCCTGTTCTTCATACCCATGCAGGTCTGAGTCCCCCACTGCCACCCCGCCCCTCATCTTTGCTTCTTCACCCCTGCATTGCCATAGCCTCCTGACCGGTCTCCCCACTGCCTCCCCTACTCCCTCCCAGCCGCCAACATGCCCAGTCTGCAATCCACACAGGGCCACATGCTTCCTGGGGAGAGTAGGAGTGTGGTGCATGCCAAGCTTGACCCTCCTGTCACGGGCAACAGGATGGCCAGATAGATTTTCCCCAAGTGCCAACTCTAACCAGTTGGCCTGACTGCTTGGAGCAGGGATCCCAGAGCGTGTATCCTTAAGGACTCTGCAATGGACGCCCACCCCAGTGGGAAGGAACACTGAGACCAGTTAGAGGCAGGTGCCCCTACCTCTTAAAAGAGGAGCAGCCGTATGTGTTCTCTCCAGCCCTGACCACAGCGCCGCAGGTCTGGCCTGCCTGCCTGGCCCACTGTCCCACTCACCCCATGCATGTGGAAGGCTTCCCGGACTCTCTTTCCTCCTCCTCAGCTCCTGCCCACATGTCTGCAGCTGCCCTTCCCTCTGTCTCAGTTCTAGAGCCATCTCCTCCAGGCAGCTTGGACACTCCTTGTTACAGTCACTTTTCCATTTGTGGGGAGTCCAGCAAGTGTGATCTGCAGCCTCCTCCCTGGTGTCCCTTTGCACCCCGTGTGCTTGGTGGCCAGAGTGGACATTCTCATCTCCGCTGGCCAGCAAGGGAATAATGGAGCAATTTGGTCATCATGACAGCCACAAACTGGAGCCAGCATAGACAGAAAAGGAGGCGCGTGGCTCAGGTGGACAGCTGAGCTGCAGGGTGGGGGAGGGTGTGGCAAGGTGCAGGACCAAGGGCCATGGGGGCCTTTCCTTCCATCTCGGTCTGCCCCTCTTTGTTAGCCAGCCTCATTCTCTCTCTGCCACTGGGCAGGAGATATGTCACTTCTGATTGGCCACCTGGCTAGATACTCCCAGTGGGCGGGCGGCTGTGGCCAGAGGCAGGCTGTCTGAGACCTACCTACTCCTGGAGCAGCCATGGGGAAGGGGAAGGGGTCCTGGGAATAGGAATGGATGGGAATAGGGATGGAGGGCCAGATGGACACTCAGTAACCTGCCCAGCATCCTCCTTTTCTATATGCAAATGGCCATGCCCAGAGCCTGGCCAGGTACCCAGGGTGTGGGGACGGGAAGGGAGGAAGGTGGGTTGAGTGGGTGGGTGGGGCCAGCAGCGGAGGAGCCAGTTTCGAGAGCACGTTCTGGGACGGCAGAGGCCTCCTTCCACACACTCTGCATTTAATCTTCCTGATGACCCTTCCATGTGAGCGTAGGTGCTCTAATTCCTCAAGGCCACGCAGCTAATGGTAAGCAGCCCAAACCAGCCGAGCACACAAGGGCCGGACACAAGACCCCCTGCATCCCAAGACCCAGAGAGGGAGGCACAGAGAAACAAAATGACCTACCCAAGGCACGTGGCTAGTCGGTGGCCAACACGGACTCAAACCTAGGACTGTGTGACCTCCTGTCCCTCAGCTCTGAAGACAAAACAGCCAGGGCTGCAGCCCTACAGCCCTGGCCTTTCAGAACGCTGGGGTGTGGGGGGAGGAGATTGCTTGGATTCCGGGGGGTCATACCGAGCAGTTGTCTTGTGATTCTTGTTTCTACGGCCCTGGAGTTTTCTCTGCCTCCGTATGTTAGAAAGAAGGAAAACAATTTAACGACAACAACACGGAGAAACTTAGATCGTTTTTTAAAAAATACAAAAAAGTCTGACTTATGTGAAATTTAATTTAATTTATTTTTATACCAGCAGCTGTCAGTTCAAAGAACAACAACAAAGTAGCCATCTGTGCTTAATTTCATCAATCCACTGTCGATGGTCACGTGAGTGTGGCTTTTGGACTGAGGCAGAGCACGTGGCCCAATCGCAGCCACTACCCCCCCGCACAGACCCTCTGTCCAGACAGGGAACCGGGAGCTGGTGGCCAGTGTTTGGGGTGGGAGGCTCTATGCAGAAGCAAAGGGCACAGCCTGTGGGCACTGGGTGCTGAACTTGTCACTAAGGAGGAAAAATAGTCAGTCCTTGACACGATATGTCCCCAACTTCTTGTTCACTTAGTTCCACCTCTGAGACTCAGATGGGGAAACTGAGCCCCAGAGCATCCCTCACCAAAGCTGACAAACAGACTCAGGCCCTGGTTGGTTCCTCTGCCAAGCGCATGTTCTTGCCAGCCGTGTGGACCCCTGAGCTTGAAGCTAAGCTCTGACCAAAAAAATAAAAAATAAAAATAAAAATAAGTTCTTTGGGCCCGGGGATCTCTGTGCACTGGAACTCTCACAATCAAGAGGAGCCAGGTTGGGCAGGTGAAGCCACACACCCTCCCCAGCTTAGCTGCCCCGGGCCCGCTGGCCTCACAGGACTGTGAGTGGAGGTTGCTTACGGTTAAGCACCTCCCTGGACACACCCTCCATTCCTTAGAGCTGGGGTTGGGGACGCTATGGTCCTTCCCAATGCACGGACCTGCTCAAGGCCTCCTGGAGTTTTCCCAGGACATAGAAATATGTGAGGCGAGGCCAGGTCAACTCTTTTTTTTTTTTTTTTTAAATAATTCACTTGTAAGGTATTTTTTTTTTAATTTTTTTTTTTTTTTTGTAGATGGACACAATGTCTTTGTTTTATTGCTCTGTATGTGGTGCTGAGGATCGAACCCAGGGCCTCACGCATGCGAGGCAAGCGCTCTACCGCTGAGCCACAATCCCAGCCCCCAGGTCAACTCTTAAATAATGTGCAGAATACCCGGAGAAGCACGGAGCTCCTCCAAGCCTCGAGAAAATCTGTCCAGAAGAGTCGTGAACTGCAGTGTCTGACCTCAGGACAGCCAGGTCTCCCTGTGGACTCAGAACTTGAGGCCTGGCCTTCTCAGGCAGGACCTGGAACCCAGTCCTGCTACCTTGACGGTGTAGTCTCAGGCTGTATGTGTCCCACAAGTCCAGTGTGTCACTTGCCACTGCAGCAAGTCCTCTCTGAAAGGGGCTAGGGTTTGGGGGCTTTCCAGGGACCCCATTTCTTTGTGACTCAAAGAACAAACCCTAGGGTCAAGCTGACCCTACCCATGGCAGTCAGAGCAGGCATAATCTCCGCAGAGCCCTCTTCCCTGTTAAAGAAAAGACCCAAACCCTCAAAACCAAGTCAAAAGAATTCCCAGTAGGGATTCCTGGGGAAATCGCAGATTTATTTACTGCAGAATTAGAAGAAGTAAGAGCGAGTAAGTCAGAATCATTAAAATATAGATCAAGAAAGTCACATTTTCGGTTTGCCATATTAAAGAGAAGGGGGAACACGCCAAGTGGCTTGTCATCTTCTCATTAAATAACAGATGGCGGCTGAGTCACCGCTCTCAGCAGGCAAGACGCTTCTGGTCTGTTGGCTCTCTCATTGGGGCCCAACCACTCGGGACAGGGACCCGTCGGGGCAGAGGAGGAGGAAGCCTCACCTCCCCACCCTCCACTCCAGCTGTGAAGATCTGAAACGCCCAGCCCTTCCTTCTAGACAAATGGTCCTGTGCAGCCAGGGTGCCCAATAGCTGCACCCACAGAGGCCCCAAGCTGGCATGTCTTGTAAGAGCATGCGGCATGGAGTCAGGGTTATGGAAGAGGATGCCCAGGTGGAGATCGGGGAAGGGCAACGACCCAGCCCAAGGGGAGCAGGACTAGGCTCCTCTTTAAGGACCACTGAGGCAGGGCACCCTGAAACCTCCACTGCCCCATAGGGCTGGGTCTTCGGGGTCCCCTGGGCTCCTTCCTGTCTTTCTTCTCCACACCCGCCTTTCTCCATCCCCTTCCACATATGGTTGTTAGGCATCTGCCACCTGCCAGACCCAGGATGGCAGAGTCCCTTCCCTGTAGGGGCAGTGATGTTTCTGGCTGGTAGATGGCCAGGAGCTTATCTCTCTCTCTGGTCTGCTGACTTTCTCTGTTCTTCTTGGGGACTCAAATGCAGACCTTGCTGCTGTGGTCATCTTTTGTGAGCAGTGTGTTCTGTTCCTGTGGAGCTCTTGATTGGTTGACCCCTGTCCTAGAGCAGAGGCCATGGCGGCAGTGTCCTCTGGGCACAGGGAATGGGAGAGGGGGGATGCTGTGATGGACTGGTGACTTTGAATAAGGTTCCTCTAGAGGGATCAATGTGAGCCAAGCAGGATTCTCAGTGCATACTCCCTGGTCACTCCTCAGGTGTCCTGGGCTCAGTTTGAACCTGGGCTCAGTTTGAACCTGGGCAGAGCAAAGCAAAAGGTCTTCTTTGTAGGACCAAAAATTTTGCTGTGACCAACAGCAAATGCAAACTAGTTTCTGCCCAATTCAGAGGACGTGAGGAGCCGTACTTTTGTGCCAACCCTCCAGGCCCCTTGCGCCAACTGTGGTGAGCACCCTGGGAACAGCCCCACAGGAAAGAATCAACTTGGCCTCTGGAGTCCCGGCTGGGCTTTCCTTTATCAGACCCTCGTTCTTTCTGCTCCTAGAGGTAAGGACAGTTCCTCCTGGCTCCTGCACCAACGCCTGGGTTGGGATGGGCCCTGCTGTGTCCAGCGTGGGAGCTAGGCACATTCCTCAGTCCTCTCCCCGGGCGTGGCAGGAGCTGTCCCTATACCTGGGTGTGGTGAGGATGGAGCCAGACGGGCGAGATGCCCCTGGGAGACCTGGAGGGCTGGCCTGTGGCACTTGTGCCGGCCTGTCTGGAGCCGTGTGTTTCCAGGTCACGGGCACCCCAGAGCGGCAATGTGGAGACTGTGGGGCCCAGGCCGCTCTCACAGCCTGGCTTTCCCACCGCAGCACTCGCCTCCGAGCAGCATGTGGGGCGTGTCTGCATTCAGCACCCTGGCCTGGGAGTTCCTGTCCAACCTGAAACTCCAGCCCGCCTGCCCCGACCTTCACCGGCTCTTCTGGTCTGTGGGATAAATTATCAGATTCTTTGCATTTTTTGTGCAGCAACATCTGGTCTTGTTGATCTGCAGCCCCTGATAAATGGGGTCGAGGTCTTCTTCCTGTCTACCTCGCCCACTCGTATTTTCCACCTGTTTGAAATCAATATTCTTCAGTGGAAGATTGTGACAAGTCCTTCAGGGTACCACGGTCCGGCTTTTCTCCAGACAGCTCTGCCGCGTGACCCTCGGCTGGCTGTCAGGTGCACACCCGCTGGCTTGGGCTGCCTGATGATTTCCAGGAGCTCGGTCAGCTGTGCCCTGGGCCTGCATTCTCCCATCACCTGGATGTCCGGGAAACTTATGCTCCCAGATGGCACAATTCATCACGTCCAGAAAACTCACCCCATGCCCCCCAGGGCCCTGTTCCTCTGGCGTTTTGTGAAGGTCCCCAGAACCCATCCAGTCACTCAGCCGAGGAACCTGCACACCTACACCCCGATTGGCTGCAGGCACTTGCCTCCTGAAGCCTTCCAGAGCCTTCCCTCTCGTCCCCCTCCCTGCTCCTGTGTGTGAAGGCTGTTGAAAGAACCTGAGATTCCCCTGCCTCCTGTCTCCCTCCTCTCCGAGCCACTCTCCAGACGGTCACAGAGTCCTCTTTCTGGGGTACCAACCTAATAATTTTGCTCTCCTGCTGGTTTTCCTATCTTAGAGGTGAAGCCCTGCTCCCGTGTAGCCCGCAGAGCCTTCCAAACTTGGACCAGCCTTCTGCTTGGCCTGCCTCCCACCCGCTTGGTTTCTCACCCTCTGCCAAGCTGCTTTCCCCTCCGGCTCTCACTTGGGAAGGCCCTTTCTGCCCTCTTGTGTCTGAGACACTTCAGTGACTCCTTCTAAACCTCCTTTCCAGACTTGAGTATTTCTTCCATACCTCATGAATGCATCTGGCACCGTGGTCCCCTAATTTGAAATTTTGCTTTTTGAAGTTTATGTGAGCCCAACATGCTCTGAACATATGAAATGGAAAATAGCAGCAACAAGCAATTTAAATAGTGCATTGTTATGAGTAGCATGATGAAATCTCACGTTGTCCTATCCCAACCTGCTGGGGTATGAACCGTCCTTTTGTCCAACGTATTCTCGCTGTATATGCTACCCACCTGGCATCATCATGGTTCGGGGATCTGGATCACCTGAAGCAGACGATCTTCCTCCTGATGTATCATCAGAAGGTCAACAGTAACTTGATGCTACTTCACAGGCCCTGCCATCTCACTTCATCTCTTCACGTGGGCATTGTGTCAGCTCGCATCATCACAAGAAGAAGTGAGTGCAGTACAATCAGACATTTTGAGAGAGTGCATTCATTTTTATTATGGTATATTGCCATAATTATTTTATTATTAGTTATTCTTGTTACTCTCTTGTGCCTAATTTATAAGTTAAGCTCCATCATAGGTATGTATGTATAAGAATAAACCTAGTACATAAAGAGTTTGGTTCTATCTGCAGGGTCAGGCATTTACTTGTGGTCTTAGAACGTATTCTCCCCAGGAAAAGTGGATAAGACTGAGAAGTAGGTGTTGACCAGAGGTTGTGGTCCCTCGCTTCCATGTGGAGACCTCCTGAGCCCTCTCTGCATCGAGGGGAGCCTATGGCCAGTTCCCCCAGTGGGATCTGAGGGGAGCAATGTGTAGCACCTCCAGGCAGAGTGCAGGGGCCCATCTCCCCTCCTCTTTGGCCTGTTCACAGGCCCAACACCAATGCATGCGGTGACCTGTGTGACGCCAGAGCCCTGGTGGCAGAATTCTGGGGATCTGAATCCAGATTTGGTGGAGAGCCACCCTCTGGCCAGCAATGCCTGTTTGGGGATTTTCACAAGTGAAAGATCAACTTCTAGCTGTAGATTTTTGCTTTGTTTACGGCAGCAGATGATGGGACCCTCAACCAAGGGTCAGTCAACTCCAGTCTGTGGATGAAAGTTGGCCCTGTTTTTGTAGATCAGGTTTTATTGGAACACATACCCATGCATCTGCACAGTGTGTGTGGCAGCTGTCACTCTGCAGTGGCACAGGTGAGAGTAGCTGTGAGGGAGACTGCGGGACCTGCAAGTGGAGAACACTCTGGTCACCAACGGAAAAATTTGACAGACCAGCGCTTTAAACCAGTATGCTTTTCTAAAGTGTTGCTGCTGGGTCAGTGTCTGCTCTGAGGCAGTGAGGAGCCACGGCTGCCCCTGCTCTCCTGCAGGTGTGCACTGGGCCAGGGCCTCTGCCTCGGCGTCCCCTGACTCAAGCGCTCCCCCTTGAGGCTGGAAGTCTTCATAATAGCTACGAGAAGAGGGTCCCACAGCAGAATTGGCGGGGACTCCGAGCTTAGCTTTCTAGATTCTGTTTTTTGTCCCAGGGTGGCTGAACACTGTACCAGACAATGTTCCAGAAGCAAGCCCCTCAAGACACTCAAGGGCATCTGGCAGGATTTCTTGTTTCTCCACATGATTTACGCTCTGAGCAGTCCCTGGGATCTTCTCCTGTCAGCTAACCTTTGATGAGGCTATCCCAGCATGTTGACTTTTAGCTCACAAAATGATAATCTCGGTGAATAATTTCTGGCCAAGGAAGTACAAGCAGAAGTGTCCTGCAGGACTTTCAGGAAGTCGTCTATAGAAGGTAGGAGCATCTGCTTCCATTCTTCCTCTCTCCTGCTACCTGGGGCATGGATTGTGATGACTGGAACTCTAGCAGCCATTTTCAGCCATGAGGGCCACACTTCAATGGACAATGGCCTAATAAATTAGAAAGAATCCAGGTTCCCGAGCCCTGTGTCCTTCACATCAGTAATATGCTCCTTACTTCCAAATTTCTTTAATATGAAAGAGAAAGGCATTCTTTTGTGTTTGAGTCACTGGCATTTTGGGGGCAGGGGTTCAGTCACATGTGGTTGAACATCATCTTGATATACCAAGCAAGTCAAATTCTAAACGAAGAGGAGCTCTGGGGGATCTGTAGACCTCATGCATCCTTTCCCAGTGGTGACTAGAGAGCTTGTCTTGTTAAGGGGACACTCAGATCCTTGTGTACCTTGCTTAAGAACAAGAGACAATAGTTACAATCTGTTAGTCCCATCTGTTTTCATGAGAGGGAAAAATAGTTACATGGTAGTGACAGTAATTCTAGGCCAGATCGAGAGGATTGTCCCAGTCTCCTGGGACAAGAAGGACATTGAGGACCGAGAAGACACCAAGAGGAGACCCCCATGGAACCTACCCACCAGGGGCTTGTTATCCAGCACTGACGGTCTGCAGTTCCCCGGGGCCCGTTCTCATTCACGATGATCACCTCTCCTCCTTCCCCTACTGAGGAGAGACAAGAAGGACACACTGTTGCTGCAGGTACGGAGGGTAACCTGAGGCTCAGAGCTGGCTTGGCCTGCCCAGGAGGAAGGCAGATCACAGCTCTGCCTAGCTCCGCTCGGGAGGAGGAACAATTTAGCAACCACATATCCAAAGATGTCCCAGGGAAATTCTGAGTTCATCAAGTTCCTTTTTTCCCCCCTAAGGCACACTGGGTGTGGACAGGTCCCACACACTCATGCTGAGGCTTATATATATATTTTAGTGGTAGAAGGACACAATACCTTTATCTTATTTATTTATTTGTGTGGCGCTGCGGACTGAACCCAGTGTCTCACATGTGCCCCGCAAGTGTTCTACCACTGAGCCACATCCCCAGCCCCCAATCTGAGTTTCAATTTGGAAAAAAATATTGGTGGTTGGGAGAATAGTATCAAAAATTGTTATTTTCCAAAGTAGCAAAGTGCTTCAGAGAAGGATGGAGGAAGCGCTGGGGAGCTCAGAGGAAGAAGGTGGGAAAGGAGGTAGAGTTTGCCAGGGGAGGAGGGGAGGGTGGAGGGCGCGGGGGAAGGCTGGAGCGTTCTGGGGGAAAGCAGCCAGGAGAGCCAGGACGGGGCCCAGGTGCTCCCTGAGGGGGCTGCCTGGTGGCACACCTGCTGTGTCAGGCTACTTAAAGGCAAAGCAAATGAGAATCTCAATGTCGTCAGGTAGACGCGATGCAAGGCCACAAGATGATCCGAGTGGAGAGGCAGCATGATCTACGCCACGGGCGGCTCTTCCGTAGCCTCATGTCGTGGGCCAGAACTGTCAGGGATGTTGGAGTGACAGAGATGCCTTAGAAGCACAGTTCGAAGACATCATTTTAAGCAATAAGAAATATATTGATAATAAAGTGGCCACTATTATAATCAATGAAATTTCTTCCTTTGTATGGGAAAATTAAGAAGGCACCTTATTTTCAAATACCTGTAGGATACTGACCAGAAGTGAGGATATATGAATCCTATTGTGCTCCAAAAAATATAAATTTCACGTAGTATACTTTCTGATAAAAAATTAAACCATAAAATGGGCACAGTGGTGCACACCTGTAATCCCAGTGGCTCAGGAGACTAAGACAGGAGGATCGTGAGTTCAAAGCCAGTCTCAGCAACTTAGCGAGGCCCCAAGCAACTCAGCAAGACCTTGTCTATAAATAAAATATAAAAAGTCCTGGGGACGCGGCTCGGTGGTTAAATACACCTGGTTTCAATTCCCTGTAAACTCATCCCCCCCTCCTGAAAAAAATCATAAGTAATTAAATTTTAAAAAAGTATTCTTGATAACTATTGGAATGTAGAGGAATGAAATACTATTTACAGAAAATTTGGAAACTAATGAAAATAAAACCACTATAAGTTATAAGAATAAAAGTATTCTCCAAGGCAGATTCATGGTATTAAGTATGCCGTTTATCAAAAAGAAAGCTAAAATGTGTTATTTAAGCCTTCAAATCAGTAAACTTGAAAAGGGGAGAGAGCAACCCCAATAAAATAAGACAAGATAAAGCCAAACTCAATGTAGCCAAAAACAGCTGACAAAAGGAAGTTGATTTGAAAAATAAAGCAACTTCAATAATCTGGTGAGTCTAGTTAAATAAAAAATTATAAAATATCAGCAACATTACAAAAGGAACACAATTGCTGACAGCTGGTTCACAAATGGAATTTTATATGTATTTATTTACGCCAATGCTTTGATTATCTTAATGAAAATGGACAATTTACGCCAATGCTTTGATTATCTTAATGAAAATGGACAATTATCTGGAACATTATAGATTGTCAAAACCCCTAACAAGATATTAAAACTTCAATAATTATAGAATTTTATGAACATTTCATTGAAATGTTCATAAAATTTTTTTAAAAGGTTGCAGGCCAGGTATTCTTAAAGGTAAGCTGTTAAGAATATTAAAGGGGGGTTGAGGCTGTAGCTCAGTGGCAGAGCGCTTGCCTAGCATGCATGAGGCACTGGGTTCGGTTCTCAGTATAAATAATAAATGAATAAAATAAAGATCCATCAACAACTAAAAAAAATTAAAAAAAAAGAATATTAAAGGAACAGATTTTATATATATTTACAAATATAGTTGTCTTTACATTCATATATATTTATATGTATATGTATTATATACTCATATATATTCTTCTTATGCATACATATTTATAGAAATATAAACTACTTAGAAAAAACCCAAATATCCCAACACTTAGAAAAAACCCAAATATCCCAAAATAATCTTACAAAATTAAAATAATTTCTGTCACCAAAAATCTATATAATGTGTTCCCAAACTTAAATGATTGGCCCATCTCATCTATGAATGCAAATGTTAAAATTCAAAAGCAAACACAAATCAGATTCAACAATGATTCATTGAAGTCCAATAGACATTGAGAAATGTAAGAATAATTTAATGTTAAGGAAAATCTATTAGAATAAGAAATGCATCAATGGGTTCCATAAGAAAAAGCACGTGATTATCCCGACAGATGCCTACCAGCATGGGATGGAATGAATGGTTATTCTCATCCTTAGATGGCATCATTGAATGCTGGATGGCCTTGCCATGTGTGGACCACTGTGCCAGGTACCTGGCGGGATGCGTTATTAAATGCACCAACTTGAGATGGGTCTTCTTGGTGTGGCAGATCTCTCCTCCCCTTCTTGAGACCAAACCCAGGGCCTAGCACACACCAGGCAAGCACCGTATCACTACGCTACATCCTCAGTCCTTTATTGTATTTTGAGACAGGGTTTTGCTCCGTGGCCAAGGCTGGCCTTGAACTTGCAATCCTCCCATCCATATTTAAGTAAACTTAAAAAAAAAAGAAAGAAAACCCTCTCCCTTGCCCCCGTGGCCTTCCTGTGAATCCGCACCATCCTCTTGCCTTTACAGCAGAACTTGAGACTTCACACTCTTCCAAGCATTCTTCTAGAAGTTGCTGCTGACCTGTATGATGGGTGGCCACCTGTCATTTATCAGTGACATCACATGGGGACGGATGCTCTCCAGGACTGATGCTCTGTCCCGAGAAGGTGAGCAGTGTTCTGCGTCTGGGTTCCGGGAAGGCTGGGCTGCTTCTGTACTGGCAAGGGTGACCCAATGCGGGAGCTGCGTCTCCTGGTGTCGTCCTGATGAGGCCCTCTTGCTGGTGGCAGTTCTACTCCTGGTGGTGACTGAGGGACTCGGGTTCTTTCTCCCATTGCGTGTGTTACTAACGACAACGATAATCTCTCCTGTCCAGATGGTGCTTTTCCATTTTACAAAGCACAGGACACTTGTGGGCTGTGTCTCCCACTTTCAATAGGGGACAAGATGGAAACTCAGGTGTCCAGCATCAGACAAGCCTCTCACAGAGCTGGAAGGAGGTGGAGCGGGATTGGAAGGCTCTCCTCTATGCCTGGTCCTGGGTTTCCATCAAATTGCCCCACTTGGTTGGGAGATCACCTTTGCAGGTCTGTGACCCTTCCTCCCTGTGTCCGGGGTGGGTGAAGCCTGCCAGCAGGTGTTTTCCTTAGACTGGAGGCTCAGAAAGTCCCCTAGCTTTCTGGAACTCTCTTCCCTCCCCCCTGGAGTGTTCTGGTGGGCTCAGCAGCCCCCCTCTGGTTTGCATTTGGGGTCCTGCCAAGAACCTTTCAAATGTTCCCCAAGAAAAGGCCAGACCTGTTCTCTGGGCTCCGCGGCTGGCCAGATACCACTCTTCCACGCTTCATAGAAATAAAACACCGAGGTGACAAGCAGCTTGGAGAAGTTGAAATGTCAGCGCGACACCCTGAAGTCTCCTCCGAGCATGTAACTCAGAGCTGGTAAAGGTTGCCCAGAAAGCAAACTGTTAGAGAGGAGCCGAGAGAGGTTCCTCGTCTGGGTTCTTAGAGCCAGGAGCTCCAGAAAAAGGGGTTTCAGTGCCAGCAGCCCACCCTGACTCTGGGCAAGCCATCAACAAGTGCCACGTGCTCGCTCCACTCCCCAGGCGCCAGCCAAACCACTTGTAGCTCTCGGGAGCCCTCGCCACCAAACTCCAGTGTCCCCTTCCTCAGTTGCCTCCTGGCTTACCCCAGGAGGCTGCCTCCACTTACCTGCTTCCTCCAGACCTCGAGTCTCTTAAGTGTGGAGGTCACATCTTGCATTTCTGTGCCCCAGGACCTTGCAAGGGGGTCTGGTACTGAGAAGGGGCTCAGTCGACTCTTGTCCAGTGACACATGACGCCTCCCAGAGCTCAGTGTTCAGAGTGGAGCTGGGGTCAAGCCTTCGTGTCCTTCCCCCCGTCTCCTGGCAGCCATCTGTGTGCAGGTGTCTGATGCAAGGACGGCGGGCATGGCAAGGGGGGTCCTCCCGCGCCCCTCTGCTGAGCTGCCTTGTGGGGCCTCAGCTGCAGAAGAGTGCTAGGGACCCTCCAGGCCAGCTCTGGAGCAGTGTGAATTCCTCCTGGGCCACTTGGAGTTGACTTCTGCTACCTTCCCAGCCTTGACTTTGGTTCCTCCTGGTGTCCACCTGCCCTCTGCTTCTTCCATATCTTGGAAGGGGCCCTGCAGGTGGGAGGTCCAAGGCTCGAGCTGTGCTGTCCTCACAGAAAGTCCACTGACCAGTAGATGTTCACGTGGGTGTGTGGGTGTGCGCAGCCCAGCTGGGACCTGCTCGGAGGCGGGAGGAGCTGTCCTGGCGGGCAGGTGAAGGCCTCGCTACCCAGACGCCCAGCTGGCGCACCAGCCACCTTTCCTTTTTTATCCACTGTAGGTATCGATCATCGCGTCTGGAAGGCTGGCAGCCAGAGCGGCGTGTGAACTGTGAGAACCGTCTACCCTGCGTGGGAGGCAGAGACGGCTTCCTATTTTAATCCTCTCTGAGACTCCAAAGGTTAGTGATTTGTATGGATCAAACTGCAGGGTCACACACAAGCCCTCTGCAGATGTTCTTGTCAGCTGCTTTTCGTGGTGGGGGTGGTCCTTCTCGAAGCCGTCTGGAGACCCTGGGATGAGATGCTCCACACTGGAACCTCCGAGCAGCAGGGAACCTTTGCAAACCCTATTCCCTGAACTTCCCTTCCTGTGAACAGTTGGGGAAATGTGTTCAGAGTCAGAAGGGAACAGAAATTTAAATCAAGGTGTGTCCAGCCCCAGAGGGGCAGAAAGAGCCGAAGAGCGAGTAGGGTAGTGAGGCCTGGAGGGCTGGGGTCACCAGGCCCGGGAGGCGGAAGGCCAGGGCCAGGGAGGCCTAACTGTGCATGGCTTTGGAGCAGGAGAGGCACATGTCCTTGGGCATGTCGTAGGGAACCTAGTCTGACCTTGCGTGGTGCAGAGTGATGGGGTAGGGCCATGAGAAAGGCTGGAGACTCCCTCTCCTGGGGGCCAGGGGAGCCTTCTGAGCAGTCGGGTGTGTTGGAGAATGTGTGACCAAAATATTGGGCTTCAGAGGGAGGAGAAGGGAAGGAGGCCATGGCGTGTGCCAAGGCAGCCAGGGTAGGTCCGGCCATGCGTGAGAACGTTGGGTGACAGGAGGGCTCTTGTCCACGTGGCAGCATTGAGAATCCAGGCCAGCCCAAGAGTGGAAAGCCTCGGGTGCCACCGGCGGGCCAGGCCAGACGTGCATCCAGCTGACGTGTTGGGTCCAGCCTCACAGCAGGGAGGAGACGGTGGTGGGCAGGGAGCAGAGGAGCCCCATTTCCCCAGTGGCGCTTTTGCAGTGGGGTTCAGGCTATGGCAGCTCAGGGCCTCAGGGCCAGTGAGATCCCCATATGGCAGGAAGAGTGTGGGGAGCGGGCTCGGGTGGGCCTTCACTATGCTTACCCCTCAGCTCCTCTTCCCAGGCTGCCTTTGGACATACCACCAGGGCCAGTGAAGACCAGCTGGAGATGCTTGGATAACCTCCCTGCAAAGTCCAGGGGTGAGACAGGGAGAAGAGGGGCACCCAGAGCACCCAGATGTGGAGGTCAAGCCCCAGTTCTCCTGAAGATGGCACAGGGTCAATAGCCCTTTCCTATGGCTTGCAAGTAGTCCTGCTGTCTGTCAGAGCGTGGGTGATAGTCTGTCCTTCTGCCAGTGGCTGCTGCTCCCTCACTGACCCCTCTTGGGTGGCCCTGAGTGCCCTTGACCTTGACTGAGAACCATCAGTGCCCACGTCCTGGTCTTGTTTCTCCCGCCAAGGAAGTCACCTCGGCAGGCTCAGTCCTGGGCACCTCCCCCTCTGGCTCCTGTCCTCCTCACTTTGTGGAAAACTTCCTGGAGGCTCCATTTTGCAGATGGGAAAACCTGAGACCCAGAGAGCACAGCCAGTAAGAGGCAGAGCAGGGCGACACACATCCGCCTGGCAGAGCAAACTTGCTGGACGCCTAGGTTCACATCCACCTCCACCACAGAAGGACGTCCAGCTGTGCCTGTCTCCCCTCCACTCAGAGGACAGTCCTAGTACCCACCTCCAAGGGGCAGGGGAGTAAAGCTGGACAATGCCAGAGATGTGTGGGGCACAGAATGCTCAGTGAGCACTGCGGTGGCCACCGGTGACCATACCCAACCCGCTTCCTCCAAGGCAGATGCCGGCTGACCCTGCTATTCTGCACCCAGAAAAAGCCCGTTTCTCAGATGCTTCCCCAGATCATTTTCATTTGCCTCGGCTGCCCTGACATGATCCCACACACTGGGCAGTTTGGACCACAGACATGAACGGTGGCAGTCTCAGAGACTGGGAGTCTGTGGTCAAGCTTGAGCAGGGCTGGTTCCCTCTGAGTTCTGAGGGAGGACTTGCCCTGGGCCTTGCTCCTGGCTCCTGGGTGGCTGTGACCTCTGGCATGCCATGCCTCCTGGATGTGCCACTCTGATTTATGCCTTCCTCTCCCTGTGTGCTGCGTGCAAGTGTCCCCTTTCATAAGGACACCATCCTACTGGACCAAGACCCCTGCTAAGGACCAAATCTGAATCTGGATGCCATTCTGTGCTCGTCGTGGCCCATGAGTACTGGGTCAAGGGATGACCAGGTGTGTAATGAGACAAGGACTTCCCCGAGAGGGTGCAAGGTCCCCAGCATGGGAGAGGGAAGGGCCACGTGGCTGTGTGCATCCAGTCTGGGCTCTGGTGGCCTCTAGCCTGGCAAGCAGTGGCACTCAGAGCTTCCTTGTTGGCAACGGGGGAGGGGAAGGTTAGAAGGCACTGGGGCGTCTGCTGAGCCCTGTCCCAGAAGCACTGAAGCCACTTGAAGAGACAGGAAGGGATTTTTCACCCCAGGCTCCAACTCCTGGGATGTTAAAAGATCAAATTCCTGGAATTCACCTCCTGTGACTACTTGAGCTGGCCCTTTATCAAACCCAGAGACCCGGGAGTGGATGGCCACATGTTATGGCCTGGTAGAGGGGGTCAGCCACACCCCAGGTACAACTTGGCTGTCACTCACCGCCAAAGCTAGCTGGAAGCACATTTGGTCCCAGCACAGAATCTCCTCATCACCCAACGGTGCTCGTCTCAACACTGGAGGGACAGTCCCTTTGAAATTGGTGTCTGGTTTTCAGGAGCCATTCGGTTAATAACGACTGGTGTGTGGAGTCGCCAGAGCAGGGCGGGGGTTCCTCGGCTGGCAGTTTCCTGCCATTGGGCTGCCCTGCCTGGCCCTCAGGTGTAGCAGGGATCTGTTCCAGGCAGGGGTTTGGTGACAGGGCCATGAGTTCTTCAGGTGCTTCAGTGGCTAGAAAGGGCTCTGCCCAGCAGTGCATCTTGTTTCCCCATCCGTAAAACATGGAGACTGTTTTAGTCAGCTTTTTCAACACTGTAACTAAAGGATCCGATCAGAACAATGATAGAGGAGGAAAAGTATATTTAGGGGCTCACGGTTTCAGAGGTCTCAGTCCATAAGTGGCTGGCTCCATTCCTTGGGGCTCAAGGTGAAGCAGGACAACATGGCGGAGGGTGTGGCAGAGGGAAGCAGCTCACCTGATGATCAGAAAGCAGAGAGAGATAGCCAGGCGCAGTGGCGCACGCCTGTAATCCTTGCACTTTGGGAGCCTGAGACAGGAGAATCGCAAGTTCAAAGCCAGCCTCAGCAATGGCGAGGTGCTAAGTAACTCAGTGAGACCCTGTCTCTACATAAAACACAAAATAGGGCTGGGATGTGGCTCAGTGGTTGAGTGCCCCTGAGTTCAATCCGTGGTGCCAAAAAGAAAAGAACGCAAGCAAGCAGAGAGAGGTCTCCACCTGTCACACAAATATATACCCCACAAACTACGCCTCCAATTCCCACCTCCTTCAGCCACACCCATCACTTGTTACCTCTCAGTTAATCTTTACCAGGTGATTAATTCACTGATTGGGTTAAGACTCTCACAATCCAATCTCTGAGCCTTCTTGCATTGTTTTAGATGTGAGCTTTTGGGGGACACTTCACATCCAAACCATAATAGAGACATGAGGTTTAGATGAAGGTTTAGAATCATTGCAAATTGAGGTCAAGATCCTGAAGACTTGTGAGCTGTTCTCATGGGGCCCCTGGTCAGAATGTGTCATCTGGGGGAAGCTGGGCCTGAGATGATGTTGAGCCTCCCCAGCTGATCACACTCCAACATCTGTCCTACTCAGTACAGACAGAGATGGTTCCCTATCTCCACCGCTCGTTTCTGCCTGTCCTCTCTGAGCATGACGCGAATCAAATGGCAACATTTGGACGCCAGTCAACATCACCTTCAATCAGCTCCTTCTGGCATCAGCCAGAGTGGCGTAGCTGACATCTAATCTTGGAAGACCAAACCACGTTTTCCAGTGCCACCACCACTGAGCTGGCATCTCTGGAAGCCAGTGTTTGTGAGCATTTCGAGGGTGTGGGTGATTTTGCTCTCCGCTCCCTCTGCGAGCAAACCTTGACTGCCTGTTGAACAGGTGGCTGTGTTTCTCTGGGGCAGGGTGGATCTAACTGAGCCACTCTCTTTGGCTCATCTCGACACTTGCCAGATTGTCTGCTGTGTCCATAATAGTCACCGAACTCACTGAATTCTGAGAGACCACACTTTAGATTGATAGGCGGGACGCTGGAGATAGAGAAGGCAGCCAGAGAGGCTCAAGGTCACATGGTAACCTTATCCCACTCTCAGCCCTGGACACTCACTTCTTGTGGCTGGCCAGTCACAGGCCAGGCAAGCACATCTTCTGGGGTTTGTGTATCTTCCTTGCTGGGTGGCTGTCACGTTGGCACATCTACCAGAGGCTCTATGGGCTCTTGGCTCAGGACATTTGGCCTTCAGGAGCCTCAGGGGCCATACAGTCACCTGGGATGGGCAACCCAGAACTGCACAGGAAACAGGGGCCATAAATATCATGGTGCTTGATCAGCATTGCAGGACACCAAGGGAAGGATGCACAGGGGTCCAGGCATAGGAGAGAGAGGGCTCTCCCCTGTGAGAGGCTAAGGTCAGAAGCCACCAAGGGGCCTGGCACACAGTGGACATGGAGGTGACTCATGCAGAGAGGAAGGCCAGGGAGGAAGCCTGGCCCTATTCCCAGTCTGTCTATCTGTCCATCCAAATCTGAAGAAAACAAGGGAATCAGAAAGAAAATCAATGGCAGGAAGATAAGAGGGAGCCGTGTGCTCATGCAGGACAAGAATTGTAGGCAACTTTGTGCAGAACATTCAGAAGCTAAAAGCTTGTCCTTTGGTTATCTGAAATTCAAATCTAGCTGAGTATCCTTCTGCTTGCATTTGCTGAAGCTGGTGATCACACACAGGAACGGGGCACTGCTGTCAGGGTTCTTGATGCACCAGGTACACCAGGAGCCTTCAGGAGTCTTGGACGCTGCCCTGAATGTGGGCAGAGGCATAACCATGCAGTTCAAGGCACAGGCTCACAGGTGCTCTGATGCCAGGTTTTGTTTGGGCCCTTGGCTGAAATGGTTAGTTTTATGTCAACTTGACTGGGCCACAGGTTGCCCACGTATTTGGTCAGACATTATCCTGGGTATTTCTAGACAAGATTACTTGGACAGACTAAGTTGAGGGCCTGAATAGAGCAAACAGGTGGACGTTCCTCCAGGCAAGAGTTACTCTTGCCCGATGGCCTACGGACTGGACGTTGGCTACCTGCTGCCTTCAGACCTGCGTGGGAACTGGGACTGTGGCCGGGTTTCTGGCCTGCTCACTCTCCTGCACCTCACTGGTGTGCTGGGCAAGGTGCCCTCACTCTGGACAGTGGAGGTGGCTGGACCTGGCACAGGTCCACCCTTGGAGCTGTGGCATGCCTATGTGGTGGCTGAGGGGCTCTGGAGCCGTGTCAAGGAGAAAGCGGGCTGAGTTTTTGGGAGGAGAAGTGCTCTTTGTTTCCTCTGAAATTCTCTGGGATGGTGGAAATCTGCTTTTTTAAAAGCAAGGGAAATGTCACGCTCCAGGAGAGGAGACGGGGAGGAGGCATTTTAAGTGCCTGTGTGAGCCCCAGTTCCCTATGGAGAACCCCAATGTGTTCCTTAACTCTTTTGAGGACCTCAGGCACCGATGATCTGATCCCAACAGTCCTCAGTGGATAGCCATGCTCTTGACTGGCCCGACGTGTTCTTCTTAATACATGGCGGTCCCCCCTTTGTGCTTGTGGGACATGCGTAGATGCTCCTTCGATGCCTGAAACCAAGGCTGGTACCAGGCTATGCACATATACACACTGGTTTTTCCTCTGTGTATGGACCTATAATCAATAAAGTTTAATTTATAACTAAGGCACAGTAAGAGATGAATCATAGCTCATAAAATAGACTGATTATAAGAATATGCTATAATAGAATTAATTTAAAACATGAACTGTTTATTTCAGGAAATTTTCATTTCATATTTTCAGGCCAGGTTTGACCTTGGGTAACTGAAACTGAAGACATTGAAACCTCAGATAATAGGGTCTACTCTATGTATACAATAACCCCCCAATCCATGCCTGACACGGACCTGAACAGGGTCAATGACCGACTCTACCAGGGGCCTCTGCTGTCCCTCACCCAGGTGACATGCTCCTGAATCTTATATTTGAATAAAAAAAATGGCATAGTTTTCACATGTAAGTGTTGGAAGAAGCATATTGTTTAGTTATATTGTTTCTTTTTAACCTCTCTTTGACTTCCCTGGAGCCATGTGGAATTAGACGTTGCTGTTTTACCTGGGCTGCTGGCTCGGGTCAGCTGCAGTTGGCAGGGCTGGACCTGCCAGTTCAACACAGAATCTCCAGGGTTTGGTGCATGGAAAGCACCCAGGAAAGATCTGTTGAGTCAAATCACCCCAATGTATATGTGTCTCAAAACATCATCTTGCACCCCATAAATGTATGCAGTTATCATGTGTCAATTAAAAATAGAAATGAAAAAAGCTTATTCTTTAGGCCAGCTTCCTTCTCTATGTCTACTGTAAAGGGCTCTTCAGGGACTATTGGCAGGACACAAGGTGATCAGACTGTCTTCACAAGGGCTGATGTCCAATTTCCTAATTAACTTTTTGCTTTCAATAAGGGACAAAAATGCTCCTTATTCCACAAAATTAGGAGTACAAACACAGAGACAATTCTGGCCACAAACCACGTTCTTGTGGTCAGCTCTACCTGCTGCGGCAAGAAGCCAGACTCTCGAGGGGCTGCCGTAGTCCCTGGCCTGGCCCCTCCTGTCTGGAGCTGGTGCTCAGCCGGGGGGCTCTGCCTCCTGTGGCTGCCAGAGCCAGGGCCACCCCTGGACTCCAGAGGTCCACTTCTGCCCTGGGTCCCCACAGAGGTGCGGGGAAGACCTGATGGGCTTTGCTCTTAGGAGCGGCTATGGTATCCTGTTCCCAGATGCCCCTCCAGCACCTGCAGAACCCAGGCTTAGCCCGTGCCTGCTCACTGCTTCTTTAGGACAAATTCCTACCCAGAGGTCTTCTCTGTCCCTCAGAAAAATACAGCCCTGGGTCCTTGGCCCCAGATCTTCCAGACAGATAGTAACAGCAATAAAGGTAGCTACCATTTAGTCTCTATACCAAGAGATAGTACCACATCACACACATTACTTTGCTTAATCCTTATTATTATCCCCATTTCACAGATAATGGTGCTGAGACTCAGGAGTTAAGCCACTTGTCCTGGGTCACACAGCTAATATGGGGGGAGATTGGACTCAAATTAAGTTCTGGCCAAGTCTGTGTTCTCAGTCATGACATCTGGTAATGTGTTAATCCTGAGGAGGGTCATTGGGCATAGCAGAGGTGGACCAATAGGGACCCCTGTTCATGGCCAGTGTCTCCACGGGCAAGGACATTGGATCGCGGGGAGGCATAGGAATGGGTACATGAGCTCTCTGAGGCTCCATAGCCCCACTGGACCAGGGCTGCTGACCCTGCTGTCAGATGAGCACACTGAACCTCGGTGCCGTGGGAGGTGTCAGGGAGGCCATGCTCCGACCTCAAAGCCCCAGCTTCTGGCCTGCACTCTCCACTCCAGCAGGGCCAGAACCCAGCCTTTGCCAAAATTGTTTTCCTAATGACACGTTTCAACCTTGGTCAAGGAGGAACATGGCAGCCACTGTGATGGGTGTTGGAGCAGCCAGGCAGGCACACCAGTGTGCAGAGGTCGGGGTGGAGGAGCTGGACTTGGCTGAGGCGTGGCTCCCAAAGGGTCCCAGCCATGGGGTGCAGCTCACAGCCCCAGCAGTCAGGAGCTTTGAGGGCACAGATGTAGCATGAGCTGCCAAGGAGGGAGGCCAGGGGCCACGGGCTGGCGCAGGTCAGGGAGAGTGGTGGGCTGGGGACACCCGCCGGACAGAGCTGGGGTGGCTGTGCAGATGGCTGGCTGGCTCCTAGGGCCAGAACTTCTTTCTAATGCTGCCTCCTTCCCTAGACACCTGGAGGCAAGAGTTGGGGTGCTGGGGGGAGATCCTCCTTGGGGAAGGGGAGCCCCTACACAGAGTCCCCAGGAAGCCCATCAGGATCCAAACCTCTTCAAACAAGAAGATGCTTCCTGGAGCCTTGGGAGGAACAGAGAGCCACCGAGTCCTGGGGGCGCTGCCAAGCGCAAAGTTCGCTCCCCAGGCAAATGCTGGGGAGGCAGAGAAGCAACACAGACGGAGCACCAGCATCCTCCACGTGCTAGGAGGTGAGCTCTGAGTCGCAGATGCTCCCAGGCGCCTGCCCGCTTTCCTTCCTGCTCCATCCGGTGCATTCCAGGGACTGGAGTCTGCCATCCGGCTCTGGGTTGGTTCCAGCAATGGGCACTGAGGTCACATCAGCCTCTGCCCTCTGGGAGTCACAGCAAGGAGGGGGAGGCAGGAATGGGAGGTGACAGGGGCCATGTGGTCACAGGGGGACCCTGACTGCCTGGAGGAGATCCGGGGGGGGGGGCTCTTTGGAGGCAGTGGCAGTTGTGCTAAGCTGGAAGGGGCGACAGAGGTGTGTTCCCACTTTCACATGCATCTGAGATGTTTAGCTCAGAAGTGGCAGGTGAGCTTTGCCCCAGGAACAGGTGGTAGGCAGGTGAGATGGGTCCAGGTGGTCTGCTATGTCCGGGCACACGCGGGCAGTGACTCCTAAGGGAGCTTCCTCAGTAACCAGGCCAGTGACTCAGGGGACTCGGAGAGGAAGGAGATGTGGTTTGCTCCTCCTGGGGTGTGGACTAGGGGTCATGGGATGGAGAGGGGACAGTTGTATCCTCTGGGGCCAGGATTGGGAGACAGAAGCATGTTCAAGACACACCTGGGCCAGCTGCAGACTCCTCTTCCCTGAACCGCTTGGTGGGTCGGGGGGAGGAGAGCTGAGTGCCTCGCCCCCCACTAAACCACCGCTGGGTGGGGGTGCCTGAAGGGCGAGGTCCGGCAGACAGACATCAGTGATGCCCAGGCCGTGTTTGGTAGGACTCGGACTCCACAGGTGCTGTCCAGGTGGACAGTTGTGTGTCCAGGTCTGAGCCTAGCAACCTGGAGGACGAGAGGTGACACCCGGTATTGGTGGCAGTGCCACTTGGGGCCAGCATCAGCTAAGAGGGCTAGCTCCTCCACCCGCTGACCATGGGCTCATGAGGCCACTTTCCTGAGAAGAGGGGGTGGGCACAGGCCAGGTGCACCTGAGCAGGTGCTCAGAATCATGGCCCCAGCACAGGGGAGGTTGTCACTGTGGGCTGGCTGGGGGCTCCGAGCCTTGTACTTGGAGATCAGGACCATGGCCTCCTGTGCAACCTGACAGGGTGGAGCCCGTGTGACAGCCCCACCAGACATTGCACCTCTGTGAAGTGCTCTGGGTCCCCAGAAAGAGTCACCCATCGGCCATCTGCTGTGTCAGGGGCCCACCGTGCCCTCCCTCCTGGAGGTCCTCCGGGGCACTGCTCAGGGCCTGGGCAAATAAAGATAGTCTTGGGAGCAAACAGGCAGAAGCCACGTGAGTGGGAGGAGGTGAGAACCCCACCCACGCTCCGCTTAGCTGGGGTGTTTCCTCACCTCTGCAAAAGTCCTGGCCCTGGCCAGCCTGCGTGGCCAGCCAGCTGGCCCAGGCTCTGACCTGCAGTGCCTCAGGCCTGAAGGAGGGTGCTCCACTCCCAGGGCTGTGAGCACAGTTCCCAGGCCACGTTACCACTGTTCTGGGATCTCTTCCTTGGCCTCCCTGTAACCCTGGGAAGCTGCCTGTGGGACCCATGGCAGGGGTACAGCCAGAACCGTGCCTCCTTAGTCCATTCAACTCAGCTGACCTGGCCGGCGCACCTTGAACCTTCCCTGGGGCATCTCTGCACCCACTCCAGTGTCCTCTACCGCCTGTCCACTCTGCGGAGAGTGAGCCCGGGTGCATATCACACTAGCCCCAGCTGAAGCACCTGGGGTCAGGACCAGAGTTTCCCAGCTGGAGTGGCGCCCCCTTGTGGCAGGAACACAGAGCGCAGTTGCCCGTGCCCTCTGCCCCACCCACATGGAAATGAAGTGGTTCTTGATGTCCTTTAAAAGTGGGTCCCGGGCAGGATATCGTTCATTGCAGCTGTGTGTGTCCCCGAGGACCATTCATGTTGTGTGACTGCTACAGGAAATCCTCGTCATCTGCATTTCCACAAAATGGAGTGCACCCGGATTGGCCTTGACTGTTTATTTAAACATCACAAGGCTCCAAATTATAAAAACAGGGCAGAAATATTTGCCCAGGACAACCGTGGAGCTGGGGGCTCAGAGGCCCATGACTCCTCTCATGAAGCATTCTGGGTATTCAATTCCCCGGTTCTCAGTCTGAGACAGATTGGAGGAATTACAGTCCCTGTTTTATAGATGAGGAAGCTGAGGTTCAGAAAGACGCAGAGCCTCATATGACAGGTGGACGGTGAGGCCTCAGTGGGATGGGGCGCATGCAGGGCCCGGCGTACGGCGGCGGCTGTGCTGGGGTGAGGCTTCTCCTGTGCCCTGCCTGGCGCTGTCTTACTATGACTCCACCAAGGGCAGCACAATGCCCCCTGTATTCCTGTGCTGGTCACACAGATGATAATGTGTATTATTCTAGTATCACAGCGTTAATTAGCACAGGACAGAGGGGATGAAACGTGTCCAAGGGGACAGCAGCGAGGGGTGTGGGCAGGCTGCCTGCGGGTCAGCCCCATTTCCAGCCTCAGGGGTTGGTTGTCTTCCTTCTCCTTTGCAAACTGCTCTATACCCCCGGGGACCTGGCCCTTCTGATGCTGCGATGGGTGTGCTCACCAGTCCCCCTGGGTGGGGCCACACGCAGATGACCGCCCCCCACCACACAGTTGTCACATGTCCCTTCCTTCTGAGTCGTGGCTCTTTTAGCCCCTTGGGGAAAACCCAGGGTGGCTGGAAACTCCAGTCTCACCCAGATCATGGCTGCCCTTCAGTGAGGGCCTTGAGGCTTGATGTCCTTCTGTGTGGTGAGCCCATCCCTGGTGCTCATGGGAGTGTGAGTGCAGGGTTACCAACGGCAGAGCTCCCTGGCTTGGGACAGCCAGCTCTATTCAGCCCTGTCTAGCCCAGTGGCCCAGGCCCTGGCAGCAGGTCGCTCCCCCCGCTGGTTGCTGCCGGTGTCCCCTCTCTTCCTAGGTAGCCAGCAAGAGGACTCAGACCCCATAAAGACTCTGACCTTGCTCTGCCACTGTCTGGAACCCTCACTTATTTTCTTTCCCCAGAGAGACCTGACTGTGGGCAGATCAGTGAATGCAGTTTCCAAAGACCAGCCAGGAGAAAGCAGCTCACTCCTGACCCTGCCAGCTCCTGGGGGCGGGTGGAGGGGAGCAGTCCCTCTTCTCCCAGCACCGCAGCCCAGCAACTCCTGTTTTGCCTGGGAGGGAGGCTGGGGTCTGGAGACATGGTCAAGGGCACTGGCTGCTGCAGCCTCTTGGTGTCCCTGAGGGAGGGCCCTGGTCTACATTAGGGTGTCTCTATCACTCAGGGCTCACCTATAGTAAACAGAATCCAGGGAGTTTTCAAAAATACATATTATTTTTAATTGCCACATAATAATTCTGTATATACGGGGTACAGTGTGACATTTCAATACAGGCATACAATGCATAATGACCAAATCTGAGTAACTGGCGTATCCACCACCTTGAATATTTATCATTTCTTTGTGAAATCCTCTCTTCTAGCTATTTTGAAATGAATAATTAATTGTTGTCAACTACAGTTACCCTACTGTGCTATAGAATATTAGGAGTTATTGGTCCCCTGGGCCCATTAACAGTCCTCTCTGCATCCTTCCCCTGTCCCTGCCCTTCCCAGCCTTTGGTAAGCATAATCTATTTTCCAATTCTATGAGATCAACTTTCTAGTTTCCATTTAGAACATTTGGTATTTGTCTTTCTGTGTCTGGCTCATTCCTCTTAACACAATGTCCTCCAGTTCATGCAAATGACATGATTCTGTTTGTTTTCATGGCTGAGTAATACTCCATTGTGCATACATACCACATTTTCTTTATCCATGAATTCACCGGTGGGCACCTAGTTTGAATTTATATCTCGGCCACTGTGAATAGTGTTGTGGTGAATGTGGGTGTGCAGATGTCTCTTGACATACTGATTCCATTTCCCTTGGATACATCCCCAGGAGCGGGGCTGCTGGTTCAGATGGCCGTTCTATTTGCAGCGTCTGAGGAACTCCCATACTGTTCCCATAATGGCTATGCTAGTTTATATCCTGGTCAGCAGCGTGTGGGCGTCCTCTCAGGGACTTTTTACGGAGGTGTGAGCAAGGAGCTGAGTTAAAGGAGCTGACTTTGGAAAGTCTGAGCCAAGGGCCTGCAGAAGCAGGAAGCTCCGAGCCCCCGGGACTGAGGAGGGCAACGTAGGCACCAGAGCCAGGTGGGAGCTGTCTCCGGAGGTGGAAGACCAAACCAGTGCAGGCACGTGGGCACGGGAAGAAACACAGGAGCTCGGCTCCGCCGTCCACCTCCAGTCCAGGCCTCCCACTGCTGGACTCTACAGGAGGTCAGAGGGCAAAGCAGTCGAGGTGACCCACAGAGTTGTCCCCCGGGCCGCAGAACAGGGCAGGGAAGGGTGGGATGAGCAGTGGGTGGGCCTGGGGCAGGTGAGGAACGCTCCAGGTGGCCCTGGGTCTGGATTCCAGGGTGTCCAGAGACATGCCCACATAAATCAGAAAGATCTGGGGAGGGGGGCTGCAGGCAGGTGTGAGGCCCCTGCCACCAGCAGCCACTAACTGTCAAAAATGTGGGAGTGGATTTCAGAGTCCAGGGGGTTGGGACAATGGAATGTCCCAGGTTGGTGGCGCTTAGACGCCTCCCCACGGTGCCCCACGCAGTGAGACACACCTCACAGGCCTGTGGCAGGATGGCAAGGGATGGTCCCAACACGCATCTGTTGGGTCCCAGGCCGTCCTGGACGCGCTGAGCCACTCACCAAAGCACCTGTCACTTGCTCCTGTCTCTGCCCCTTTCCAGTGTGGTCCTTGTGGCCCAGCGATGTTGCACTACAAAGAATCCCCCGGGCACCTTGTGAGCCTCCCCTGTGGGATGAGCTCCTTGCTCGTCTGGCACCTGGACAGGGGTTCCTGCCCTTCACAGGAAACATCCAGGGTGTTGTCGCCCAGCGGCTGCGGACATTGCAGCCTGAGGGGAGAGCTGAATGGAGCTGGATGGGCACCCTGTCTCCCCGCCTCTGTCCCAACCTTCCTGTGGCCTGTGGCTGTTCCCATGTGTGGCCAGCCAGCTGTCATTTCGGAGGCCAGTGGTGGGCTCTGGGTGATCATTTACAGACCCCAAGGGGGAGATAAGGCCCTGGCTGCTGCCTGTTTGTGTGCCCTTTGTGGGTCATAAAGAGATGGCACTGCGGGGGCTGTACTCCCATGCCAGCCTCCCCCACCGCCTCTGGCTGCCTATCTTTTATTGTCCAGTCTTATCTTTCTCCCTCCCACGCCCCACCCTGCGCAGATCCCCAAGACCATAACCTTCTTCAACTGCTGCTGGTTTTCCTGACCTTCTGCCCCAGGTGCAGAAGGAAACTTATCAGCAGGCTGGGAGGGCTTAGCAGGCCCAGCCCTGGTGTCCAGAGGCGGGACGTGCTGCCAACATGGCAGAGACCTGGAGCTTTGTGGAGAAAACGGGCAACACGGGGCCAGCCCCAGGCTGAGGCCAGCATCTACCTCTGGCGCTTGCCCTCCACCAGCCCCTGCCCCGAGGCGGGATGGGGTTGGATCCAGCCCCATCTCCTAGTCTTTTCCTCTGCACAACGGCAACTCTCTGAGCAGAGAGTGAGGCAGCTGATGGGACAGGCACCCTGGAGTCACCAAGGGCCCTTAGGGCAACTTAACACAGATTCAGGGTCTAGCCCCATGTTTAAACCGTCTCATAATGGTGACAAGAGTAGTCCCCATTAGTTTGACATCAGTTTGGGAAGAAGCAGGATGGGTGGGAATCTTCATGGTCGTGAGTCCTGGTCCCTGGTAGACAAGGCAAGTCTCAGCATCCTCATCTGCCCAAGGGAGCCACGGTCCTACCATGACAGGGGCCAGGACATCTTTGATGAGAGGACCTCATGTGCTGGGAGTGGAGGGAGGGCAGCTTTGTAATCGCGGAGACCTGGGTCCCGATCTCAGTGCCACCACAGGACAAGTCCACCTCCCTGCGCTCTGATTCCTGTTTGCACAATAGGGGCTGTGAAGCCCCTTTCCAGGATGTGACCAGAATGGAAGCACGGCACGTCCTCGCTAGTGGTGAAAGTGTGGCAGAGGCGGTGGCTGGCAGTGACGCTGAGAGGAGACGTCGGTGTGCCCCTTCCACAGGTGAAGACATTGGGACTCAGGAGGACAGGGGAATGGTGGGTGGGCTGTCCTCAGCTGGGCCTGTGGGATGCCTCCTTAGCCTTTCTGTTTTGGACTGACGCCAGAGAAGTGTCTGCTCCCACCACTGGCCAGGAGTGGGCATCGCTGACCTGTGGGGCCAGGCTAGCAGCCAGTGCCATGGCCCTGCGCCCCACTGCCAGGGGAGTGATGCTATGGCATCCCAGGGGTGGGCTGGGTGCTCGGACCCCCTTGGTGGGTGTCGTGGTGCTGGGGCGCCTGGGGGTGCGCTTGGCTCCTCCGGCAGGGCTCTCCTGACTCACTCTCCTCTGGGGCCCAGCCCATGTTTGTTTTGTCTTTCTGGGTTTCAGCCCTTTGGCCAGCGGAGGTTAAAGATTACTGAGGCAGCTGACAATAAAAGTGCCCGGCGCGCTGGCCTTTGACCACCCATCAGAGCCAGGGGATCGCGGGCTCGCAACTGCCGCAACGGCCCGAGTGGCAGGGCGCGGGTGGGGCACGCCCGCCGGTATTAATATTAAGAGGACAGTGGCTCCTGCTCGGGCAGCCCGGCCAAGTTTTTGTTTTATCTGCAGCCAGGGCCACAATGTGGCATTGTTCTCCATCTCAAAGGCCACTGTGCAGCCCCAGAGTGGACCCGGGACGAGCTCTACCTGGCAGAGCATGCACACACCCCGAGGTGGCCGCAGGCAGGGACAAGGGCTTTCCTTTCCTCCCAGGAGAGGCAGCTTCCTGTGAGAGAGTCTGGGAATCGAGGCCTTGCGGCCTGGAAGCCCCCATCTGGGCCTCCATTTCTGGACCTGCCACTCACACTTGGCTCCAGGGCAGGCGACTTCGTCTTCTCTGAGCTCTGACCTAAGAAAGCCGGAGGATCTCCTTGGAATAATGCTTTCCTAACGCATCAGGTAGAACCAGTGGACGCAGAGGAAACTAATGACATTCAAATACAGTTATCAAAATATTTAAAAGCAAATTTGAGATAATACCTGTGCTTCTTTGTGGAGGTAATAAATAATAAGTTCCAGCCACAAGTCTATTGACTCCCACGATCTCAAGCAGCGATGAAGGAGCACAGCTTTGCAGGTATCTCCAGCAAGGCCACGGGGACTGCCTGCATTTCTGGTTTTTTTTCTGCATTTCTCTTTCTGTTTTATCTTTTTATTTCTTTTTAAAACATTTTTTTAAATCTGAAATAACTATAGACTCCCAAGAAGTTGCAACACTTGGAGAGAGGTCCCATTTAGTGACCACTGGCTTTTCCCCTTGGTCACACCTTACATATGTAGGTACATGATGGAAACCAGGATGCTGCCTGGCAAAACAATGAACCAGACAAAGACCCTGACTCGGGTTTTGCACTGTTTGTGTGCACTTCCTTCTGGTATGTCTGTGCACAGTTCCATGCCATTTGGTCACAGATCCATAAACCCCCACCACGATCAGACACAAAGGTCAGGCTGGGGGTGTAGCTCAAGGGTAGAGCCCTGGCCAAGTGATGCCTGGGGTTCCATCCCCAGCTCTGCAACAAATAAGTGGAGAAAAGAGGCAGGACTCTACTTTCAGTGCCTAGGAGCTGCCTCGTCTGCCCCTTTGTAGTGTCACCTACTCGCTCTCCATAACCTCCCCCACCTCTCTGATCCATGCTCCGCCCTCCACAAAAATAACAGGTAACATGCTCCACACCTGAGCAAGTGCTTTCTCATGTTCCAAAGAGGTAAAAACAGATGGAAAGAGGAGTTCCCCGAGGTCACCCAGAAGAGCAGATGCCACCTACATCCAGGTCTTTTCTGTTCAGCCTCATCCATGAGCTAATTATGATCCCAGGTTTGAACTGGGAAATGTGGGCTCAGTTTTCAGTTCTACCACCCAGTAGCTATGTGGTGTGGGGTACATCCTGAACCTCTCTGAGCTTGATGTTTTCACCTGTCAGAGGAACATTTCCCTGAGGTGAAGGAGTGACAAGCCCACTTTATAAAGAGGTATGCCAGGTGAACTGGGAGAGGACTGGCCTCGCACCTGTGCTGGAGCTCTAGGTGTGCTGGTGGAGCTGCTACTGCTGTGGTAGGGGGGTGGTGGTGGTGGTGGTGTCAGGGCCACAGTGCCCTGGAAAAGCATGAGGATCCTTGCACACACTCCGATGGATTATCCTGACTTTCTCATCACATGTCACTTAGAGCACTTGGCCAGAAGCCCCAGTAGTCACAGGTGGCTGGAAAAAGGGGCAGGAAGAAAGGATACCTGGAAAGATTCTGTACTACCAGGTGCCTGGGGGAGTTCATAGAAAATGGCTGGCATTTAGTCTACAAGTGACTGAATAGATAAAAGAAAGAGTGAATGAACATCCTCAAAGTGGCGCACCATGCAGAGCTTTCTGAGTTAGCTGGGATCTTTTTGATTGCAAGTAACAGAATCCCAACTTAAATTACCTGAAGTGGGGAAAGAGTACGATTTATTGGTTCATGTCGTGGAATGTTTTCCTAGGCAAGTTGCCGTGGAGCCTTAGACAACTCTGCATCCTCCCCATCCGCTTCTCCACCTTTTCTCTCAGTTTCTCTCTGCTTGCTGCCTCCATGTGTAGGGAAAGCTGGGGAAGAAATAGGGCCAGAGGCAGTTCTGGGATCACACCTTTCCATCCTAGGGCCTTGAGAGGAAAGATGATTCTTCTCATCCAGCTCCAACTAGAAGACTGGGGTGGTCAACTGGTTGGCTGGCATCCCATGACCACATCTGGACCAGCCACCATGACTAGCAGGCTCAGTCTGGATCATGGGCCCATCCCTTGGACAGGGATTAGGACTGTTCCTCCAAGGTGTTGACACAGCTGTGCTGGGCTGAGCAGAACGAGGCGAGACTGTTAGAGAGGTGGCTGGATGCCCAAGGAGCGCATGGAGAGACCCAGAGAGCCTCCTTAAGGACAAGAAGGGAATTCTGGTGCTGTCAGGGAGCAGCCAATGACAGCATGGGTGACTCTGAATGTCTGAGCACATGCTTAGAGATTTCCACGGAAGTCATTTAATGTTCTAAGTATGCCGTTCCAAATCCAGACTAAACCAGTAAAGAGTAGAATAGCAGATGGGGTGGGGAGAACTGGGAGACGAGATGGATCAAATTCTGGTATGCGCGCACACAAATATGGCATAAGGAATCCCACAGATATGTATAAAGATCATGGACCAATCAACAAGCCGAAACAAGCTATCCGGATTGCTCTGTTTCAGGAGGCCAGGCCAACAGCTTCATCCATTTACCCGTCACGTGATGCTGAGCATCCCCAGTGTGCTAGGTGCTGCGTGTGAAGCAACAAGTGAGGTGGACATCGCCTGGCCTTGGCCGGCCTGATGGTGTTACCCCCCCAACTCACAAACCCGCAGGGCACCCCAGGGCTGGAGTAGGGCACGGAAACTCCTCAGCTTGGCATTCAGGCACCACTGTCCACCTCAGCCTTCCTTCCCTGGTCCATCACTGCCCTCCTGGGATGTCTTTTGTTCCCTGAGCTCATCCTGCCTTTGCAGGCCTCTGCGTTAGTTCATGCTGTCCCTTCTGCCAGGCGTGCTCACCCCACCCCTGTCTTTCCCAACCCCCCCTGGATCCCTCAAGGCCCTACCCTCACCCACCTGAAGGCTGTGTTCCCGCAGCTTGCTGCTCGCAGGGCGTGGAGTGTCACAGCTGCAAGAAGCTGAGAGTCAAGTGGATGCCCCAAAGCCCTCTCCTCAGAGGTCTGGATTGTGGACCTTTTGCCTGTCCTTTCTACTTCCTGAAAGCATTTAAACCCTGTTTCTCAGGACACACACATTGGTTTACTGCTCATTTTAAAACCTGTTAGCTGAGGATTCTTGAGCTCTAGCCCAAGATGGTGGTACCCAGAGCATCACTCTTACTGATCCTCTGAGCTGAGCTAAGATCAAAAACCCCATGTTGTGTCCAAGCTAAGCCAGGCCACTCAGGCCTCAGGAAGCTTGAAGCCAGTGGAGTGATCTGGATCAACTGTGGGCAGACCTAGCCACACCCAGACTCCACGGGGCTCTCTCCTGGATCAGCAAAGTGTTTCCACCAAGACTCCAGCAAGGAGACCAAGGGCATCACAGGAGCTTGGAACCTGAATTCACACAACCTAGAGCACAGGGAATTTCAAGCCAAGACTAGCTTAAAGTGGCCACATAATCCCAGGAACTGACAGAGAACCCAAATTCTCTCCAGAGGAAGCACTTTCATCCTAGCCTTTAAAAACTTAGTTATTTAGATTCCATGGGAAAGGAGAAATTCCTATGCAAAAATCATTAGACAATCAAATGAGAGGGAGGGAAGAAAAGAGAGAGGGAGAAAGAGAGAGAGAAGGGAGGAGAATGAGATACTGCTATACAATCAGATATTAGGATTATTGTGCCACTAATGGAAAATTATGTTTAATATATTCAAGAAATAAGAGGAGATTTAAAATAGGTAAGAAATAAATAGATTAGAAAATGAAGCTCTAGAAGTGAAAAAATATGATAATAACAGTTAAAAATTCAGTGGACAGAATTGATAGTAGTTTAGACAAAGCTGAAGAGAGAATTAATGAAATAGAAGACAAAATAAGAAAATTATTGAAAAATAATACCAGCAATAGATAGATATGGAAACTAAAGACAAGAGACTAAGAAACCTAATAGAGTGAGAAGTTCAAATGTTTTTCTTTATTTTTTAAAATTTTAAATTATTTATTTACTTTTATTTATTTTTGGTATTAGGGATTGAACCCAGAGGCACTTTACTACTGAGTACATTCCCAGCCACTTTAATATTATTATTATTTTTTTGATTTTGAGACAGAGTCTCACTAAGTTGTTTAGGGCCTGGCTATATTGCTGAGGCTGGCTTTAAACTTGCGATCCTCTTGTCTCAGCCTCCTGAGTTTCTGGAGTTACAGGATTGGGTCACCATTCCCATCTGAAATATTTAAAAATGAAAGCTCTAGAAAGGAAGGAGAGTTATAAAATAAAATAAGAGAGAGGAGGTAGAAGGAAGGGAGGAAGAGTGAGGAAGGTGTTTTATTCAGCTTTTTCACTGCTGTGACTAAAGGATCTGACCAGTACAATTATAGAGAAGAAAGAGTTTATTTCAGAGCTCACAGTTTTAGAGCTCTTAGTCCATAGAAAGCTGGCTCCATTCCTCTGGGTTCCAGGTAAGGCTGAACATCATGGCAGGAGAGGGTGGCCGAGGAAAGCAGCTCACATCACAGTGATCAGGAAGCAGACAAACTCCACTCTCAGATACAAATATACACCCAAAGCCACACCCCAATTCACACCTCCCCAGCCTCACCCTACCACTTTAGTTACCACTCAGTTAATCCCTACCAGGGGATTAAATCACTGATTGGGTTAAGACCCTCACAACCCAGTCATTTCTCCTTTGAACCTTTTTCCATTGTCTCACACATGAGCTTTTGGGGCACCTCACATCCAAACCATAACAGGAGGTGATGGGGCAAAGCCAATGATATGAAGAGATAATAGTTAGAATTTTCCAGAATTGAGGAACAATCCTCAAAAAGCTAATAAATTCCAAGTATGTTAAATTAAAATAAAAACATAACACAATGAATTTTCATGACAACAAAAACAACAACAAAAAAGATTTTATAAAAAAGCAGAAGAGAAAAGAGAGATGATATAGGAAGTAGGGATAGGCTGACAGTTGACTTTTCCACAGAAACAATAGAAGGCAGCTAACAGTGGAATGGTGTCTTAAATACCAAATGTGTAGGATTAATACCAATTAAAATTAAGCTTAATCGCAAAATGTACAGTTATTAGCTGAGTGAATTTGAGGACATTGTAGTTTTGTAATAGAGTAAGTGGAGATAAAGATAGTGTTCATGAAGTTTTGTGAAAAAAATTAGATAATACACATAACACACTAAGCTTGGTGCATAGTTGGCACTTTGAATCTTAATGTGAATCTCAACTTGTCAGATAAAGTCTGGAAATAGAGGGACAGATGTGCAGGAAGGTGAGTGGGAGCCCAGGTGTTGAGATCTACTGCACCATAGCCACCATGCCAGGACATTTATATGCATCTTCTTATTTAATCCTTATGGCATCATTGTGAATTAGGCAGTTGTGTACCTCATGTATTTAACACACCTGAACCAGATCATTTTTAACACTTTTCTTCTTCAATATGAAAAAATCATTTTTAGGAACAATCATGGAATAATCAATAATAACTACTTTCTTGGTTGGTTTGAAAATCATGAATTGTAAAAAGAAATTTTAATGTTAAAGATATATACATTCAGGAAAATATTTTATTTATGAACTCAAATTTGCACTTGTGAAACAAAAACTCCCTACCTCTCAATTCACAAGCTTCAACGGTTTCTAACCATGGTGAGCTTACTTTCCAAGTGAGCCCATGAAACCAAATTCACATGTGGTGGACAGAAAACCATTTGATGGGAAGTTCTCTGAATTAACTTTCACATGGATACAATATTTAACAAAGGATAAATAATAAAAATGTGCTGATGTGAAGCTGACAATCATATTATTAATTATGGCAACAAGTATTTAGAGCTTAGACCAATAAAAGGGTTTTCCAGGTGCAGCATTTTATCACTGGTATTATTTAGGATTGTCAGTGCACGGTGTTAATAAAGAGCAAATCACCTTTTTGTGGGTTTGGTTATTGTTTTAGAATTACCCATAGATGATTGCCTGCACACAGGGTGTAGTCCATGCTTGCAAACCCACCCTCGATGCACCATGAAATGCTACTTAGACATCTTGGTGAACACTACTGTCTTTGTGGTCACAGCTTTCACGTTTGAATGTCAATTTTTAAAATACTTTGGTGCTTCATTCAAAACTATCAACTTAATATCCATTTTTCTATCTCTCCATCTATCTAAAATGTACACTATTCCCTCTTAAATTTATAATGTATACAATTTTAAATTTAATATTATGTTATATGTCATTTATTTTTCCTTAAAATGACATTGAGAGATTTTCAAATCAGTACACACAGAGAGAGGTAGAGCATTAAAGTGACAATTACATGGCATTTTATAGAGGAGAAGCATCTTAATTTTGGAGGTCAAGTCTTGCTCAACAATGGGGACACACTGTACAAAACCCCTGGTTAGGTGACTTCATCCTGCAAACATGGGCTGAGCTTGCACAAACTAAGACAGCTGCAATGTCACTAAGCGATATAATCTTGTGGGACTGTGGGTCTATATGTGACCTACTGATGATCAAGGTGTTGGTAGGCAGCATGGGACTGTAATTAAAAAAATTGAAGTGTAATGTCCATATAAAAATGCACACAATCTACATCATGTAACTGAATGAATTTCTCGAAAGCCAGCCCACTTGTGTGGCCACTCTATATTAATAAAAAGAAATTTCCCAGCACCCACTGGCCAATACTACAAATCTACCTTTGCCACAAAGATCTGGGCGTCTACAGCACCTGTGGTTGGGGCACTCTTTCATTCTCGAAATTGATTACTTCCCTTTTCCACGACTGTCGGTATCTCACCCATATTCACAAGTTGTATTTTTGCTTTCATTCAATCAAGAATATTTGCAATTTTGATTGCAATTGTTTTGAACCCATGGGTTATTTAGAAGCGTATTTTTAATCTCCAGATACTTGGGGCTTTTCTAACCATCTCTCTGTTATTAATGACTAATTTAATTCCATTTAGTCAAAGAATAAGCTCTGTATTATTCAGTCTTTTGAAGCATACTGAAACATGCTTTAAGGTCCAGCACTAATCCATCTTGAAGAACATTCTATACATACTTGAAAAGTGTTTGTATCTTGCAGACATCGGGTGGATCACATCACAAACATCAAGTAATGTGCTCAATGGTGTTCTTGTAGATCAATGATTTAAAACATATCTTCAGTTCTCCAACTGTGATGGTTTTCTCCTCCTCCCTTTAGTTCTACCATTTTTATTTCAAGCATTTTGAGTCTCTTTTTTGGGGTGTACATTTATTTATTATTTTATATATTTCTGCTTTGTTGATTCTTTTGTCATTGTGAAATGAAATGTCCCATTCTTTCTAGTAATACTTCTTATTGTGGAATCTATTTTGTCTCATATTAATATAGTCATTTGTGTTAGTCAGTTTTCCAAGAAACAGAAACAATGGAATATATTTATATTTATTATTAATTGATAATTTTTATTATATATAATAGTGAATTTCATGATTACTATTATTTATTTGCACCATAGGCGTTTAACCACTGAGCCACATTCTCAGCCCTTTTTATTTTCTATTTTGAGACAGGGCTTCCCCAAGTTGCTGAAGCTGGCCTGGAACTTGCGACCCTCCTGCCTCAGCCCTCCAAGTTGCTGGGATTACAGGCGTGGCACTTTTTTTAGGAAGATTGGCTCACATGATCACAGAAGTTGGAAAGCACCAGGTTGCCGCTCTGCAAGCTGGAGAGCCAGAGAAGACAGAAGCTCAGAACTAAGGACACCTGTGGCATAGCCTCCAGCCAGAGGCCAAGGTCCCCAGAACCTCCGAGGGCCCCTGGTGCCAGTCCCAGAGTCCAAAGCCCGGAGAACCTAGATGCTGGTGTTCAAGTGCAACAAGAGGAGATAACTTACCTGACTCAAGGAGGAAGAAAAGGAGAGAGTTTTCTGTTCCATCAGGGTCCCCAGACACATGGAGGGCAGGTCTTCCCCACTCATTCTGGTGACCCACCTGTCAGTCTCTGGAAACACCCTCACAGGCACCCGGATGCGCCGATTACCAATTGTGTACCCTCACCTCAATGTACTCAAGTCGACACTCCAAATCCACATTTCCCCCTTCTTAGCTCATGTGTACATGGTCCATCTTTCTGTCTCATTTTGCCTTGGAACTATCCATGTCTTTGTATTCCAAGTGTATTTCCTGCAGATAACACTTAGCTGGGTTTTGCATTTTTGTCTAGTTTAATAATCTGCATTTTGATTTTAGGGTGTACTCCATTTATATTGAACCTAATTATTGATTTGTTATCATTTAGGTCTCTGCTTTTGCTGTTTTCCATACATTTTCTCTTTTTAAAATTATTTTTCTATTTCTCTTCTGTTCCTCTTAATCACATTTTGTTGTTTTATTTAAATTCCTCCATCGGCTTGACAGCTTTATCTGTCAGCACTATTTTTAATGGTCATTCTAGAAATTACCATAGGCATCTTTATCACAGTCTACTTAGAGTTTATATTGAAACATTTCAGATAAAATGTAGGCAACTTGCAATGATGGTTTTATTTATATGTAACCTCCATAGTGATTATAAACCCATAGTACAGTGTTGTTAGTTTTGCTTTAAATAATCATATGCCGGGGCTGGGATTGTAGCTCAGCAGTAGAGCGCTTGCCTCGCATGCGTGAGGCCCTGGGTTCGATCCTCAGCACCACATACAAAGCAATAAAATAAAGACATTGTGTCCATCTACAACTAAAAAAATTTAAAAAAATAATCATATGCCTTTGCAAAACACTCAGAAAAATATATCCATAATACTCACATATTTGCCAATTCTTGGGTACTTCATTTTTCCTTTATAGATGCAAATTACTAGCTGGTGGCGTTCCTTTCAGCCAGCTCTTTAGAATTTCTTGCACTATAGAACTAAGTCTCTCTCTCTCTCTCTCTCTCTATCTCTCTCTCTCTCCCTCCCTCCCTCCTCACTATTTTGCTTTCATTGTTGAAGGACTCTTTTTGCTGGGTATGGAATTCTTGGTCGCCAGCTTTGTTCCTGAGCACCGTGAATGTGCTCAATACATTCTGGTCTTCACTGTTCTGCAGAGATAGCCCTGGTTCTTTTGCTCAATGTACTTTTCTTTTCTTCTCTACTTTCAAGAATGTCTTCCTGTCTCACTTTCAGCCTTTTGACAATGGATCATTTTCTTTGTGCTTATCCCACTTAGGCGTTTCCGGCTTCTTGGTCTGGAACTTAAAATTTTTCATCAAAGTGGAAAACTTTTCTTCCAATGTTTCCAGGCCTTTTTGGTCTGCTCTTACTCTTGAACTCCAGTTATATCTGTGTTGGGCTCCTTGATACTTTCCCACGCATCTCTTAGTTTCAATTTCCTGCAACTTTCTGCTTTGGATTGGAGAGTTTCTATTCACTTATTTTCAAAGTCACTGAAGATTTTTTTTATCTTCAACTTCCTTCAGCCATCTCCAAATTGTTTTTAAGCACATCTAGTAAATTTTCCATTTCAAATGAAAAATGAGAAGTTATATACTTTTCAGCAATAGGATATTCCTTTAGCTTTCTAAAATTTTCATCACTTTGGGAGGCTGAGACAGGAGAATCGCGAGTTCAAAGCCAGCCTCAGCAACAGCAAGGCGCTAAGCGACTCAGTGAGACCCTGTCTCTACATAAAACACAAAATAGGGCTGGGGATGTGGCTCAGTGGTCGAGTGCCCCTGAGTTCTATCTTTGGTACCAAAAAAAAATTAAAAATTTTATTTTGCTCTGTTGGGATTGCCTTTTTGTTCATTCATTAAGACTACATTTTTGTTTAATCTTTTAAAATACTACATTTCCTTTTATTTCTTTTCACCATTTATGGCAGCTGCTTTGAGGTCTTTGCTAATCCAACATCTGTGCCATTTGGCGAGTCTCTACCTGTTGCTCTTCACCTTGAGTGTGTATTAAGTTTTCCTGTCTATTTACATGTCTAGTATTTTTGTTGGAAACTACACAGTGTGAGCAATCTGTTGTAGTCATCCTAGATTCCATTATGATTTCCTAAGTTTTCTGCGGGGAGGAGATCTAGGAAACAATTAATTTTCCAGGACTCAATCTTTGAATTCCATTTTTCCCAAGCTGAATATCTCCAGCTTCCAGCTGCTGTATTTTTTGCTTGACTCCCTGGGTCTCCCCTGAAATGGCAGAGTTTGGGGGTCAGGCAGGGATGTGGACAGTTTATACCCACACCCTGGAATCTACACGCCCTGTGACTTTCTTGTTCCTACAGTTTCTGTCTTAAATTTCTAGCTGCTCTGTCAATCCTACGCTCTGACCTCTGGTAACTCAAGCCAGTAAGATTGAGCTCTCGGCTGCCTGAGGTCTGCAAGTTGGGGAATACCCTTAATAAAGAACGCAGCAAACTAACGAACCTCTCCTGTGACACTCTATCTTTCAAGGGTAGAGCCTTCTCTGATTTCTGCCTGCTTTTTCACTGGGCTTCCTGAATTCTCTCCTATGCTTGCGCAAATCAGCAACTGGTCAGGAATTTATGAAGAGTTTCCACTCAGATTTATTTTTCTTCCAGCTGGGACTCTGTCAATTCCGCTCAGAGTTGCCCTCTAGATGCCAGGAAGGCACCCTCATCATTTCCAGCTACTGTGCCAACCTTGAGTTAACTCTCTACCTGCCCAGGTGTGTCAAAGTGAGGTTTTCTACTATGGAAATTGGGAGGCTGAGAAGTCATCTTCTATCAAGAAAACAGCCACAAAATTGCCATTGGTTTTTATTGTAATGGCCACCTTGTGACATAAGACTCCTTTGGTTTCTGCCTCCTTTGGATGGCTTGACAATGCCTTCGAATAATTTTTCCTCTACTCCGTTTTGTCCAGGTTTTATAATTGCTGCCTTTGAGAGCATTTGCACGACCATCTCTGCCATTACGACAAGCTGGACATCAAAACGGCATCATTTCTAGAGTTCCATTTTCAGTTTGCTGCTGTTACAAAAAAATAAAATGGCATCTTTTATATTGATTTACTATCTAGTAATCTTGTTAACATCACTTGTTAATTCTAACAGTTTGTGGGTTGCCATTCTGTTGTCTGAGGAAATGACAGCTAGACGAAACTACTAGATTCAGTCTTTTCCGATTCTGATAGCTTTTATTTATTTATTTTTCTTTATTGCACTGTTTAGGATTTCCAGAACAATGTGTATATAAATGGTGGCAATGGGAACACTTCTTTTCCGTATCTCAGGCAAAGCAAAAGGGAGATCGTCACCGCAGGGTTTTTTAATAGATGCTCTTTACAAGAGCATGGAAAGTCATTTCTATGTTGTTAGCTTCAAAAAAATTTTTTTTAATTAGGAAGAATGTTGAATTTTATCAAGTGTTTTTTCTGTATCTGTTGAGATAGTAATTTGCTTTTTCTGCATTCTCTGAGAACAATGGGAATTAAATTGGTTGTTTTCAAATATTAAAAGAGACTTGTATTCATGAAATTAACAAAATGTGTCCAGAGATCTCTCATTCTTTTAATAATCACTAGATTCAATTTGCTGATGTTTTGCTTAGGATTTTAGCATCTCTATTTCTGAGGCAGATTGGCCTGTAATTTTACATTTTGTAATGTCTTTATCAGAATTTTGACATCCATCAAGGTTGTGCTGGCTTCCTAAAATTAATAGAAGAGTACATCCTCTTTTTTATTCTCTCAAAATTTGTTTAGTATTGGCATTTTTTAAAGTGTTTGAAAATATTCACTAGGGATACTGTCTGTGCCTGGATACTTCTTTATATATAATAAGATTTAAAATTACAAAATAATTAAAAATTTGTTTGATATATATGCTGGTTGGATTTTCTATATTTTCTTACATGCATTTTAGAAAGTGGTTTTCTAGGACCTTGAACGTATCTTCTAAATGTGTGGCTATTTTGGAAAATAGTTGTTCATTATGTGCTTGTAGGGTCTGTAGTGATGTCCACATTTTCTGTCTAATATTAGCAATTTCTTTCTTTCTCTGTCTTTTGGTCTGGTTTTTCTGAATGCTTATTAATTGGACCATCCTTTTCCAAGGAATAATATTTACCTTTGCTAATTTTCTCTACTATGTGGTTTTGTTTTCTGTTCACTTCATTTATTTTTTTTTAATTTTATTTAAAAAATTTTTGTTGTTGTAGGCAGACACAATCACTTTATTCTTCTGTGGTGCTGAGGATGGAACCCAGTGTCTCACCCGCCTAGGCGAGTGCTCTACCCTTGAGCCACAACCGCAACCCCATCACGTCATTTATTTTTGTCCTCTATTCCCTGCTTTTTTCTTTGTGTCCACTTTGTCCCCGCCCCTGACCAACTTGACATGGGTGCTTACCTCATTAAGTTTCACTCTTTCTTTTGTAATATCTGCTTTTAAGGCTATGATTTTCCCTCGAGTCATAACTTTTGCTCTATATCATGTTTTTATGTGTTGTATGTTTAGTCTCAAGTCATCCAACATGTTTTCTAATTTCTACTTGGTTTACTCTTTGACCAATTGGTTATGTAGAAGTATTTTGGTTTATTTCCAAACATCTGGAGATTTTGTTTTGTTTGTTTTTTAAATTGATTTCTGGCTTAATTCCACCATAGTTCCTGAATAGACTCTGAATTATTTGAGTCTTTCAAAATTTGTTGAGTGTCAATTTATGATCCAGCCTTGATTCTTTAAAAAAATAGTTTGGACTTTATCTGGATTTTGTAGTTATTCTTTACAGGCATGTTGGTCTATAAGCTACTCCATCATAGCTGAAAGCAAGTTCCACGGCATCCTAATTTAATCATTCTTCTACTGGTAAATGTTAAGTTCATCTTCAGTCTTGTTTTATTGAAAAATGCTGCAATGGACATCCTTGTAACTAGTAGTTGACTATTGTGTGATTCTGCCAGAGAATTGGAAAAGTGTGGTTGAGAGCATGTTGCCCACACTGGACATAGACTCCTGGACTCCAGAGGGCCCAGCCTCAGTCCCGAGTAGCTGGGGGTATAGGTAGACTCCTGGCTTTCGATTCTCATCCTTCATCTTGCAAAGAATACAGACACCTACACTTCCTTCCAGACCTATTGAACTTGTTTCCCAGGGAAGTTCTGTGATCCTACCTGTTGGAGAACTGCCCTAATATGGGTACAGAGTAAGCAAGAGTTGCTAAACACTACAGTGGGTACCAATCTTCCGGGGGGAGTGGAGAGGGAAAGAGGAATAAACAGACATTTCCGATTTACTTGGTTTATTAATTTGTTTACTTAGACTATCCCACCATAGTAATTGTACGGATGGATGGGTCTGGCCATGACACTTCCATCCATGGACATCCTGTGCTTTGACTGTAGCCTCCTTCCCTACCTCTTTCTCTTTCCCTTCCTTTTCTCTTTCACCCTGTTCCATTCCCCTTGCCCAGTAGTCCATCTCAATTTTTGTTTGTTTAAATTTTTAGTTTCTACACATGAGAGAAAACGTAGTTATGATACTTATCTTTCTGTGTTTGCCTAATTTTGCTTAACAGGAAAACCTACAGTTCCATCCATTTTCCTGAAAATGACATGATTTCATTCTTCTTTATGGCTGAATAAAATCCTAGATGCACTATTTTATCCATTCATCCCTTGACAGGCACTGAGGCTGACTCCACATCATGGCTATCATGAATAGTACCTCAATAAGTGTGGTGGTGTAGGTATCTCTTGTATGCTGACCTCATCTCTTTCAGTTATATACTTAGGAGTGGCATAGCTAGATCATTCAGTAGATATATTTTCAGTGTTTTTGAGGAATCTCCATACTGCTCTCCATCAGGGCTATACTATTTTACACTATAAAAATATCCATTTTCTTTCCACATCCTCACCAGCATTTATAAATTTTTTTGTTTGTTTTTCATAACTCTTCTGACTCAGGTGAGATGGAATCTTAGTGAGGTTTTGATTTGCATTTGCCTGATGGCTACAGATGTTGAGCATTTTAAAATATATTTATTGGCCATTTGTACTTCTTTGGAGAAGTATCTGTTCAGATCATTTGCTCATTTATTAACTGAATTATGTATTCTTTCAAATTACTGGAACTTTTTGGAGTTCTTTATATATTTTGGCTATTAATCCATCAGATGAATTGCTGACAAAGATTTTCTCCCATTCTGCAATTGTCTCTTCACTCTCTTGATTGTTTCCTGTGCTGTGAAGAAGATTTTAAATTTGATGTAATTCCATATGTCAACTCTTGCTATTATTTCCTGAACTCTTGGGGTTCCACTCAGGATATGGTTACCTGTGCCAATATCCCCTAGATTGTCTTCTAGAAGTTTTAAATTTTCAGGTCTTACATTAAGGTCTTAGATCCGTTTAGGGTTGACTTCTGGATGGGGTGGGGATAGCCATCTAGTTTTAGTCTTGTGCATGTGGTTGTCTAGTTTTCCCAGCACCATTTGTTCAAGAGGCAGTCTTGTCTCTGGTATACGTTTTGGCATCTTTGTTGAGAGTTCGCTGACTGTGGATGCATGGGCCCTATTTCTGTATCTTCTATTCTGTTCCATTGGTCCACGTGTCCAGTTTTATTCCAATACCATATTGTCTTCTTAACTGTGGCTCTGTAGCATATTTTGAAGTCAGGTATTCTGACATCTCCAGCATTATTGCTTTTACTCAATCAATCTGGCTGCTTGGGAGAATAGACACTTTCTACATGCTTTAATTCACTTGGACCCGTTTATCTCTTCCCAAGTCATTTCCACACTTGTGTTATAAATCAGATATTCTTGTAACCTCCTTTGCCCTTCAGTCTTGTTTGGGAGGAGAAGCGCTGAATGTCTTCTGAGATGATAATGGCAGGTTCGACTCACAGTTCTGGGATTTTGACCAGACTGGGTTCTGGTGGTTGTGGTGGTCCCTCCTAGTGGTGGAGGCTAAGGAGAACCATGTGTCTGTGTCAGGTATTTCTCCTGGGGCCATTCTCACACCAGTCTCACTCCTCCTGGAGGTGTGAACAGACTCATCAGAATCAGAATCAAGTTGGGTAATAGCACAACCAAGCAAGTCCCAGTGACAGGCTGCAAGGAAGCTCTCTGGGATCTCCTCATTAAGGTTTACCTTCAGACATTGACTGTGAGGCTGCAAGCACTGCCTTTTACCTTGGAGGTGTCTTTGGCTAGAGAGAGCTTCAATCTTTCAGCCCAGCTTAACATTCAATTTTTCCTCCACTAAATTCACTCATTCATTCAACAAATAAATATTGAGCTCAACTCTGTGCAAATCATTAAGTTAACAAATATTGTTAAAATTCTGCGACAATAACTGTTCCATTGATGGGGACATGGCAGTGAACAAAATAGACATAACCTTCTGCCATTTTGAAGTTTATGTTCTGATGGGTGAAGACAGACAATAATCCAAATGCTTATGCTACACTATACTGATATGGCAGTAACTCCTACAGAGAAAAATAAAGCAAAGAGGGAGAGGCCAGGAATGGCCTTGCAATTTTGCTCTTTGTGATGAATTACTTTTTGGACATAATTTCAGACTTACAGGAAGGTTGCAAGAATGATCAAAAGTGATTTGGTTATTCTGGACTTTTACTCTTCCATGTGAATTTTGGAACTGTTTTTTCTCATTCTGTGAAAAATGTCATTGACATCTTGATGGGGGTTGCATTGAATCTGCAGATTGCTTTTGGTAATACCGTCATCATTTTGACATTAATTCTGCCTATTCAGGAATGGGGTAGGTCTTTCCATCTTCTAGTGTCTTTTTCAATTTCTTTCTTCACTGTTCTATAATTTTTATTATGTAATTATAACTTTAAAGAAGTCAAAGACCGGGGCTGGGATTGTAGCTCAGGGGTAGAGCGCTTGCCTTGCATGCGTGAGGCCCTGGGTTCGATCCTCAGCACCACGTACAAAGCAATAAAATAAAGACATTGTGTCCATCTACAATTAAAAAAATACTTAAAAAAAAAAAAGAAGAAGAAGTCAAAGACCTCTTTGGTTAAGTTTATTTCTAGGCATTTAATTTTTTTCGATGCTACTGTGAAGGGAATTGTTTACCTGATTTTTTAAAGGAGATTCATTATTGGTGTATATAAAACCTGCTGTTTTTTTAAGAATGTAAATCTTTTTTAATATTTATTTTTTAGTTGTAGGTGGATAGAATATCTTTATTTTATTTTTATGTGGTGCTGAGGATCAAACCCAGTGCCGCACGCATGCCAGGTGAGCACATTACCACTGATCCATAACCCCAGCCCCAAGCCTGCTTTTTTTTAATCTGATACTTTGATATAGTTAATAATTCTCAGATATCCTTCACATGAACTCCTCAAATACTAATCTTTCACTACATTTGCTTTATCCTTCTCTCTTTTTCCTGCCTGAACTATGTAAGAGAAAGTTGCCTCTTCACCCTTACATATTTCACTGTGTATAATTTCTTAATTTCTTTTATGTAACCACACAACTGTGGTGAAAAATCAGGAAATTAACATTGGTGCAAAACTATCGTTTAAAATATAGTCCTTATTTAGATTTCACCAATTGTGCCTATAATGTCCTTTGTGCTCCAAGAAGGGTCAGATCATCTTTTGTGCTCACTGGCCAAGCCTCTCCAGGTTTCTGCCTCATGACCCTGACATTGCTGAGCACACTGTCTAGTTGTTGTGTAGCATGCTTCTGCTGGTAGCTCCTCATGTTTGGGCTGGGCACTCAGCAGAGTGCTGGTGAAGTGTGTCCACACCAGGGTGCTGTATCAGAAGCACGGGCTGCTAATTTGCTGGTGATGCTAGCCTTCATTGCTTTACTTTGGTACCTGCCACGTTTCTCCATACCTTTGAGTGGATAATGGTATTTATAAACCAAGATCACATCTATACATGAGCTCCTTGCTACCAGGGTCTCAGTAGACAACTAAAATTTTACATATACACATATGTACACGAACATATTCACACAAACTTCTTTCTTTCTATTATCTATCAGATCTATCATCTGTCATCTATCTTATCTAACTACCTAATCTATCATCTATATAATTTATCATCTATCCATCTATCTATCATCTGTCTATCTATCTTCTATCATTTATATGTCTCAATCCACCAAAAGTTATTTGGTCTCTCCCTTCAGTACAGTTATGCTATTCACTTGAATTTCAGCTTTGCATATGTTTGTATTCTAGTGAGTGCCTACCCCTTCTGGTTGATCATATGAAACACAAACATGATCAGGATCACACGAAACATGACGAGAGAAGCATCTTCCACTGTCTCACATCCGCTTCTTCCTCCTCATCTCTTTTTCACCAAGCCCTGCGGTCGCCTGTTTAGGGCTGAACTGTTTCCCCTTCAAGTTCGCATGCTGATGTCCTAAGCCCCAGGACCTCAGAATGTTCTTTGGCCTGTTCTCTGAGGGCCTGTGATCCAAATACTGTGTTTAAAAATTACTTAGCTCTACCCCTTCACTACAGCTATGCTCTTCATTTGCAATTTAGCTTTGCACTGTGTTTGCATGCTTTTTGATTTTATTTTATTTTTTGAGTATGTGACATGTGAGCGTGGTCACGATCCCACAACACACAAGCCAGATCACAACACCGTTCTGCTCAAAACTATCGCTCAGAGAAAAAGGCAAAACCCATGCAATGCTCCAGCTGGACATGGGTGACCAGCTTTCTTTATCTTCCAAAAGACTAGACTGCTCTTGAGCCGACTTGAGGATGGAATCAGAGAGGCCACATAGCAGACTCTGGCTCCAGGTAGGTGGCAGTTGAGATGGTGAGAACTGATCACATTCTGGAAAGACTTTAAAGGTAGGACCAACAGGATGAAATGATGGGTTGGAGGCTGGGTGTGGGAGAGAGAAAGCCGGGGTGATGCTCAGAGTTTTGGCCTGGGCCATGACCACTGGCTGCATTATAGAATACTGTGCGATGAACGGACTCGGGGAAGGAAGTTCAGAACTCAGTCTTGGAGAGGGCAAGGGTGAGTTGCTCAAGGAAGTTGATGGGGCAGCTGAATATGTGGAAGATGTGGGTGCGTGGGGCTCTAAATCTGGGCCTCACTGGAATGCAGATGGCACTTAAAGCCACCAGAGGGGTTGATATTGCCAAGGACATGAGTAACCTGAGAAGAGGTCCAGCTGATGGGTCTGGGGTGGCCCTGTGATTTGGCTTTCAAACCCATCAAGCACTCTCCAAGGTCACGTGGCTTAATCCAATGGACAGGTCCCAGTCCTCATTTTACCAGGACCATCAGCAACCTGTGACATGGCCAATCATTCCCTCCTTGTGGCTGGGCTTCAAAGGGGCCACGTGGCCCAGATTTTTTCTTCCATCTCACCGATGAGCAATCTTTATGGTTCCCCTTCATCTTTCAACCCTTCATCTTTTCAACCTCTTTCAGTGGCAGTGAGGGACCCATAGAATTAGGGTTCTGCCCAGTGAGTGATGTGCTGGTCCGCCCTGGCCCCCAGAGTGGGCTGCATTCTAGACCTGCCACTGGGAGGCCTTCTTTCCCCATCCATCCCCTTCTTTCCTCAGGAAATGCTAATTGCTACGATTCCTCCAACTCTAGGCATGCACTGTGGAATGACATCTGTCCTGACCCACTTGAAAATGGGCATCCTTAGAAGTACATCCCGAGTCCCTGGCAGTGTCGCTGGCAATTTGGAGTGTTTCAGGTTCCACACACGCAGAATCAGGTGGAAACGTAGAGTGCACAGGAGCACAGCAGAGCAGCTGAGACACATCAGCCCGGTGCTGTGTTTGCCGTGGCAGGGCCCGTTGGAGAGGCATCTCTCCTGACTGGGCTCCCAACACACACCAGTGGGTGCCCACATGGAACTGCACGTACTCTTTACTGCCTGGATGCCCACTTCCCCCACGGGGAGGTCTGTGTTCTTGAAGAATGTGTGGTCTCCCTTCAGGGGTAAAGGAGATGGTGAGAACTGATCACATTCTGGAAAGACTTTAAAGGTAGGACCAACAGGATGAAGTGATGGGTTGGAGGCTGGGTGTGGGAGAGAGAAAGCCGGGGTGATGCTCGGAGTTTTGGCCGAGCCAAAACTCAGGTGTATAGCAAGCACTTGGGGACTTAAGTGGCCAGGAAGAGGGATGACCAGGATGGAGGGCATGGAGGATCCCTTGATTGAATGTGTGTCCCCCCAGCACATTCATATGCTGAAGCCCAACCCCTAGTATGATGATATTGAGAGGTAGGCTAGGGTGGGCCCTCACAAATAGATAAGTGCCTTTATGGGAAGAAAAGAGATGAGAGAGATGATCTCTCCCCACCATGTGTGGGCACAGCCAGAAAGCAGGTGAGCAACCAACGCTGGATCTGCCCACACCTTGATCTTGGGGAAAAAAATGGCTGTTTAAAGTCTATCCTTTAAACCCCCTAGTTTTGGGTATGCTGTTTGCAGCCCGGACTAACACCAAAGGAGAGAAGCCCACGAATGCTGTTTCTCTTCTCTGATGAAACTGCCCCTCTACCTGCCATATTCCCATCACCAGTGGCATCCGGGTGACTGGGATTCCTGAGCCTTTTCCGAGGTTTGTCAGGCTGACTGGAGACTAAGTTCTATGGTTTCCCAGCCACATGTTTCTCTTTTGCTGCTTGACAAAATGAGAAGGGGGTCAGGAAAGGGGTCAGGGAAGGGTCCATGCAGCTGTCATGGGCCTGGAGGTCAGGGGCATGAGGCCCCCCACAGTTCAAGCACTGTCTCTGGGCATGCACCTCCACCCACCTCCCCCTGGCCTCAGCCTCCCTCCTGAGGTAGGTGGACTGCATTATTTCATGGTTCTTTCCAGTTTAAAAATTCTATGTTCTAAATCCATCCATCAAACACTATTTTGAGGGCTTTGAAGAGAAACCTGGGTGTTTTTACTTTATCTCACACACCTACCTCACACTTCCAAAGTTCTCAAGGCTCTTTTGATTGGCGTGTCAAATGGACGCTCTGGACTGGGGTAGGGGGTGCTGCCTGTGAGCCTCTCTCCAAGGAGCTAACTGGTCACTTCCGAATCTTTCAAGTTCATTTGCTCCCGACGGCAGATGGCTTGAGAAGGAGTAGGTCTCCTAGGTCAAGACTTCTCTATGGCCCAGAAGGCCTCAGGCATCTTCCACAGGGAGGGGCAAGTACAGTACTGGCGGATAAAGAAGTTGCACCTTTGACAAATATCAGAGGATGGAAAGGAAAAAAATCCCAGTCAGCTCAGAATAAGAATCTCAAGTACAGTCAGGTGATGGATCCAGGCCTGCTCTCTTACACTGCGCCATGGTCCTCTCCCCAGTTGAAGTCTCCTTTGCCCATCCCAGCAATGCCTGGTAACTGAGCACGCTGTGTTGGCATATGGTGGTGGACAAGAACAACCCACCAGTACTCAGAGAATGGCTACGTTTCCCAGCTGCCCTTGCGGTTTAGTTGGGTCACGTGACTAGCTCTGGCCAATAGACTGTAAGTAGTAGGGCTGGGTGTCACTTCTGGGATGAGACTGTGAAGAGCCAGTGTAGGCCATCAGGGAAGGCTAGTGCAGTAAAAGGGCTGCCAACAAGCCTACAGAGTGAACATGTCAGCTTGCCTTGCGTTAACCTGTTAGGTGAGGAGACCAATCTGTGTCGGCGGCACAGCTTGGCTTCTCCTGACACACCTGAGGATGCAGACTCAAACAGGACCTGTGTCACCAGAAAGCCTCACCAGGTCAGGCCCTGCCTCTGCTGGAGGTGCAAGGGTGTGCCCTGGGTCTCCTCTTGTTGGATAGGGTGCCAATGTCTAACTGACAGGGCAGGCATGCTGGAAGAGCAGATGTCCAATGCCCAGTCTGTGCCTGGCACATAGTAGGGGCACAGTCGTGTCTGCTCTTGTCTGAGAGCCCACCACCGTGGCCTCATTCCCTGTGGAGGCTCACAGTCTGTCAGCAAGGTCACATGGACCTGCCGTATGAGTGCTGGTCAGATTTGCAGAAGGCTGGGCCTGGGTGGGAACCCAGCGCTGCTCCAAGGTGTGAAGCCTGCGTTGGCCTCCCCCATGGCTGCACATGGAACCTTGGCACAGCCCCAGCCTCTGCCAGCTGCCTGGGCCTGGGCTTCCTGAAGAGTTTGCAAGGGGTGGAGACGAGAGGCTTCTTTCTGGTCTCCCACATGCAGGAGCAGGTTTGGGGTCGCGTGTTTGCCTGAATGACTTCCAGGGGTAGAGGAGGAGAAGGAACAGGGCTTCCTCACCCTGTTACATCCAAGTGTTTCTCAGTAAAAACCAAAGAGAGCTACCTTTTATCCAAATCCACTTCTGAGCACCTCCTGGTCCTTTCCAGCTGCTGTGAAGAGGTAGCGAGTCCCTTGCTGCCTCTTGCTTTTCAGTCTCTGTTTACAAAGCACAACCACACAGCAGGCCAACACCTCTCTGTGGGTTACAATCTTATTTTAGGGCCCCCTTCTGTAGATGCTGAGTCTGTGGTTACTGGGGGAGTGATTTGAGGCCGCCATGAATGCCCGTTAGCCCCCAATATTTCCTCCATGTAAGTATAACTTTAAACCAAATCCTGCCATTATAGCTGGAGCTTGAACTCAGTGCAGAGGGCTGAGCAGTGTCAAGAGGCTGCTTGTCATGGGATGTCGGAGTGGGACGTCAGGAGGAACCCGCCACAGGAAGTCTTCAGTGCAGCCATTATTGCTTTTTTGCAGTTGACAAAGAAACCCCGCAGTTCCTGTCAATGTTGTCTTTGCAAATACAAAAAGTGGGAGAAACTTTCCACAGTGTTTAGTGGCTTTCTAGGAAAGTCCTGTGGCCTCCAAGTCCCTGGGGCAGGGTCAGCGCCTGTCCTTCAGCTCAGTTTCCCTGTGTGTCCCTCAGTGTCCAGCATGCAGTGGAAGTGTGCATCGGTCTCCTAGGGCTGCAATGGCAAACCGGTGACTTCAAACAACAGACATTTACTGTCTGAGGGTCCTGAAGGCCGGAGGTCTGGATCAGATGGAGAAGTAAAGACAGTTCCTGTCTCCAGGGAGCTCTGGGCCCAGCAGAGGAGAAGGTTGCGGGTAGGAGACTTCGAAACTCCAGACCAGCAAATGTAGACCTAGAACTCAAGGAAGAGCAAGATTTAAAAAACCTGTCTTGAATTTTTGGCTTTTATTTTATCTAGGCCTGGACTCCTGATCTTAGAGATACTTGGTCTCATGGCTCCTGGGAGAACCTGGGCCCTGAGCAGGGTCAGGAGTCTGCACTGTCAGGCGCATGTTGAAGAGAAGAGTGCGCCTGGCAGCTCAAGGGTGGAGGCAGAAGTGTCTCAAAGGCTGGTTGTGAAGTTTCCAGGAGGTTCCAGGGGAACATTCTCTGCAGGAAGAATACAAGCCATCCTGTAGCCTTCCTTGTTCCAGAAGGCTCTGTGGTGAATACATAATTAAGCCCTCTGTAATTACCAGTTTGAATCTTCCTAGGACACTAGGGCTCCCACCCCCTAATTTACCTTATAAATTTATTCTGCTAAAAAAGTCGAAAATGTCAGTCTTCTGCGAAAGCTGCATAAATGAATTATCTCCCCGGATGACAGAAGGTGGGAAGGAGGAGGCAGCTTCCAGAGGACATTCTTCATTGTGAGTGTCTGCAAGTACCCCACACTTAGCATGTACCCAGCGGAGAGCCCGAGATGGCTTTCTCTGTCAATGCAAAGCTTGGGTGCCACCAGTTTCTATTTAGTGTCCCCAGCATGGTGAAGAGGCATGGCTTTTAAAACCAGCCTGTCTGGACTTTTCCAGAGACTTGTAAAGACTTGGGCGATAGAAAACCCCAAACAGAGGAAACGAGGCAAGCGTGGAGGCCCTTTGTTAAACAGAGTCCCCTCTAGCCGCTGTCCACCCTGCAGCCAGGACACAGCCCTCCCTGGACTCTCCCACAGGACTTGGCTTCAGAGTGTGTGCCTTGCTCCCCGGACTCTTTTACAAAGAATAGTTCAACAAACCTATTTATAAAAATGAGCCGGGTGCGATGGCTCAAGCCTGTAATCCCAGCACTTAGGAAGGCTGAGACAGGAGAATCGCGAGTTCAAAGCCAGCCTCAGCAACGGCGAAGTGCTAAGCAACTCAGTGAGACACTGTTTCTACATAAAACACAAAACAGGGCTGGGGGTGTGGCTTAGTGGTCGAGTACCCTTGAGTTCAATCTCCATTACCAAACAAACAAAACCCTCCAAAAACCAAAAAACAAATTTTAATTTTTAATTTTTGGGGCTGATTATAAAACCCCTAAGTGTGGACTACAGGAAATTTGGGGACCAAGAGAAACAAAGGAACAATGGGAATCCCACCCATTCCCCATCTCTGAGATGACACCTGCTGATATGCCCCCAGTCCTCCCCCCACGGGCATGGCATTTCTTGTTTGCGGATATATTAGGTCTTTGCATTAGACCTAGCTGGCTCCATCGGTGATATCCTACTATGTGTCTGTCCTGAGCAGAGGAGACAAGGTAGGTCCTGGGCTATCTGCTTTGAGACACTCAGAGCCCAGTGACAAATATTGCTCCTTGTGTCAAAGACTAAGATGGTTTTTCTGGTCCCTGGCTTGCCTGGGTCTCTTCCAAAATTCATCTTGAAACTTAATTCCCATTAAGGTGATATTAAGAGATGGAGGTGATTAGTGATGGGAATTCCATCCTCATGAATGGATTAGTGCCTTATAAAAGAGCTGGGGGTCTTTTTGCCTATCTTCCTTCCACCATGGGAGGACAGTGTCTGCCCCTCTGAAGGACTCACAACAAGGCGCTATCTTGCAAGCAGAGGTGAAAGCAGAACCTGCCAGGACTCCTGATCTTGGACTTCCCAGCCTCCAGGACTGTGAGGAGTTACATTCCTTTCTTTGTAAATTACTTAGTTTTTGGCATTTTTTGGTTATAACAGCACAAATGGACTAAGATAGGTGCTTCACTAATATTAGTTTAGTATATTTGCAAAGAATTAGAGGGGGGATTTCTCCTTCTGGAATGGTGTCTGTTGTGGACTGAGTTGAATGTGAATTTCCTTTTGAGCCAAGCACTGGCCTCCATAATAATAATATCTACAACTTATTAAATGCCCCCTACATGCCAGGCCCTATGCCAGGGGCTTTCTGATAGATTATCTGAGGCCTGGGACATAGCATAGCCTGAGTCCTCACCCAGGATGCTTAGAAGGCAAAGAGTTTGCCCCAGGGCTCCCAGCTTGTGCAGGCATGGAGGTACTTGAACCCAGTGCCCCTAGGAGGTGCCCGTCAGGCTGTTGGTGCCCGTCAGGCTGTTGGTGCCCAGGCCTGCATCTCTCACAAGGTCGCAGGAAGGACAAGCTCAAATTAGGGAGACAAAGGCATTTGTATGCTCTGAAACTCTCTACCAGTGTTATTGCCTCTTTCAAAATCTGACCAGCAGAAGCTTCTGTCTAACCCCACTCCCTCCTGCTGCCCTTTGAGCTCGCTTCTTCTGCCTCTCATCTTTTTATCTTTCCTCCTTCACCCCTTCCTCTGCCTCAGTTACTTGCTTTCATAGCTGTGGTTCATGTCTTCTCCCTTTTTGCTGTCCCCCCCACCCCCAAACCCCTCTTCCACTAAGCTGGCCCCCTCTGCTCAGCGCAGACCTTCTTCTCTGTCTTCCTTCCTCCATGTCCTGATGCAGCATTGAACTTTGGCTTTGCTGTTCTCGTTCTGCATCTAGTGAAGTCCTCAGCCGCTGGCTTCTGGCTTGCACGACGAACCTGGTGAACAGTGTCCTGGTTATGTGCAGAGTCAGACCTGGGGGTGATTTTGCTCTGCCTCTAGGTGATTGGCCTTGGGCTCCCTGAATAATGGGGAATAAAAGCCTTTCTCTTCCCAGGATTAGGTAAGATAAACTGCCTAACAGTGTAATTTGACCCAGCAGGCCTTGGGGGTCTTGGAAGAATTCTGAAATCTGTGATCAGGACCCCTGCTCACACTCCTTCCTCCTGTGGCATTTGGGACACACATCCATCCGTGAATGAGCTCCGTTGGGGGCTGCGTTCCAACTGCTACAAACAACTATGTCATTGGCTTTTTGCTTTACCTTGCTGGAGTGCTGTCTCAAGTTCAGGTTTGTCTGAACTAGAAACCTGGATACTAACCACTACACAAAATTGCCACTTTGGGCCCTGGCACCCTGCAGTGTGCTTGGCATGTAACAGGCTTCCCATCAACATGTGTTCAAGGAACAAATCACAGTGACACCTATAACGAGAGCACTGTTGGGCAGAGACCAGGCGGTTTACCAAGGCCTCCTTATCGCTGCTTACGCAAAGTCAGCCCCGCAGGTGTGCTGGGCACCAGTGATGAGGGAGACCCCCCGGCCAGAGATGTGATCTCCTTTCCCCACACTGCTTAGCACATGGGCCCTTTTCCCAGAGCTAGTGCCAGCAGGTCTGTGCCCCTGGAGTGCACAGGGGGGCAGGTTTCACAAGGCAGGGAGCACCTCTAGCTCCAGGCAGCAGGAAGCCCTCAGGGCTGGTGAGGAGGGGGCTGACAACTGGCTTGGCCATCACTCCCGGCAGGCAGGTTTGGGGGGTGGACGTCTCATCCAGACCCGGCTCCCATTTTTCATTTAGTAGAAAGACTTGATGGACGCAGTGTCGGTGGCGGAGGCTAATTGCACAGAGCTGGGAGCTAATGCAGCCGCTGTAATTCCTGTCACCTTCTAAGAACTCAGTAGAAGCTTCCGATGAACAACGCGGGCTGTTCAGGGGCTGTATGCACCCGTGGCATGTGTCACCTGCAGAGGTCGGGCAGGGCACTGGTGCCGTGGGGGAATGCAGCGCCGCCTCTCCAAGTCTTTAATTAAAGGAGGAAATATGTCAGAAGTTACATGACCAGTGTCCAGCCTAACAGGGCGTTTACAGTGGCAGTTAAAGTTGCAGTGAAAGACTTTGATGGGAATCGACACTGCAGGGCAGCCCGTCATTTCAGGAGGAGAATGACCGTGCTTCCTAAGGCCTCTGGGGTGAAACCAGCTCCTTTTCTCCAGAAACTATCTGGAGAGGAGCTCCAGCCTGCGGGGTCTTCCTGCAGCCCCCTGGCAGTCCCAGGGCCTGCCAGCACTTGCCCCTGACTTGGGAACCATAACCCTTGGAGATCAGGAGGAGCCTGAGAATCAGACAACTCAATAAAGTCCCATAAAACATCCGATGCCTTTCATACTTTCTCACTTTCTTTAACTCAATTTATTTTTCATTTTGTGGACAGAGATTTAGTCCGGGTATTAGTTTATGATTTTTACTGAAGGAATTACTCAACACACACACATATAAAAAGGAAATATTATTTTTATCATTTATTTTGTGCCATGTATACCATAGGAGGAAAAAATGGAGTGAAATCACTTCAGTACCGCTGTGTTTTTCATTACAAAGTTATTACATATAGAAATTACTCCAAATTATCTGAAATGAATGGAAATTATGAGGTTTAAATTCCCCAGGTTACTGCAGGCACAGCTCTGGAAATTTATTTTGTCATCTTGCTGAACATAATTGCTACAACAAAATTTCTTCCATTTTACAACTGCGGCATAACTTATTTATACCGGTGTAGCTGTAATTTTACATCAATAAGTTGCATGGGAAGGAATACACAGGTGGTAATTGAAAACAATAATTTGTACTGAGGTCCAGGTGGAACGGCTGGCTCAGAAAAAGGCTCCAGTTACTGTCGGCAACAGCGTTGTGTGTCACCGTGGCCTCTTCTCATCCCCTTAGCCAACACCGGTCGAACCATCCAAACACCTTCCATCACGGCCCGTGGCTGCCACGGGGACAGCCATGCTCATCCTCCTTTGCACCCATGGCCCGTGCATTCTGATCTGGAAACTGGGGCCACAGGACTCTGGAGGCACAGGGGAGGCCCGTGCTGCTTCCGCACCAGCTCCTGCCTTTTTCTTTTTCTCTTGCTTTCCAACTTGCCTCTGGGTTGGGTGCATTTAGGTACCCGGAGCTAATTAAGGTGTTTGATAGATTTCAATTGGAGTATGAATTCTTGCCAGAAACATCAACGATTCGATTCCCCAAGCACAATGCAGAGTGTTCAATCCACTAATGCTTTATACATTACTGTGTTCCTTCCCAGCCGGAATGTGTGGTCTGGGTACAATACCAAACCGGTCCCCAAACAGGCGTCCTCACTCTTCAGTTCTCTAATTGTCCCTGTTAAGCAGATACAAATAATGAAACTGCAGATGCCTGTGCTAAATCCCAGCAGCTGACGAATCCATCGTTTGCATCCAGAGGTCCAAACACAGATTTTGAACAATTGACCATAAATCTGCCCTACTTAGAACCAAGATCATCAGGGTGGTCTGGACACAGGTCGGAGATGGGCTGTTTGCTCCTGTTCAGCACTCCATTTCATGATGCTTGTGGGAAAGAGAGAGAGAGAGAGAGGCAGAGGGGCTTTGTTGCAAGTTCAAATGGTGGATGTTATTGCCACATCCATATTTTAGAAGCCATTGTTGTTTCAAAGATCCCAAAGGCTTAAAATCACAGTGAAATCATTTTTTAAAAAAGACCCGGATTAAACTAATATCAGAATGCGCAGCAATCCAGCCTCTCGGTTTTCCCTGGGTGGCATTAATTATCTTTTGTTGTAGCAAATTGTCTGCCTTGTAAATTGAGCCGAAAGAGCATCTTCAAGCCAATGCATGCTTTAATACGTACATAATGGAACAACTTTTAAACTTCCACGTTCTGTAGAAATATTATTCTATCTTCAATAATGCGTCTGCAGTTAAAACCGTGCCGTAGAGCGTCGTTAGTTCGCAGCCTTGGCCCTTCTCTATTAAATAGAAGGGAAGCCACTTCCGTGTTTTCTAGGATGCAAGCTACCTTTGTTGAATTCACTCGAAAGCATGCGTGGCTGTTTCTAAAACTACAAAACAACAGCTGAGCGCTCCCAGAGCCCTTTTGCTTTTCTAGCTCTAGAAGGCACATCTGAAACAAGGTGTCTGCTGGTTTTTATTTTTATTTTTTGGTAAGCGCCCCCTTGCCTTACCCTCATTAGCTGTGCCTTTCCAAGAGATGCTAGCCTGACTCATGCCTCTCTCCTCTGTTCTTCCATAAGCCATTACTTCCCCCTCACTTCCTTTGTAGTGCATCACAGCACAGATAGGAGTTTTCAGAGCTGGGCTTGGGGTGGGGGAAGAGCTCACCACTGAGTCAGACATGTCTACAACTCCAGCTTAGCATTTACTGAAACTTCCTCTTTCTCAAACTGCTTAAGGATACAAACTAATTAATCCTCGCAGCCTCATAAAACCCTTGTTAGGAAGGTGATCATTATGGCCCCTCCCCGTTTCCTATCACCAGACACCTCATTGTCGCTCCAGTTCCTAGCGACAGCGGCTGACAGCCAGAGTTGGAACTGAAAATTCCCTTCTGAATCTCAGTGCTTTCCCCAGATGAACCTCTTTAACTCTCTTTTCCTCGCCTGTGCTCTAAATAGGGCAGGTTGATGGTCACCAGACCACTGAATTCAAACTCGTGTGTGTGTGTGTGTGTGTGTGTGTGTGTGTGTGTGTGTGTGTGTGTGTTTTCTAAACAGAGCTTCCCCCATCCAGGAAAATGGTCCCCTTTGCACTTTCAGTGAGACAATTTGGAGATGCAGTGACATGGAGGGATGTAGCTGAGACCCTTTTGTACACCACATGTCACACGTACACACGCACTCAGAGCCACTCAGATCTCGGTATACATGAGGGGTAAGGGTGGGATTTGATGGAGTCGGATCATCTACATGAACACTATTTCTCCAAGTCGACCAACTGGGTGATGCCAGTCCCTACCAAATTTGAATTGATGACTCAACTAGAGAATTAAAATTAGCAAGGCAAGAAAATTCCAAATGAGGTGAGAAAGCTGTAGAAATAGTTCCAGATCCCCTAGTACTGAGCCATTCAATATCATTTCTGATGACAGGGACAGAGCTAGGAACATTCAATGTGGGTGTGAATCTTTTTCATATACGAGGAGCTGGGTAAGTATTTTTTAAGGAAAATAATACATGAATCAGGAGCAGTAAATTTGGTTTAACCTCTTGCAGTCTGCAGATATGGAGATAGCAGGCAGTGGTGCTCCTTGGTTTTCTCCAGCCTGTTCACCCTTTATGGAGCTAAACAACAGTCAGAAATCTGCTTGTGTTTCAAGCCCTGGTATTATCTGTAGGAAAAAAAATAAGAGGCAAACAACTCATGTTTTAACTAAAATGTTATTCTTGCATTCAGAACATGGAAAGAATCAACCAAACAGTTGTTGAATGGCAAGTTTTGTGGTCCTGCCCCTGCTATTGGGTGACAACACAAAAAACCTTCTCCGAATCCAGCAAAACTCTAATCCAGTGCTTATGGCACCTAGAAGTTTGCTGTGATTTTCAAAAATGGCATAAAATAATTCTAGAAGAGATGCCAGGAAGCGCAGAAGGCCTCTCCTGTCTCTTTATGCTTCTGGATTTGATAGCTTCTAAATATTCTAGAACCATAAGGAGAGAGATAAGGACCATATTAGGGACCTTACTGATATTCAGGTAAATATGACTTGCTCAGAACCTCCACTGTCATTTGCTTGCAAGTTAGAATAAGTCGATCCACTGATCAGATCAGCACATCACATTTATCCTCATCATCACAGTCAAGAGTTTATAGATCCGGAGGAACAGAAACCAGCAGAGATGGTTTGCTTCTGAATTTGTCATATTCCTGTGAAAATGAAAGGTTTGTCTTCTCTTCACACAGATTTTTTTTTTTTAAGCACCAGAAATGAAGCACAAATTAATTTGGTAAGGTGTGTTGTTGGGTCTTAATGTTGCTACAAAGTAATCTGACTACATTTAAGAGGCAGGATCTTTGTTAAAAAGAAAACAACAAAAACAAATGAAATGTCAGTTTTCTTTCTGCAGAGACAGGAGGAGTTCCCATTTCTACTGACACTTCTTATCTTGATTCTTTCCAAATTTTTGTAAAGACATAAGATAAAATATAACAGCTCCCAAGGCAAAGATAACATTGTAGAATCTCTAACAGGGCCCAACCTGCCGCTAAGTGTTGAGAATCATTCAAAGAATTTTAAAGAAAAAGCTTGATTTGGGGATCATAGGTTTGCTTAGTCCGCCCCTGCTGCATGGCTGGTTACAGGCAGCACATCCAGGGCATCACTACTGCCACACAGGTTAATCCAATTGCACCGTGATTTGGTGAAATGATTTTTGATTTTTGAACTATTCCCCTATGAAGAAACTATCCCCCTATCCTTCTCGAAGGGGCTGAAACCATGGAGGATGATCTGCTGGAATGCACTGGAAAGTTAATGGGGAAAAAGGCAGGGAAATATTTGGGAGTTCAAAAAGCTTTTTGACATCTGCTCTGTGTGTGTGTGTGTGTGTGTGTGTGTGTAAAGATGGTGTAGAAAATGTGGCTTTTATTTCCACTTGATTCCAGTCTGTGAGAAGCCCCAGCTTTGGGCAGCGCACAGTAGGCCTGCAGCAGGTGCTGTAGAACTAACCAAAGTTTCATATTAGTTCAGGCGCTATGCTTTTTCCTCTTAATTTTCTTAGGTCAGTGACCTGCACCCTTTTGCGGGGCCTAGTTGTGACTTATTCTAACAAAGTCTTGACAAATTAGGGGTGGGGGGCGCTGCAGTGACCTCGGAAGGGTACCCGATGCCCCCTGGCCTGCCTGGGGTCTTGAGGAAGGGGTGGGGCCGGCACTGCAGGCCCAGCGCGGCCGCCCTCTGCCTCCCCTCCCGCCGCCTGCTGTCTGGGCATCGAGAGCGGGAAACATTAGCGTGGGCCAGCTGCCGGAGCCGGGCGGGGTCGAGGGAGAGGTCAAGGTCGGCCGAGAGGCGGCTATTGATCCGGCTTGGAACGCGAGACAGGGAGCGCCGCAAGACTAAAGGGGGAGCTGTGAGACCAGACATTAACAGCTTTCAGCGCTAATGATGCCCGTGCCAGACGGGCAGAGGGAAAAAAGAGGAGACTGGAGTGGCAGCGGGGATCGCTCGCTGCCTGCACCGGGCCGCCTCCCAGGAGAGGAGGAGGAGGAGGAAGAGGAGAAGGAGGAGGAGGGGAAAATGAAGGCGGAGGGCGAAGGGGCCAGCGCAGGGCTGGGCAGGGCAGTCTCTCCCCGGCTGCCGCGAGGTGGAGCGCGCCGGCGGGCGGCGGCGTGTCCGGCCCTGCGCCTGCCCGCCCGCGCGTCCCTCTTCCCGCCGTCGGGGCAGAGCGGGGCCAATGAGGAAGTGCTCTTTGGGTCAGTCCGGGCCCGCGCCGCCCCCTGCCCGCCACTTCCTGCTGGGGGTGGGGCAGGTGTGCCCCCTCCCCAGTCCCGGCAGTCTGACCGCGCGCGAGTTGGCAGCTGCAGCTGGGACCCCTGAGCTCCCTTGAGCAGCCGGTGGAGGGGCCATCTTTCCTGAGGGGGCCTTCCCGCAGCTACTGGCCGGGTCCCCTTTCCTTGTAATCAACCTCGGGAGGGCGAGGGTCATGTGTTGGGATTTTGCTACAGGGACCGCAGGCGGGGCAGGGCAGCTGGCATGCCGCGGCATTTGGAGTCCAGACCTGTCCCTGTTGCGGTGTGTGTCTTGGGCAGAGTGCTGACCCCCTCTGGGCTTCGCATCTCCACTTTTCAAAAAGAGAGGGCTAAGTGATCTCTCAAATCCAAGAGCCTGGGGCGAATCGAGATGGCCACTTTATGGATTTCTTAAGAAGTTTATTAAAGGTGGGTGTGGGCATTAAAAAAATGTGTGGCCACTTCACTGAAAAGATTTTCTTGGTGGGGCGGGGTGGGAAGAGAGAGATGCACCTCTAGACTTTGGACCACCTGGAGGTGTGTGTGTTGGGGTGGTGGTGGGGGGGTAGTGGGCAGCTGCGTGCAGCCTGCTTGTCCGGGGGAGGAGAGGCAAGCCCGCCCCTGCCCTGCGTCACCACCCGCTCAGCCTCAGCCTCATGTCCGCCGACCCTGCAGCTCACAGTCCTCAGAACTGCAAGCCAGGACACATTTTATTGTTATAATTTTTGGGGAGGTGGGACGGGAAGAGAGCTCCTTCTGTCTTGGCTCATTCGGGCTGTGCGCTAAGTTGTTGCGGTCGCCCCACCCGCAGCCTTAAGGACGAACAAAAAGCCCAGGTGCCCCCAGAGGAAAAGGCCCCGGGGGAGGCGGCGAGCCTGCAGGCGTCACGGCCTTGCCACTGCTGGGTTGAGGCCGCGGAGCCCGGCACGGGGTGGGGTGGGTGAAGCCTGCTCACCCGCGAAGCCCTGCCGAAGCCAGGCCCCGGCCCGCCCAGGCCGCCTACCGGCGGAGACCACAGAAACCCTGAAAAGGTAGAGGGGTCCAGACGTTGGGCACACCCAGCCCCGTAGGCCAGGCCATCAAATAGGATAAGTTGGCGGCGATGTGGGGAAGGGTGACGGGAGGGGGCGGTGTCCGCGGGGACTGCGGCCTGGCCTTGTCTGAGGGCCACGGACAGGCCCCCACAACTCCTCTTGTCCTCGCCGGCTGGAGATCAAACGGCTGACAAGGCAGCTGTGTCCTTCCCATTCTGACAGGCAATTTCAAGTCTTATCCTGGCTCGAGGAGCAGGGGGGAGGTGACTTCCAGGTTGCAGGGATTGTCAGAGGGAGGAGGGAGGGAACTGGGGGACCTCGTGGAGTCACCCATCTGCAGATATGTGGCAACACCCATTCAGGGTCAGCAAGTCCGGGTACCTCTCCCACGTGGAGCCCTCCCCCATTTGTCCCCATGCTTCCTGCAGACCCTGGCATTAGGGGTGGGGCCTGTTTGACCTCTAGGAGTTAATGGGGTGAGGGAGGGCAAAGATTTGGGTGAAAATGCCTTCCTGCAATGGGTCTCCATAAAGGTCTCAGATACCTGTGCCCCTACACCCACGTGCTTTTGACTGCGATCTCTTAGTATCCTTTATTTCATCCACCTCATTTTGCCAGTCTGTAACACCAGGATTTATATGGAGACACTTTTTGGAAGTTTAGCCCCGAGCCCCCAATAAAACAAAAGTAAAAGCAACCAAGCTACTTTTCCAGCGATTGATTATATCTCCTAGTTCCCAGGTCGACCCTAACCTTTTCCAACAACGCCCTCCCCCAAATCCGAAAGACATTTTGGGTGGGTGAGGACTTTCATTGATTCAATTTACTAAACTCACACAGCACCCCGCCCCCCTTGTCAGGGGGTCCTGCTACCAGGAGGGAAAAAGGGTTGAGGAGGATTTTCTTTTATATAAAAATACACTGCCCACCGCGCAACTCCCCTCCCCCCAGCTCTTGAGCAGCGGGTGCTCGGGGGTAAAACCAGCGCACAAAAAAAAACGCGGTTTGCACGTGTGGCCGGCTAGGGCTGCGGGTGTGCGCACGGGCGAGTGTGTGTATGTGTGTGTGTGTGTGTGTGTGTATGTGTGCGCGCGCGCGTGTCTCTGTGTGCTTTCTTGTTCTCTTACAGGGTACAATGTTAAAAAGCCACCGCTAGTCGCCCCCAGTGCTCCGACTCTCTGGGTCTTTTTGTCTCTAGTGCAGATTAAACGTCACGTCCGCACTTGAACTTGAATTTTATCCCATTGTACAGAGGCAGCCCCAGCCATAGAGAGACCGAGAGCTCCCAGAGAACCCGGACTCCGCCATCTTCACGTTGCAATCTATAGCTCCCAGTCCGCGCCCGCACCGACCCAGGCGCACTGGGCGAGCCGCCCCTCAGCCCCGCTCCCCCTGGGCCCGCGGCGCCGGGGGAGCGCTGGGGAGCGCTCGCGGGGACTCGGCAGCCCCTCCGGCCGGCGCCAGCCTGCCAGGTGAACTGAGAAGCAGCCGCTCTTGGAGTCCCCCCAGAGCCTCGGAAGGGTCAATCTCCGAGAAAAAAACAGGCAGCCCGCAGAAAACCCAGAAACAACCGAACTGCGGCAGTTTTACATTGCTTTGGGTTTTTTGAGGGGGCGGGGTGAGGGGGTTCGCGACAAGTCCCCAAGTTTTCTTTGCTTTTTCTTCTTCTTCTTTTTTTTATTTGTTTGCATTTTTTTCCTTTCTCCCCTTCTGGTAGAAGTGCGCGTTCCACCTACCAGACCCTGAAAGAAAGTGTCAGGAGCCGGTGCAAAATCCGGTTTAAGTTCAAGAAGACATTTAGAAGTCCAAGAGGCCAAGCAGTTTGAAGAAGTCTAAGAGATTTTTTTTCCTTCGAAAGAATATATTTTTAAAAGAAACCAGCCAGTCCGCGGCAAGCTACAGCAGTTTTTTTTTTTTTTGCCTCTTTTCTCATTTTAGATCGAGAGGTCTTTATTATTTCCTTTTTCTTTTTGCAAACAAAACAAAAAACAGCATAGAAGAAAGAGCAAAATAAAGAAGAAGAAGAGGAGGAAGAGAGGGCAAGAGAGGAAGGGAAAAAAAAAAAAAAACCAACCCGGGCAGAGGAGGAGGCGCGGCGGCGCGGCGGCGGCGGCGGCGGCGGCGGCGGCGGCTCAGACCCCCTCCCCGGCCCCCATCAGTGCAGCTCTCCGGGCGATGCCAGAATAGATGCCGGGGCAATGTCCCGCCGCAAACAGGGCAACCCGCAGCACTTGTCCCAGAGGGAGCTCATCACCCGTAAGTGTCTGCGGCGTGCGCGAGAGGGGCCGAAGAATGGGGCTCCGGGCGCCCGGAGCGGGGGACACCGAGCCCGGCGCAGCCAGGCCCGGCCGGGCGCCGGGGCCGCTCGCTGGCTGGCAGAGGCAGCGGTGTCCGCCCGCAGCATGGTGGGGGGCGGGGGGCCAAAGGAAAGTTTCTTTGCAGCCGGGGAAGCCGGGGCGCTGCGCAGCCACACGCGCCTCGGGCTCGGGGGCCTGCCGAGCCGGCTCCGGGCCGAGGAGGGGGCGCGCAGGCTGGAGGACGTGTGTGTGTGCTCGCCGAGCCCGGCTGGACGCTAGCCCCTCCGAGCGGCGTGTGTGGCGGCGGCGGCGCTGGTGGCGGGGTTTGGAGAGGAGGGGGAGGGGGCTGGGGGAGCGGAGGGGGAGGGGGAGCCGGGAAGTGGGGAAAAGTTGGCGAGCGCGTGGGTCGGCGCTGACGGCGCGGGCGGAGGAGACTGGGGTGCGCTCCGGCCTGGGGGAACCGCTGAGCGAGGGGTGGCCGCCGGCTCGCGGTTCTCGGTCGCTGCGCCCGGGCCGGCAGGGCGCCGGCCGCGCCGGTCCTCGGATTCCGTAGCCGCCTTTCCCTCCCTCCTCTTGCTATTTGCAAAAGAATCCAGCTGCGCGGCTGTTTGCCGGGCACAAGCACCCCCTCCCCATTTCCCCACCTCCGTCTCCTGGGACGATCCTGCCTGATTTCCCCCACTCCAAAAGGGGGAAAAATAGAGGTGGGGGTGGGAATTGGGGTTGCTGAAAAATCCCCGCCACGGTGAAAAAAAAAAGGTTGTCAAGAGTGGGAAGAGAGGGATGCGCCTATAAAATAGTAAAAATTAAAAAAAAATTAAAAAGGAAGAAGAAAAAAAGAGGCCTATCAATCTCTTATCCATCTTTCTATCTCGGTATCTTTCATCTTCCCTATCTAAATAAACAAGACAGGTCGCAGTAGAAATCCACCGAATGAAATCGTGTGGATTTCAAGCAAGTGGCGGGGCGTGCAGAGTCAGGCAGCGGGTCAGACACGCAGCAGTTTCCAACGCTCCAGCTGGGTTTATTTAGAAAAGAAAAATAGCGAGCGCGAGCGGCCCAGGTACGAGGTTTCAAGGGGAGCCCTCCCGGGTTCCCGCTCTGTTGCACAGGGAAGGTCCGCTCGCTTCGCTCCCAGCCCGCCGCAGCCCGCCGGGGACTCTTCCTCGCGGCGCGCGAACATTTCCCTGCCGTTCCTTTCTGTCGCGGTGCCTGGGTCGCCGTTGTTTTTTTTTATTATTTATTTTTTATTGCAATGGAAATAAAACATCCTCTGGGTGCCATCGAGACCGGAGGCAAGTTGTATTCCTTCAATCCTCCGCGCACCTCGCCGGGCTGGGGCCGGGCTCCGAGAGAAGAGCTGGAGAGGGCTGCGCGCTCAGCCGCCGCGGAGGACTGGCTGCCGGGCGGCCGAGAGCCGAATATTTATGTTATATTTTAAAAAATTTAAATAAATAAATAAATATATAAAGGGGTTCTCCCCTCCCCTGAAAACCCAGCATAGGAGCCATCTGCTTGGAGCAATTGCTGTTGCCATCTCTCCTTTGTTACAGCAGATACATTAGTAAGAATTTGTGAATTTATTATTATTATTTTTTTTGTGGGGGGAGGACTAGATATTAATGTGGGTTTCTTGGGAGAAGGATGCCTTTTTGGAGGGAGGGAAGAGGACTTCTCTTTTATTTTTCGCTATTGTAACATCAAAGAAGAGTCGCTGATTGCATTTAAAACAAAATGTTTTGCAACCAGATTTGAGCGTGGTTCGATCAAGGTCCTTTTCGCCAGTTGACATTTCGTTCCTTTACCAAGCCGCAGCAATTGCTTATGCTTATTCCATACTCCCCCCCTTTAGATGGGGTGGTTGTTAAAACGTCTATACTTGCAGACGCCTAATTTCTCCAGGAGGCAATTTGCCCCACGGAGCCTCTGTATAATTGCAAGGGTTGTTTTTGAGGAGGGGGAAGTGGCGGGGAGGTTGGGGAAGGGGGAGACGTTGGGGGTGCATTGCCGAGCTGGCAGTGGAGACAGGAGCCAGGAGCCTTTGCAGTTGTGTGTGAGGGGAAAGAGGCAGGTAGGTTTGCTGTGCTTTTGCTCTCCCCTCTCCTGGCATTCCTGGGACATCAGGAGAAAACCCTGGGCAGGAGGACTGGTGGCAGCTGGGCATGGGGGCGAGGGGTGCCTGGTGCAACATCCTTCCATCTGGGGAAAGCCAACTGATAGTGGAGCAGGGACAACAAGGGAAAGAGAAGCAAAGAAGGGTGGTGGGAAGGAAGAGGGGACAGAGATGAGGGGGTGAAGCAATCTGCCTGCCTTCTAGGGGCACAGGGAGCCCTGGTTTGTGCAGGGGTTTAAGCAGGGAGAGTGGTCCAACCAGTTCTCAGACAAGGCTACTTATTATCCAAAAGCAGCTGGCTTTTCTGCCTGTCCTGTGTCACCCGGGAGGTGGGAGCAAGCAGAGGAAGGCAGGAATCAGATGCAGTTGAGGCTGCCTGGCCTGGGGACTTGCCTTTCTCCAGACTGTACAGGAGCCCTGGACTTAGGGTGCTCTGGAGCCCAGGCTAGCAAAGCAAGTGCCGTCATAAATCCCACCTGGTGTACATTTGAGATTTTTAAATGTGAAAGAGACTACCTAAAACGTGGCACCTCCTGATCAGTTGGGCAGCAGCCTGCGGGCCTGTGGGGCAGCCGTCTTAGGTTCTTTAGGGATGATGCAACTTAGGATAACTGATGGCCTGGGAAACCAGAAGAGCACACAAATAGCATCCGTGTTCTTGTTCCAGGGTAGGGAGAAGGGCTCCAGAATGAGTTAGTTCAATTTACAGACAAGGCTGGTGGGAAGAAGAGCAAGGTGGAAGAGAGAGCGAGGGAGACAGCTGGAAATGAAAACCTGGGCTTCTGGTTTGTTTCAAAATGTTTGACCCAGATGAATATAGCTTTTAAAACTGGAGGACAGTCACAGCTATTAATCAAAACAAACACAAAACAACACAGAAACAATAGTGAAAGGGGAGGTAAGGGGACAGCGGCTGACCAGGCAGCAGGAAGGACCCAGAACCGGCCGCGACAGGGCCAGGGTTAAGGGAAATGTACTCAAGTCTGTGGAGGGGCTTGGGGCTGTCTGAAGAAACTGAATAAACCAAAATGTCCATGTGCCCCCAAGTAAGGTGAATTTTCAACAACCTACCAACAGGTTTCCTCGGAAGATCAATAATTTTCCATATGAATTCATGATTTTGCAAAACAAATAGAGACCCAAGATTTGATGGGTTAGGCTAACTGTGTTAATTCCACGGTTGCCTTTTAAATTAGCTTTTGCTCTGACTGTATGTTTTGAAGGTGGCTGTGCTCACAATTACCCTAACTCCCCAGGGGATGGTGTATCTACAATAGTCCACTTATCTTTCAAAAGTGGGCCTCTGATAAATTTCATAAGACATGGGTCCTTCTTTTCTTCTGTTTTTTTTTTTTTCTTTTCTTTTTGGTAGTTGGGTGGGGGCAGTGAAGTTTGTCTCCCTTCTGCACAGAAGGGAACCCCATATCATTAGAAGTGTGATATGTCAGCTGCTTCGATTCCACGGGAGAATAAGAACCTGTTCATCCAAGGTGTTATGCCAGGCTGGTTTTATTCATTTGTAATTCACACCTGAGAGAAAACAGCCGTGAGCATATTTTAACAACTCTTAATATTTTTAAAGGGTATTTTTTTCCTACCTGAAGATTTTGTTCTTAGGCATATTTCTTTTTTGGGGGGGTGGGTATTCTCTGCCTGAGCCTTGATGTTGGTGATTTTTGCCTGGCCTTCAGAATATTTTGTACTAGAAAAGAAATCACTTCTCCAGTTCTAGGGCAGACACGGTTGAGTCTGTGGAGCGGGCCTTAGAAGCATCCACAGGGGCTGGGATCAGAGGGTTGGGTGGGACGCATTAGTGACCACTGTACAGGACCCAGGGGGTCTTCCTTGATCGAAAGGGGAGCCAATTTTGGGTGCATTTGACAGTAATTAGAATGATATCTCAGGGGAAATAAAGCATGTAAACAGTCCGATTGTGGATCCCAGTCTGACTGAGGAGTGAGTACACCAGTTTCCAGGGCCTTATCAGCAGGGAACTCCTGGCTCTGTCTTACAGGCCACACGGCTTATGGCTTGTACCGTGCCTTCCCTTTGCCCTGTGCATCTCCTGTCTCGATTGCTTTGCATTCTGTGTTGTTTGTTGTGATAAAATACTTTCCAAAATAAACTTTGAGTAGAATTGGCTTTTGGTTCAGAGCGAGCCTGAAAGGCTGAGCTCCGCCTGGTGCCGCTCGGCAGCTAGGGGGAGCTCCGTGCCCGTGTCATGGCTCGCGGAGCCCCTGCTACAATGGCTAGGAACCGGCTTCCATCAGCAGCCGGCAGTTTACTTGCTGCAAAATGTCTTAAGTGTGAAGTTGTAATATTGATTTTCCTGTAGAGATTTGTGCAGGACAAAATGAGAATATAAGTTTGAGAAATCTATTTTCAAGCCATCGCCATTGATTTACAAGCCTTTACTTGGCAGATGGAGGCATTTTCTTTTTCTTCTTTTCTTTCTTTTTCTTCTCTTTTTTCTATTTCTTTCTTTCTTTCTTTTTTTTGCAACTGAAATTGTTAGTTTTGGATGAGTGTGTTTTCCCTGATTTGTCTGTGATCTTGACGTTCTGAAAATTCCAGTCTGTTGTTAAGGCATTTGTGATCCAGCCGGGGGGTCTGGGAAGAAGGTTCATCATTTTGGGTAAGGCATACTGTCCCTTTCTGGGTGGCATGTCACAGATCCAGGGACACAGAGAATCGCTGCACTGGGGAGTCGTGTACCTGAAACAGCTTGATGAATGGAAATCCTTTCAGCTCAGATTTTATAACACTTGAGTTCTCAATTCCATTTATTAGGTAATGTTCCCACTGTACTAAAGGAAATAACACTATTCCCTAAAGATATCAGATGCCAACTCAAATAATGTGCCAAACTTTGGAAGGAGCGTGTGCTTGCCAGGGCCCCTGCTGGAGACCTTTCACCCCAGGCAGTGCCCTTTGTGGATGGCATGTAATGAGACCATCCCCCACCCCCCAAATGTGCCATTTAGTGCTGGGGAATATGTGTGCTTTGGTCACGGGATTTCTAGGTTTACCAAGCTGGACAAACCTGCAGACAGCACAGTCAGCCTGAGTCTGATGCTCGAGTTCAGTACGTGAGCAGAAGAGGTTACCCTGTGACAGGAAAGTGCTTTATTCTAACCTGAAAGAGAGATAAATTAGGTCAGACAAAAGCCAAGCGCTGTCATCGGCTAGAGAAAGAGGGCCAGCCATTTATCTGATGATTTCTCTACTTCAGTTAATGTTCACATGGAGTCAGTCTCAAGCATATAGCGATAGCAAGCTCACCGGATAACTTAGGGAGGAAGAGCCACGGTCACCTCGCAGGCTCCAGCCCGGCAGTGGCCTCTGGCCTGCAGAAGGCTGTTTAGAAATTTCAGTCCTTTGCCTTGGAACCTGGGGAGCCCTGCAGACTGAACCCTGACCACAGGCCTGACAGTGCATGGCAAAACAATAAGGAGGAGGGATGGATGGGTCAGGGTCTTGTCCTTTGGGAACTCTCTCCACTCATCTCCAGGGGCTCAAGGGAGGACCCTCTGGCTGCCTGGTTGGGCCTCACCTTTAGCTGAAACTCTCTAAGGACTTTGCCTTCTGGTGTCACATCTGGGGAGTACAAGGGGAAAATAAATGCTCTCTGGAGACCATGCCCTGCACGGCACAGCCCAGTTGCTGATACTGGCTGAGTGACCCTCTCTGAAGATGGAGCTAGTTGTAGGCACACTTACGTATGTTTTAATAGGACGGTGGCATGGAAGAATGCTGAGGGGGGACTGTCCCGAGGATGAATGTCAGTGACACCCAGCTGCTGAGTCTGGCTTTGCCCCTTCGCAGTACTGTTTATTTATTCACATGATCCAACCTGGGGTCTTGTGTGTTCTGTCTTCTCTCTGCTCCCCGATCCTGCAAATCTGCCTTCCAGCCCCAGGGAGCCAGACGTTTCTGGAGAACAACTGTTTGTTAGCCGCCTCCCTCAAGCAGTAGGTTTCCCCAGGACGTGTGTGCAAAGCCTGAGAGCAGGCTGTTTGGAGGCACATGAAAGCATGCTTCTTGTGTCTTCTTCATGAGCTGGTGAGGGGGGTGAGTACAGTGGTCTCACTCTTACTGGCAAAAGTGACACTAGATCGAGGTTTGGTGCACAGTTCTAGATTCATGGGGACTTTGATCCGGCATTTTGACATATGCAAGTATTGTGTGTAGCTGCTGAAATTCAAGAAATCCATTCTTTTTTTCTTTCTCTGTGGCAGCTGATAATTTGCCTGGGTGTTGAATTAGCTAGCCCGAGCTATTTTACTGTAATGAAATCCCAGACCACACAAAATTAAGTAACTTCAAAGTAAAAAGAGGGAGAAAAAAATCCTCTGTTTTTCCATAACTTTTTTATGACCCCCTTCCACTAAACTGCTGAAATACAAATCCATTTGTGAAACATTCTAATGAGTCTTGTAACATGCGGAGCTGACTCGAGAAAGTCGAATGCCAATGTTATTGTGATTAACACGTGCTGCAAATGGATGCACTGTTCAGAATTTTTTAAAAAATGGGATCATGTTGAAATTTCTACCTTGGAAACGAGAGGTTGGAAGCAGCTCTTGCCCTTGTGATCTTGTTCTTGGGCTCGGAGAATCTGAATTCTTCCAACCAAAGCCTCGTGGTCCAAGGCACCTTAGGGAAGTCCTTTTTACTGCTGGCACCTTTGAAAAAGCATGATGCTAAATAAAACAAAATCTCTTCATTTGGCCACAAGGAATGCTTTTGTATCACATCATTATGAGCCCCATTGTGGCTCTGTGATTTAAGGCATTTTCAGTTTTACAGAAGAATGTGTTAAGAAGGTGTTCTATAGCGGTAAATTGTTTTCTTTCACCCCTCTTTAAGGCAGCTTTTTACTCAAAACATGGGACACTGCATTCTTTGGTGTTGAGGATTGAACCTTTCATTTGTAGCCTTTTAGTAAGGATCCGTGAATACTCTGGATGTGACTTTCTTATTTGTTTGTTCCTTTTTCTGCTTTAGGGTTGATGAGACCCAGATTCCTGAGCTCAGTTTTTGGGGTTCTGGACAAGTAAGTGCAGTGGAGGAGGGGAGGAACCTGGACTAAGCCTGTAGAGCACCTCTGGGGATTCTGTAGGAAACTGTTCTTAATCTGTCCATGTTTTTCAAAATCAGTCCTGCAGTTTTGCGGGACTGTCTGTAGCACGGGGTTCTCCCTTGCGTCATTTAATGTTCCACTGAAGTCTACCGACTATGTAAGTGAGGTTCTTTCTCCCTGTAGCCAGAACGCCTTCACTGATCAGGAATTCCCACCTTCCTGGACGGGGAGGCTTGGCCCACACCTTTTCCTGCTGGCCGGGTCAGCAGGAGCCTGGTCATCCTCCCAGAAGGGAAACCCTGACCCAAGTTGATGACCACATTTTGTACTGGATGCCTGCTCTGTGTCTTCTTCCCAGATGTCAGAGTGGTGAATATTTTACTTGAAGGTATGTGCGGTGGTTGGCTTGGAGTGGCCTCCGTGTACAGCTGTCTCTCCATGGATGTGGTCTTTGGAGGGGCTTGGGAAGGTACAGGGCTCTGACCCCTGGAGCAGATTGGACTCTGCAGGTCTGCTGAGCATGGTCAGGGCAGAGAGGGCTCCTCTGTGTGACGCTTCCTGCTTCAGACCCTGCCTGGTGGTGCCCTTTGCCTCCTCCCCTCCTCGTGTCTTAACCCTGCACGGTCTTGCATGGATACCCTTCCTCACATGCCTGGCTCTGTCTCCGTCTGCACCTCTGCCGGGCTTCATCATCCCCTCAGCTGGGAGAACTTCATGAAATCTCTTGTCCTGCCTTTGAGCATCATCTGGTCATAGATTATTTTCTCCACCAAGAATTGATTCCTGCTCTCTCCCATCCACCCCACTCCTGGCCCCTCCCCATGGTTGTTATTTTCCCTTGGATCCAATAAATTAAAAATTGATGGCAGCTCAGAAAGTGTTGTGCTCTGTTGCGTGCACGCCTTGGTGGCGTTTCAGTGTCGCCTGGAGTCTCAGTCCCCCGAACGTTCACAGCGAAGAGAATAAAAAGATCCCCTTGCAGATTACTGGTGAGCAAGGGCTTGCTAGCAGAGGCTGCGACTTCGTAGGAAGCAGGTGCAAAGTCTCCTCCGTGCAGAGCTCGGGCGACGGATGCTCAACATCTCTTGTAAACACGAGTATGCCTCACGATGGCGGCTGTGACGTTGGTGGCACACGGTTTGAAGAGCCTGGCTCATCTCTCCTCACCCCTCCCTCCCACCCCCCATCACCAAAACAATAATTCTGCATGCATTTCTTCTGAACTGTGAGTTAGCCATTAAAGATACAGATTTGGATTTGAATTGACAGAGTGAAGGGGAACAGGAGCCCATGTGCTGTGTGTACGGCAGGGCACCTGTGTGTGTATGTGTGTGTGATGCCCACACATGCAGCAGTGTACATGCCCTGTACTCTGGGGACAGCAGGTGACCGACCTCTTGGCTGGAATTCCCCGTAGGGCAGGTACAGGGTTGGTTGGTAGAGATGGACCTGGGCGGGCAGGGCCCCTGGAGCCCTGCATTTGGGGAAGGAACCCGCCAGGTGAGGCCTTGCTGAGCCCCAGCGGGGCTCCTGTTAACCTAGTCTCTCCATTTCTGCCTTCTGTTCCAAATTCCTTCCCAGCAGAGCTGCGACACGGGGAAGTTCGTCCTGGGATCAAGTGTTCCCCCTCCACTTAACAACGATGCCCATTATTATTTGTGAAGCCTGATTTCATTGCTTCTAAACGCGTTTACCAGCTGGGAGGAGGCCCTGCCTTGTAAATAAAATGTGGTTTTGTTGTAAAAGAAAACCTAACTCTGTGTGTATGTGTGTGCGCGTGCATGTGCCTGTGGAAATATATATTTGTTCATCCACTTTAGGGCTGAACATTTCGGAAGCCTGCGCAGCCCTCTGATTTCTGACATTTGAGCCGGTTGCCTGCTGTATCCATTCATTTTTCCTCTTAGTGAGTCAAACGTTGTTGCAATTGCTCTACTTGATTCGCTCATGGTACACAGAGAGCAGTGATATTTTGCAGGGCTGCCTGACACTTGGGGAACTTTCATGAAAGCACCTCTCCCCAAATCTTTTGCCTTGTTTTCTTAAGGTCCAACTTTGCAGCATGTGGCTGTAGGAGGGACTGGTTTGTGGGGCTTGGGAATTTGAAGGGCTGCTTTTATTTGTCTCTTCTCTTTCCTGGGGCTTTCTCCTCTCTGGTGGCAGTTTGGACCTCTGCCTGCCAGGGCAGAGGCCTGGTCTTCCAAGGCAATGCAGAGTTGGGGTTACATAGGAATCAGGCATCCACAGGGCAGAGGAGGGGGCTCCCCAGGACGGGGCACCTTCTGGCCTGCCTCTTCTCAGGGCTTGGCTGAGTGATTCTTTCTCCTTTTTTTTCTTTCATTATCGGTACAGTTCTAAGAAGGAACATACACGCACCATGCACCACACACACACACACACACACACCCACACCCACATGCACACTCACACACCCAACAGGCCCAGCCCTGTATCCGCCTGCCAGCGGAAATGAAACCACAGTCTTTGGGGTGTCGTTGCAGGCCCTAGGCCTGAGCTTCAGGCCCTGCCTTGGCCCACCCGCTTTGACCCAGAAGTAGGGTGGTTTGTGGACAAGGAGATTCTGCTGCCTGAATGCTGGGGCAACCTTTCCTCCAGGTGTCACATGGAGCAGGCCAGAGCTGGGCACCCTGCAGCCTGGGGCTGGGGAGAGGAAGCCCCAGTCTGTGGAGCTGACAGGGTCGACCTGCTGGCATCTTGGGAGTTTTATTTTCAAAGCTGCAAGTTGGAGGGGAAGGAGAGATATGGTTTTGTTTGTTTGTTTGTTTGTTTTTACCTGGTTTCTTTTCCTCCCCTCAGAGGCAGTGAGTTGAGTGTCCAAGTCTCGAGGTGGAGGCCCAAGTTCAGACCTGAGCCTGGAGCCCTGGCTGGTCCCAGGCTGCCTGTGGGGGCCTGGCAGGGTCTGGCTCCCTTAGTTGGCTGTGAAGGGACTTGACACTGAAATTGGGACTGTGGCACAGTCAACAGCGCTGGAGACCTTCAAAGTCAGTTATTGGGGCTTGCAGGGTTTGCTTTATGAGGAGAGAGTAAAGATAGGGACCGGCAGAATAAGGAGGGAGCACCAGATGTTACAAAAAAAAAAGGGAAAAAGAGGTACTGATACAGAGTCTTGGCAAAGGAGGCCTGGAGAGGGAGGGATGCTGGTGGCCAGGCCTGTGTGACCTTTGCTAATTTTAAAATTCACCTGTGTTTCTTTTGAATTAGAAAATGCATCTGTAGCTTAAAACTTCCTAGCAGAAAGGAGGTCTCTGCTAGAATGTCTACCCAGGAAGGTGGACGTGGCTGCAAATATTCAGAAAAAAAAATACAATAAAAAAGTCAGCTAAAGAGTCAATTACAAGAGGAAAGGAGCTCCTGGCACTTAGCAAGGGTGACCCAGTCGGGAGTGTGGACGCCGTGTTGTTTTTCTCAGGGCTTTGCGGGAGGCAGCCGCTGGGCTGCTCAGGGGTGACGTTTAGAACGGAACCAGGTACCTACCTTGCCCCTGTTCCGTTTGAATTCTCAATTTCATTTTGTCCTTTTTTTTCTTTTTCTTTTTCTTTTCAGCTCATTTCCTTTGTGCTTCTCTCTCTTTCTCTCTCTCTTTTAACAAAACAATATTTTGACATCCTCCTCCCATTTATTAGCGCTCCTTCTCTAGAAATGGCGCACAATACATCCTTATATTTCTAAAGAACTGTTTTCACAGCCCTCTCCTTTGGCTCTGAAATTATGTATATGTAATTGGTAATTAAAGGTGCGAGCTTTTCAATATAAACAGTATTGCTCAATGTTAGATCATTAAAGGGAAAAGAGGCACCGAATAATTACCTTTTACGTCCTCGCAAACCCTTCACAGGCTTCCAGACTCTCCCTCCAACCACTGTTCAGCGGGAAGCTTGTGATTACATTTGAACCATAGCAAAGCATCTTTTCATAAAATAAATTGGTAAATTAATTATGTAGCATTGTCTCCAAACTCCTTTTTAAGTAAACTCCGATTTCTTTTTAAAGTGTAATTAATGGTCTGTGGGACCGGCTTTGTGAGGACTGTTTCTTTACCTTGTCGGATCTTTTTGTTCGAGGCCTGCAGACGGCAGATGTAGGATTTCCTCATCTGCGGGGTGTTTTTCTGCTGCCACTTTTCTGACGCGTCGCTACATTTAATTCACCAAGGGCCCTGTCTGCTTTTCTGTAACCACAGGCAGGATCTCGAATTGTCATTTCCCTTCTCAGTGATACCTGTTCCTCTCCCTGTCCATGCACAGTTCATACATGACGGTCTATGTCACAAGCCCCACGTTCTGTGCTGAGATTTACACACAGGCTCTGCTGGGCCTTGAGCAAGCCTGTGTCCAGAAGACTCAGAACAGTGATTTCTATGGAGGATGGAAGATGCCACAGAATTTTTTCCTCAAATTATCTGTTCTTTGGCTCTGCCCTTTTGGTAACTTCACTGCCACGGAATGTGTTTCCCTCCCTTCCAGTCCTTCTCCCTGTTCCTCTGTGGTTTTCATTTCATTATCCTTTCCTAAATACCACACAGCTTAAGATCTACCTGCCCCCTTGGGTTTCTGGCCCCTGGCTGCCCCTGGCTTCTCTAAAGATGTCTGCCACTTATGCCTCCCACGACTCCACTGCCGTCTGCGCTCAGAACACTCCAGGCCTGGTCTGCGCGGACCTCGGGGACTCTGAATCCTCCCTGCCACCCTCTTCCCCTCATTGATGACACTTTCAGCTGTGGACTTCTGTAATTTCCCCTGGAGAGGATGGCTGAGTTTTGAGGCATTTTTTAGCTTCCAAACATTTGGGTCCTGTGCTCCTTGCAAGCGTCGTCCCTACAACGACAACAAAAGGGAATACACCGGTGGCTCAAGAAATCTAAAAATGTACACCCTTTCAGAGACATGGTTTGCTATTTGCCAAGAAATGCTTTTGGAGTCTGAAGAATTTTTTTTTTCTTTTTCTTGTCTATTTCTGAGCATGAAAATAAAACCAGCAAACAAAAAGGGGCCATGAGGAGCGGATGGGTGCTGAGGGGTGCTGGGAAGTGGGCAGAGGAATGCCAGCCTGCTCGCCTGCGCTGGCTGCCTGGCCTTGTCTGCCCTTCTGCAGCATCCGGTCTCCCTTCCATGGTTTTTGGAATCTGACACTCACTTGTTGCTTTCTGAGCATGAGGGCTTCTTGCTCTCGCAAGCACCGGCCTTCCACGCCTGTCTGGGTTTCTGTTTTCTAGTTTGGTGCGAGGCCAGGGCTCAGGTAGAGGAATGCAAGGAGGATCGGCATGAATGGGAGGACGCGGACATGAATGGAGACGTCTTGGGGAAGGGAGGGCTGGCAGCTCCAGCCTGAGCAGGGGGACCCACTCTGGTTCCCTGCTTCCCAGCCCTGGCTGCCCATCCGGTCACCTGGGGACCCTTCCACAATGCTGATGATCCCACTGTGATGGATCAGGGTACAGCTGCCTGGGCATCAGGATATTTCCAAGTTCCCCAGGTGATGCTCAGATACTGTGATGCTTGAGAGAAACGTCTCCAGCCGATACCGTTCATCACCAGGGTGGGTGTGATGTGTGTGCGCGCGATGCTGTGTTGGGGAGAAACTGGCAGAAAACACACGAGGAAGCCGTAAAACCAGCACCACTGATTAATACCCTCAGGGAGTCCTGGCATCTTTTCCAGGGCCTCAGTGTGTCCGGTGTGGGGATGGCAACCCCCAGACCTGGGGAGGGCACGGAGATCCCCAGCAGCCAGCAGCAGAGAGTGCCTGCTTCTTGGTGGGGAAGGTGGGGAAGGAGCGACGGGTGCTTGTGATCGCCTAAGCCCATCTCTGTCTTCTCTGCCCCTCCCCTGTCTCCTTTCTGTCTCCAGCAGAGGCTGACCACGTGGAGGCTGCCATCCTCGAGGAAGATGAGGGTCTGGAGATAGAGGAGCCGAATGGCCTGGGGCTGATGGTGGGTGGCCCCGACCCTGACCTGCTCACCTGTGGCCAGTGTCAGATGAACTTCCCCCTGGGGGACATCCTGGTTTTTATAGAGCACAAGAAGAAGCAGTGTGGCGGTAGCCTGGGTGCCTGCTACGACAAAGGCCTGGACAAGGGAAGCCCGCCGCCCTCACGCTCTGAGCTCAGGAAAGTGTCGGAGCCGGTAGAGATCGGGATCCAGGTCACCCCCGATGAAGATGACCACCTGCTCTCGCCCACGAAAGGCATCTGCCCCAAGCAGGAGAACATTGCAGGTATGGAACGTGGCGCTCATCTGGCCGCTGCCGCCGCCAAGGCCACCTCCCGGGTCCCACGCCCTTGATCTGAGAGTGCTGGTGCTGCGGGAGGTCTGGGGGCTTCCAGGATGGCCTATGGGGCTCCCCCTTTCCGAGGGCCCACCATCCAGGTGACCCTCTGGAGGAGACAGGCCTGAGGCTCAGGGATGCCCTTCCAGCCTGTGCAGGGCACTTTGCTTTTGCCAAGGGGACTCTACTGTGGGGCCTAATCCAAAGGTGGCCAGGAACACAGAATGGAAATTTGGAAGTCTGCTTGGCCCACACTCTGCTGGTGACATTGGCTCAGTCCCCAGCTTTGGAGCTGGACAGTCTTGGGTTGGAGTCTGTTCTTCACAATTTGGATACATCAGTCTCCCCTGCTGTGAACTAGGGCTAAGGAAGCCTAGCCTCTGAGGGTTCTTGTGAGGACCGAGGAGATGGTGCGTGTGGCGGTGCCTGGCAGGCTCTCACGAGTTGGGGCACGCATCTCCCCAGCTCTGAGGCTGCTTCTCACGTTGTCTGACCCTAAGCCGGGAAGGGAGTGCTGTGCCCCCGTGGGAGGTTGGACATGCCACCTGGCTAACCTGGACAGCAGGTCTCACCACCTGCAGAACAGCTGTGGGGCTTTGCCTGCATCCTCCAGCAAGATATGCTCATCCTGGTGACTTTGCAGTGAGTCCCACTTCCTGGTCTTCCCCTGGGAGCCACTGTTCTGCGTGCAAACCAGACTGTTTGCTTCTGGTTTATACTTCTGAGCGCAGGAGGTCTGTGGGAGACAGGAGCCCCTGGCTTGGCTGTGTTCCGTAAAAGTGGCATCCTGTCCTGGAGTGAGACAGGCCTCAGAGTTCATGCAGATGGCACTTGGAATCCTGCTGGTTGACTTTGGGCTGGGCACTTCACGAGCTCGAGGTTCAGTTTCCCCATCCGTCAGTAAGGCATGATACCCGCTGCAGGCCTGGTACGAGGCTTAAACGAGTAGGAGGTCACAAATGCTTCGCCCGTGCAACTGTTCTCCCAGGGGTTCCCTCTGGCTCTGAAGCATGCCAGTAGGTGGCCGGCTGGCTGGACCCCATGATGTTGTGGTCATGGAGGCTGAAGAAGGCACTGGAGGGACTGAAGGTGAGAGGGTGGGCATGGCAGGGATGTCCTGTGACCCAGGAGCTGGTAGGGTAGTTCAGCAAGCCCATCTCCAGTACGTGGCAGCTTTGTGACTTTGGGGCCTTACTCTGCCCGCCTGCGCAATGGTTTATCAGGTCGTTTGCAGGTTCCTGCTGGCACATGCTGGGCAGTGGGAGATTCTGTGCACCAGCCTGGCCTCTGCACCTTGCCTTTTGCTGAGTGCCCCAGCCTGAGATCGCATACTCCTTCCCAGATGCAAGGGGTGATGCTTCATTGTTGGGACTGAGCCATCGGGGGAGAGAGGTGCTGGATCTCTTGGCTATGTGTCCGCCACTCAAGGGACAGTTTCCAGCAGTGGATAAAAACTCGCTGTCCGTGTACACAGACTTTTCAGGGGTGGCCTCTGCTGAGGTCCTCATTTATTTCTCAATGCACAGATCCGCAGCTTTTACCCCAAACACACACCTGAATTCTCATGTCACATTGAAGATGTTTCCAATGAGAGGCTTCAGGTCCCCATGGTGAGGTTCGTTTAAGAAAACGGCTAAATGTGATTTCCTACCAGGAAAGGCTAATCTCTGAGGCAGCTTTGTCCTCACCCTCGGCCCCTCCTGCACCCCAACTTTTCCCTTTTTGGGTAGTAATACTGTAGCAGGCTATAGTATTTTTATTTTGGGTGTGACGGAAGATATTCTTGGCCTTTCTGTTCGGCGACAGGATGAATGGATTTCTTCATTTTAGAAGAAATATGTAAAATAATCCCTTAGAAGTCTAAAGAGATATGTTTGTTCAAAGCATTTAAAATGTTATTTTAATCAAAGACACACCACAGTCTACACGCTGTGTCAGCTGCAGACGACCATTCCATTTTAACAGCCCATCATGAGCCTCTTTCTAGTCCCCGTTTTTCCCATTTCCCTCCCTACTTTGGTACCAACTTTTCTTTGCGTTCCTTTTTTTTATTTAATAAAAAGGAAAGATTAAAGAATAAAACTTCAGTGGCTCAAATATATAAAGTAATTTAATATGGTGGGAGCATTAATTATTTTAGCTTAATTGAATTCTGAGGACTGCAGTCGTTGCAGTTTTTGAAGACAAGCCCTGTTTATTATTTCTCTGTGTAGATTAACAGTAAAGGAAACACAGATAACTTTCAGTTATTTATTGTAAAATAAATGTGTCAATTCATGTGTAAAGCAAGCTGCTCAAAGATAATTGAGTCTTTATATTTTAAGAGGGGAACTAGGAATCATGGGCGCTTCTCTGTCAGGGCTTCCGGAAACTCACACAGCTGCTGCCCAGGCCCCTGGCATGGCTAGCCTTGCTGGGTCCCTTGGACTCCTGCCTCCAGGTCATTGGCTCCAAGGGATCCTCCTGCCACTTCATGTCCTGCTGTTGTCCCCATGGCCTTGCTGGCCCTGGCCAGTCGCTGGCAGTTAATTCTTGGGACCCTACCTCTGGCTTTGGCTGCCCAGCGTAGCTGAGCCTAAGGTGAGGTAGCCAGGAGTGTCCACCTGTGCTGAAGCCCTCCGTCTTTGCTTTGCCAGCCAGGTCCCAGGCTTTCCTCTCTGCCAGGTACTTCTAGAAGCAGGGACCCCAGAGATGGATGGGAAGGCTGGCCTAAATATGTAGGATTCCCTCCTGTTGTCCAGTCCCCAGGACTGCAGTGAGGACCGCAGTGGAACTGAGTCGGCCGTTCCGTTGGGGTGTGGACCCTGTATCAATCCTTTCCTCAGATGGTCATTCTGGAGATGGATGTGAAAATTTTGCTATTCTGTTTTCCTCCTCTGCGTCTTTTCTCCTTTCCTTCCTTCTCTCACGATAAATAGGAAGGTGAAGGGAGGAGGTTTCTGGAGCTTCATCTTCTGGAGCACGTGCGCCCATTCATGCTCTGAGCACCCGAGACCCCTCTCCCTCTCGGACATCCAGGCTTCTGAGAAGAAAGCCCCCAGAGGAGGGAGAGGATGTCTTTGTGGGGATCATGACCCAGTGTGAGCTGCTCGCAGTCCTGTCTTTGACTTGTGTGATGTTGGTCCAAGGCCTGACCTCTAGCGTCTGTCTGCTGTGGGCGGAGGGGGTTCCTGGCTGTGTTTCCAGGCCCACTGAGGGGTAGGGGTGGAGTTGGTCAGAGGTTCTGTCTTTGGCCTGGAGTCTGCTGACAACTGCCCACATGTGAGTCATGGGTGTCCTAAAGTCCCTTTCTTTGGCTTCTCCTGGTCTCTGTTGAAGTTCTGTTGGAGCACAAGGTCCTTGTGTGGAGGGCAGACAGGAGCTCCCTGGGGCCTGGGAGGGGAGAACAGAGGGGTTTTAGGTCTGGCAAAGAGCAGATATCACTGAGCAGTTACCTGGGAGGGTGCTTTGAGGAGAGGAAGGGACCTGGTGTCTGGGGTTTGAAGGCCCCCTTTGCTACCTGTGGGGAAGCACAGGCCTGAGTCAGAGCCTCACTCTGCCAGGTCTCCGGCATGTGACTTGACCTCTTAGCCTTACAACGTGTTTGTAAGGCTTACAACGTGTTTGTGTCTGGTACATGTGGACCTAGGTAGGCATGTGCACACATGAGCTGCTTCTTGGCACTTTGCTGTCCCCAGCTCTGACACACTTTTGGGGTGTTGGAGTAACCCGCAGAGGTCTCTTTGGAATTGGGCTCCCCGTTAGAGTTGGGGGGAAATTTCCTTTGGGTCTGAGGATTTTACCATCAGAAACACTGTCGGAACGAGATAGACCATGGTTCACATCTGCCCTCCGTCTCTGGTCACGTTATGTCACAGAGTGACGGCCTGCGCTGGACTCACCCTGGGGAGGGGCTGGGGCCTTGGCGTCTCATGGGTTGAGTCCTGGTGTCCTCACTTGCTGGCCATCCGGGTGAGGCAGCCCACTTCTCTGGCCTGTCTCCTCATCCACACCTGCTGTGCAGGGTTAAGCAGAAGGTGAGATAGGCACGGGGAAACACCCAGCCAGCCTGGAGCTGAGCTGGAGGCCGCTGACCAAGATGCTTCTAGAAGGCTGAGCTGAGGACAGTGTGGACCCTGCTTGGCAGCATTCGGGGGACTTCCTTTTCACAGTCAAAACCTTGACCACCTGCCTGGGATTTCTGAGTGGTTTCTTTCTTTTTTTGGTACTGGAGATTGAACTCAGGGGCACTTGACCACTGAGCCACATCCCCAGCCCTTGTTTTATGTAGAGACAGGGTCTCACTGAGTTGCTTAGCACCTCGCCGTTGCTGAGGCTGGCTTTAGACTTGATTCTCCTGTCTCAGCCTCCCAAAGTGCTGGGATTACAAGCGTGAGCTACCATGCCCGGCTTCTAAGTGTTTTTTTTCTAGACACTTCCTTAGCATCGCCATTCAATAGCACTTGAGGGAGGCACCCGGTCACTGTCATTGGTCATTCAGTTTCTGGGTTATCACCCCTTCCTTAGTCACTAGAAGCTGCAGTAGGGGAGGGGACTGGCTGTCACTCATAGGTTTGCTTTTTTCCCTTTCCCCCTAAACCCCGAGCATAAGTTTTCTGGAGAAGTAGGACAAAGATAGGCAGCGTGTGACAGGAGGTGGCAGATCCCCCTGGGCTGGGAGGTGGCAGGCACTCCCAGCTATGATGGCCCTGCCAGCTTTGGAACCTGGAACCTGGGAGTGGCTCGGGAAGAGCCTTGGGGTTCTTACAACAGGCAAGGTACAGAAGGGACTTCTGTCTGGGGCCCAGTGACCATCGCTAAGCAAGATGTGTTGGAGAGAAGGGCTTCCGATGAGCCTCCGGACTTACATGCTGCTCTGGGAATATTTGCTTCAGACTTTAAAAAAATAAATAAAATAAATGGGAAAATTATTAGCTTGGCTAGTGGAAGAAACTAAATAACTTGCTTGTGCTGGAAACTGGAGATAAAGCCCACTCACAGGTTGTCTTGAAAAACTTGCATTTGATCTATTTGGAGTTGTTATTTTCCCACCAAATTAAGATTAGTTAAATCCATGTGTGTTGTGGCATGGATTATCTCTTTTTATTATTGAATCATGACAGCTAATTATTAGTTCTGTCTGCATTGAGGAACAGTGCACTGTCTGTCAAGGGACATGGCCCTGGGCACAGGCTGGGGGCCGGGTGCTGGGACTGGCAGGTTGACCATGCTGCTCGGGCAGGCAGGGGGGTACGTGGAAGAGCCAGGGCTCCTTACCTGGTACTCCTCGCTGTATACGTGTGTTTCTCGGGTTATTTCACTGAATTTCTTAACCTTGAAATAGATATTTTGAACCTTACATGGAATTTGAGCTTTGAGAGGTTAAGGGACTTGCCGGAGGCCACATAGCAAAGTGGAGTCAGACCTGGGTCTGCCTGGCTTCCTTGGGTGACCAGGGATAGGAGGCTTTTAGGGAAAGGAGTTCTTCCTGGTTGGCAGAGCCAGTGGTGGCAGGACCCCATCTGGGGTGGCCTTTGCGGCCCATCACAGACATGACTTTTGTGGATACAGGCATGTGTCCTCAGGTCCCTGGAAACCTTGCCGAATCTGTGGCATCCTTTCCTGTTTGGTGAAGATTTTGGAGAGGCAGGCGGCAGCACAGAAAGCAATAAAATATCAATCCATAAGGGCCTGGGCTGGATTTTTTTTCATACACACAAATGTGTTTTATTCTAGATTCATTGTTGCACATCACCCCCCCCCCCCAGCCCCATAAATACAAACTGTTTTATTTTGTGGAATTTGGGTTTGCCGGCAACTCGCTTGTATGACTGCCCCTAATCATTCACCTCCCCAAAGCTGAGCACGTAGAAGGCCTGAGCCCTCTCTCTTATCTCCAGGCTTGCTAGAAGGTCCGATTTAGACAGTGTGGACAGAAAATAGGTCTCTGTGGGTCTTTAACTATTTTTAATTATAGAGGGCCATCGATGGCATCCAGAGGAAGGTTCTGGTCTTCTGGTCTGATCCAGGAACTCCTTGCTGCCCCTCCTTCATCCTTCCCTGAGCCCAGGGGCTTGAGGGAGGCCATCCACAGGAGGCAGAGTTCCAAGGTCTTCACCAGTACATGGGGCAAGCAATGCCTGGCCCCAGGCCTCCCACGAGGCAAGGGCCGGAGGGCAGAGGCTTGGCTACTTGCAAACTGAGAGCCAGAGCGAGGAATCAGCAGGGACACCACTGACTTTAGCACTGAGTTGTAGCTGGAGGGAGGGGCATTTGTTTTTTTTTTTTTTTTTTGGATTTCAACAAAAGAGGATGAAAATACAGGTCAGCTAGAAGGGTAGTTTTTCCCTCCTTTGGGGCATGAGACCCGACTTACTGGTTTACACGGGTGATTCCACACTCCCAGCAGCAGCTCAGGAAAGAGGAAGGAGATCAAGAGAGGAGAGTGAGAGAGAAGGACAACTGGGCTCCCGAGGGGAGAACTTCACCAACATTCAGCCTCGGTGGTTATTATTGTTAGGGTTTTTTATTTGACAATAAATAGTTAGCAGTTGACTTAAATTTTTTATTAGGCACTTGACAGTTTTGTTTTGTCCTTGTTGCTAATGCTCATGCCTGACTAATGCACAGCCACCAGCTCTAGAATCTGTTAGGAGTGGGCTTTATGTTGGTAATCTGTAAAAACAGGCAGCCTGACTGTCACCTTTGTGCCCTTGGGGTCACCTTTCACTGGGGAAACAAAAAGATACTTGCATTTTTGGAGTTAAGTATGTGTTATTTGAGGGCTTTGCAAAGAATAACTGATTTAATCCTCCCTACAACCCCAGGAGGTAGGTGCTAATATGAACCCCACTTCACAGAAGAGAAAACAGAAGCACAGAGATGTTAACTTATTTGCCCAAGGCCACACAGTGGTGAGTTAGGGCCCAAGGTGTCAGCTCCAGCTGTCAGCTCTTCACTGAAGCAACCTAGGGCTGCCCGTGGTCACATTTCATCCTGTGTTCCCATCTACTCTACAAAGGTGGTGAATCAGAAGTTGCTTTCATTTTTATAAAGGAGGCAACTGAGCCTGAGGGCAGCTAAGTGCCACGTCACAGCCACCCCAGGAGTGGCTGGCTCCATGGTGCCCAGAACCAGGCTCCTGGCTCCCCAGGTAGATGTTGGCTCTTCACTGGCCCTTCACCGTCTCCCAGCAGCTCAGGCCTTGTGGGATCCTGTGGCCTTTTAAGGTGGCTGGTGCAGGCCTCTTTTGCTCCTAGCTGGGCAATGAGGGATGACATCCAGTCTTCTAAGGATGCATCTCCATCATGGCTGGTGAGGCCTAGGAGGGGTGAAAGAGCCAGGACAGGGGCTGGGATTGTGGCTCAGTGGTAGAGCGTTTGCCTCGCATGTGTGAGGTATTGGGTTCGATCCTCAGCACCACATAAAAATAAATAAAGATATTGTGTTCATCTACAACTAAAAATATATTAAAAAAAAAAAAAACGAGCCAGGACAGTGGTGCTACCTGCCCCATACATGTCTGTGGACTCTGTGTGGACTGCTGACTGTGCATCTTGTGAGGAGCTGCCTCTGACCAGCTGGGTGGCAACAGGCAGTCTGTTGCCTTGCGGGGAGGGGTAGGCATGGCAGACTCTGGCCTGGGGCCTCATCCTGTGGCTGACACGCTGTGGCCTTGGGTGGGCCCTCTCCCTTTCTGGGCCTGAGCTCCTGAGCTGAAGTGTGCTAAGGAACCACCAGTGGCTTCCAACAGCTGCAAGAGCCAGGCTGGGGGGCGGGGGTGGGAGACCACAGCTTCCCACCTAAATCCCCTCCCATCCAGCAGCTCTTTTCACATGTGGGGTCCAGGAAGTAAGTTTTCTCTGAAGAATCATGGCTGGCAGTGAAAACTATTAGAAGAAAGATTCAACACGGTCCTTCTGCCCCATGTGGTCAGATCACCTGGGAGGATTTCTGTACTCCCAGGAGGTTGGATTTAGTTCAAGGGCCCTCCGGGGCCCAGACCTGTCCCTAACGCTGTGGCTATGTGGTTGTGTTTTGTTCTTGTTTTCTGTTTTGGTGAAAAGGGTCCCCTGAATTGTATAAACCTCAGGCTCCACAAAATCTGGATCCACCCTGGCCCAGATGCTGCTAGGCCAAGACTGGCGACCTATGGGAGGGCAGGGAGTCGGGACTAAACTCCAGAGGAAGGCCAAGGTTGGGGCAGCTGGACCAGCAGAGGAGGCCAGGTTGCAGAAGGCAAGCTGCCAGAGGCTTCTTTTATTTTCAAGTGGGTTTCCTTAGAGCCCCGTTGTTAGTCTGCTGCTGTTGGTCTGCCTGGAGGTCCCTGGGTGCTCAGGAGGAGTCCATGCTGAGTGTGGCAGGAGGGGCTGGGAAAGAGGGCTATGGGACCACGTGGGGAGCCACAGATCTGGGGAAGCTTTTGCCCGTGCCTAAACAGACAACATGGAAACTGGGTCCTAGGCCCCCTTGGGTGGAAAAATAGCACTCCTGGTGTAGAGCGAAGACAGACCTCCGGAGGCACCATCTCAAGACAGCCTGTCTCCTCCAAGCCCAGGGTGTTGGATCAGGGCTCTGGTCCTTGGGGAACGGCAGCTTCCAGGCTTCCTTGATCAGCCAGAACCCAGCCTCAAAGGTTCAGGCCTTCAGGCCTTGGGTCAGTATCCACCCAAAGGCACAGAGCCCTGCAAGCTGGTAGCCCCAGGGCCTGGATTGTGCCCCAGGCAATGAACCACAAACGGACATCACATGTGTCCAATCCCACACTGCAGCCAGAGAACACAAACTCCCTGCTGACTTCGGAAGCCAGAGTCATCCTTGAAAGTCCTTGCTCAGGATGGACCCTGCCTTCTGGAGAGTGTAGCTCTAGGAGTCCTCTCTTGGGGTAGGGGCCAGGGACTCCCTGTCTTGGATGCTGTCTGACACCAAGGGTCTGGATCCTTCTCCCTGAAGGAGGAAGTAGAACAAACCTTCCATGACCCTTTCCCACCTCCAGCAGCCTAAAAACGTTGGGGTTGTAGACCCTCATAACTTAAGCTCTCCCTTGGAGCCTGAGCGGGTTCTTTCTCCCTCCCACCCCGAGTTCAAAGCTAGCCAATTAAGAAACCTAAACAGTGCGGTCTTTGCCCTGCATCATTCATTGGCTCGTAAAACTTTCCCTGCAAACGGGGCGACTTTATTCGCTGGGAACAAGAAGTATGTAATTTTCCTGACCTGGCCTTTGCTTTGGGGAGACGAGGAAAGAGAGAGAAGTCATTTCCATAAACAGACAACTCCCGAGGCCACAAGAGAAGTCCACACTCTGGTGTCGGGGTGTGCGGACCGCAGCGAGGCTGTCTGCAACGCGGAAAGCGGCGTGCGGTGGGGAGGCGGGACGAAACCGCAGAGCGCTCTGCGGCACCGGTGCTTGTGGGGCAGTGGTGGCGGAGGTGGGGCGCGTCAAAGTCCTCCCGACCCTGCGGCTGAACCTTTGCTCTCGCTCCCATGAAGCCAGGCGCCACCAGCGCAATTTCCCATGTTCCCTGACGATCGCAACTTGCAAGACTCTTGTCGCCCACGCCTCCAGCAACCCCTTCTCACACCCGGACCCTTGCGCTCCCCACAACCCTGCCAGCCCCGCCACACTCGAGAGCGGCCAGGGCAGCTCCTGCCTTGCGGGCGTGGGACATTAGGCCCCGCCCTCCCGGAGGCTGCGAGGTTGGGGTCCATTAGCGCCCTTTTTTTCGCCCAGGCGGAGCACACAATGGCCGTACCGCAGGCGGATGGCCGAGCTTTGGCGGGGGCGCGGAACTGGCTCGCACCTCCCCGACCGCGCCGTGTGGACATTCGGGAAACTTCGAGATTGTGCCACGGGCCTTCCTTGCGGCGGTGTTTCTCCTGAGACCGATCCCCGTGTCACTGGGGGGCTCCCATGCCTTGGGTCGCGCCTGGTCCTCTCCTGGCTCCTGGCCTCTCCAGCCTGCGCCCAGGGCGCGCGGCTTTATGCCCATAGGCCACCCCTTTCCCGCTCTCCCCGCCTGGGTCCCGCCGCGCTCGTTGATTGTGCCTTCCTGGGCGGGAGGGCCGGGGGGCTTCAGGCCCATGCATAATTCGGGAGCTTAATGGGCCAGCTGCCCAAGCGGGGCGGCGAGGGGCGGGCGGAGGCGCAGCGAACCCTGCCCGCGTCTGGCCTTGCCGAGGAGGCGCGCTCCTTTCTTCCTCCTCTGACAGCTCCCCTCCCCCTCTCGGCCCGGGTCCGAGGAAGGCGCGGGGTGGGCGAGTCGAAGGGCTGACCGTAGGGAGGGGTCTCCCTTCGTGCTTCCCTGTAACTCTTGTTTCGGGGTGCTGGGGCATGCAGTGATCGAAGCCACCTCGGGACCGGCTCCCCTTGGAACCGGAATACAGGTTTCCTCGCGGCACTCTGCAGCCTTGGAGTCTGTTTTCCGTGCCCCTTCCCCCTGGCGGCCCCCGTCCAGCCGCAGCCCTGCGAGCACGCCCCTGGCCCAGGGCCAGCCCTCTTCCCCGGCTGCCGGCGGAGACGGATGGAGGCGGAGACCCAAGGTCAAGGGCGGGGAGCCCGCGGGCCCAGGGCCCCTTTGTGCGCGCCCGCTGCCCCTCCTCCACCAGTCGCTCCCTGCTTGGCCCCTGGGCGTGCGCCCAGGAGGGTGACTTTGCCTGGCATGGCGAATTGCATTTCTGGACCCCTGGAAACTGCCAGTGGCTCTTGCCCCGAAATCTGGGGGCGCGAAGGCCAGGCTTCTTCTCCTCGGTGGCATTTGTCCAGGATCCCGGGGGCGCCCGGGGACCCCCTCTCCACCCGCCGCCATCGTCCAGAAGGGTCGCGCGCCCTTCAGCCTGCCAGGTCCTGATGCAGGTGAGGCCCAGAAGGAAGGAGCCTCAGAGTTCCCTAGAATGGTTTGTGATCATGCTGGAGAAACAGACCTTCTCAAAGTGGTTTTCTCTGGAACCTTTCCCCCCCCCTGGGGGATGGGGTGAGAGTGAGCCAGTTTCTTAAGAGGGAAATCCTAGGGCTGGGACTTAAAAACAGAGGGACAAAGTGTTTTCCCAATTGTATGGGAATGGAACTCTCCTCTGGAATGGGACACAAAGCCTCCCAGAATTACAAGGAATTAATGTTAGTTCTCTGTCCTGACTCTCTTTTCACTAGTCTCCCTCCACCCCGCAAGAGAATCTGTAAGCAATGGTCACCTTGCTAGGAGCCTGTCTTTATTTTTCCTTCTTAAAAATTGGCCTCCGATTGTTGGAAGCACCTATAGGCCCTAAAGATCAACATCAGCAAGGGTCGGTCCTCCAGTGGACCTCTTAAGAAAAAGCTCTTAAGAAAATGCTCAAACGTTTTCCCAAAGCTGTTACTCCGGAAATAAACTTGTATGGATTTGCCTATGGAAGATTAAAAGTTTGCCTTTCCTGTGACAGCTTTTCCAGCCCAGGATTGGATACACATCTCTCTTCTCCATTATTCAGAAATAAATCTGAACCAGACATAACAGGCAAGGAAGTTTTAAGAATATATATATGTGTATATATACCTACTCTTATATAGGATTTGGGTCATGAACAGTGTATATCTCTGTGCTCTCCAGGTATTGGGTAAATAGTGTCTTCCTGGCATTTTGAGTATTAAAAAAAAAAAAATCCTGATTTAGCTAATCCAAAGTTTGAGCATCAGGCTCAATACCCTCTGGAGGAGTCAGAGGGTATTTGTCAATTTATTTGTTGAAAGGCCTGAGGAGAAGGGAAACGATTCAACACTTGGCAACCCAAAGCTACTGCCAGTCCTGGACAGGATGGTTTTCATATCTGCCTGAACTTGCTTGTTTTTTTTCTTCAGACGTCCATTTATAACAGTTCCAACAAGATAGAATCTGCCTTTGAATATCTGTAAATACGGGTAAAGATCACAATCCAGGCTCATAATGGGCCAAGACGAAAAGGCAGATTCTCATGTTTGATTAATATTTATGTTACTGGATTCCTTTACAGAAGGAAAGATGAAACACTAATTGTGTGTGTGTTTCAGGGGGCCTCATCCTAGGTCTCTGCAGTTCATTTAGAGAGATGCACATTTTTGGATTTTTGGAGACCAGGTGTGTGTGTGTGGCTAATTGTTCATGTTTTGCTGAAAGACAGGTATCCTGTGGTTGGTCGACTTAATGGCTATTACCCAGGGAAGAGGCCAATTTATCATCTGTTTTCCTTATTTTGACGACTCAACAGTGACAAAAATTAGGTGTGATTTCCCATTTTAGGTTTGGGTTAAGGCTTTGTGCGGAGTGGCAGAAGGTTCTCATTCGGAGTCCAGGGTGCTTGCCTTCCTTGGGGGCACACATCTTGCTGTGCGTGGCTGAGAGCCCTAGGCTGATTCTGCAGACACTGGTGGATGTGCTATGCTTTGTTCAGGAGCAGTGTGTGGCAAGGGGATTTGTTTGGCAATGGGGGATTTTGTCAGCTGGATCCAGTTGAAATTCCACTGGTGGAACTTGGAGTCACAGGGCTGGAAGGAAGTTGCCCCTTATAGCCACTCTTCAGCACCTTCAGTTTTATTGCTTGGAGAAATCTAGATTATCTTAGAGGATTTCCTACGAGTGTGCTTCCCATAGTGGCACCTGAGTCCCTGGTAGACGTTTGATAAATATTTGCTGTTGCTGTAGCGGTAGGGTCCATCTTAAGGTGAAAGCACCAGAGTGGAGACTGGCATGTAGCCTTGCACATCCTCACAGGTATTTACTTCCCAGACAGCCCAGGGCAAACCAGTTCCTGTGTTAGTGTCCTCGTCCATAAAATGGGGATGTGCAGTTGTTTACTTTCCTGTCACCGTCCAGATATGAACACAAACCAGTCTGTAGAGTGAAGCCGTGGCTGATTTCGAAGACATCATAAAAGTATAGACTGTTATTGTTCAGTCTGTGGGGGCGGGGCGCCTTATTTGCAAAGGGGAAAGGAATCGCTTAGCTGCTTGTACAGGGTGTCATTTTTAATGCAAGGAAGAAGAATTAGGGGCTGGGAGGACGGTTAGGGAGGGAAGACTTAGATTTTCAATTTAGTAACCTAATAGGAATAGGAAACACCGCTTCCCTGTCCCCATTCATTTTAGAGGACCCTCCCACTCCCTCTCCCGCCAGCTCCTTATTCCTCCTGAGGACTGTCATGTGATTCCGACTCCTAATACCAGGGGTGTTGCTGTTTCCCTTGACCAGAATATCCTAGAATGGGTGTTTTTCCTGATATTTGGGTTTCGGGCCCCAGAAGGAGGAGAGCAGGACAGGGGCAACAGAGACTTGAGTTGGGGAGGAATGCATACAGCAGGCAGCCTTTAATTGCACAGTCGTGCTACGTGCAGGTGAGGAAGGAACCCCATGCAGACTGGTGAGGAAATTCCTGTTTTCTTTTTGCTGCTGCCTCTCCGAGCTAACAGGAATTGGCATTTACATCCGCAGAGTACACAGCTGGCTGTCGCGAAATGGTACCTTCACTAGGGAAATGGAAGCCTCCAGTGGCCTGTTGGGGTTCCATTTTACTTTTTGTTGTTTTCCTTTCGAAGGGGCTTGGTTTCTTTTTCCAGCAATCTGGGGTGACCTGAGTTAGATTTTTAACAAGGGTAACCTCTGGCAAGGCCCCAAACCTCTGGGTTAGTCTTGCTCTTCAGGAATACAGATGCTGTCTTTACACACTTGGCCTGTTCACCCCGGCAGGGCCCAGACCTTGGGCTTGGGTTTTGGGGTGAGCATGCCCTCTCTCTTCCCCATGGGGTCCTCGATGGAGCGCTTGTGCTGGCATCTGAGCTGGAGTGGGATGGGTGGGGGCAGCAGATACCCCGAGTCTGTTGTTGCAGGCTTGCGGCCAGGAGGTGTCTGGTGCTTCTTAATTGAATACAGATTTGAGTAAATTCCACGTGGGCAGGCAAGGGTGGCCGAGAGAGGCAGTGATGTTCCCGTCGCCCTGTGGCTGGACTGGGAAGCTCAGAACCTCCCAATCCCAGGAGCCTCCCCCGACCCTCCATCTGGCCCACACGTTGTGCAGAAAGGTAGGGAGGCTGACAGGAGATGGGGCGCCGGTGTGGATGTTGTTTGTGTGAACGAGTTCTTCCATCTTTTGTTAGTGGCAGCTCGTTAATTAACCAGCAGACTCGTGCCGCCCGCCTTCCTTTGACACATGCATATATTTTGGGGTAGAAGATTCTTGGTCTCCCAAAACTCTGATCTGAACCTTTCAGGAAGTACCCCTACAGCGCTGCCACCTCTTCGTTCCCGCTGGTCCTCCCAGCTCCCCTCTTCCTGTCCCCTCCTACCCATCCTTCCCTTAAACCCAAGTGGGCTTGTAGCTGACTGGGGAACAGGCACATTAAACACAGCTAAATAAATCATGTTTACGCTTGGCGTTCTCGGTAGTGAAAAATCTGTTGGCCGTTTCTACTTCCTTATTTCTCAGCATTTGCTTCCTACCTGTTTTTGAGCACATGCCCAGAAATAGTAGTTTTGTCAAATGAGGGGATAATGCCAGCCAGCCTTTCTTGCTGCCAAGGAAGCTGCTGGATTTTGCAAAACAGAGTGACGTTTTTTTAGTGACACTGATTTTTTTTTTCCCCCAAAGAAATTAGGATGTAGAATAAGGGTATTAAAATGCACTTAGGGAAAGGGGGAAAAGCTGCCTAGTCACCCCTGCCGCTCTAGGGCTTGTAGAGAGCAGGGTTAGAGAAGAAAGGTCTTTAGTTCTGTGTGTACTTGGCCGCTGGAGGCGGAGAGGCTGCTCTGGGCCCGGAGAGCTGAGTCAGGTTTCCTTCATTTCAGCCCCAAGACTTCATTTTTTGTGCCATTTTGGTGATGTTATGCAAGGATTCTTTTTTTTTTTTTCCTGTTTGGTTTTATGTCTGTTTAGTTTCTGAGGCCCCTGAGCAGTACTTGCTGTGTTTTTCCTCTGAGGTTACAGTGAGAATCTCACCCTGATCTGGGATGGGAGCTTGTCGGGATCCTGGCTGCTCTGTTATTGTTTATGCATAAGATCAGTGATGGTGACCCCCCTTCCTCTAAGCTCCTTCCACGGCGTTTGGGGAGGGCATCTGAGAAATCATTTTCGTGATGGGATGCTGTTGGTGGGGCAGAGGACTTCCTGGGTAATTGCAGCCAAATATAGACTTGCAGATTAAAAAAATCATTTTTTTTTATTTTTCGAAAAACAATTTCAAAAACAAGTAAGTGGCAAATAAACACTGGGACTCCTGTAGCGAGGTGAGCTGTGCAGGCGTCTGTCTCAGGTCCAGCCCCTCCGCTCAGTTTCAAAGACAACCAAGGAAAAAAAAAATACAACAAAATCAAAGTCGGCGGGCCATGATTTCCCCAATTTCTAATGGGAATACTCTGCAATAGAAATGATATTTCCATTGAGGACTGCGCTGCCGGTTTCTTTAATTACATTAAATAGCGGTATAAACCTCAGCAGAACGTAAACCCCTGTTACAGCTGCGTGGCGAGCGAGGCTAGATTGAATCGTAAGGAGCAATGTTACAGTGTTAATGTGCTAACAATCTTTATTAAATTAATCCCGCAAAGTGTTAATTTTTACAAATTTTGTTGTGCACACACTGCACGTCACCTCTGGTGTGTTAGGAGATGAAAATGGATTTCACGTCAAAAAATAAGTAAGAAGGGGCGGCTGTCAGGCTGCGCCCTTAGAAGGAAATTTGTGATTTTTTTTGCCGTCAAATGCTACTGTGCTGAAAAGAAGGCTCATAATATGTATATTAAATGCCATCTACATACAGAAAACTCAGTTAAAGGAACTACTTGGTTGAAAGTAATTACAGGCCTGTACAATTTTTTAGTCAGTGACATTTCAGACTTGGCTTAGAAACAGAAAGAGACCATAGAAAGATTCTGTTCTTACGTGGTGCAGAGCGTCGGGCTTCCATGTTCTACGTGTCCATTAGGAAAAGGTAAAAAGAAATGAAGGTGGTGGGGCGACTCAATCGTCAACAAAATCCAGGGCAGAGCTAGATTTTTTTTTATTACAACAGTGGAGATCAATTGCTTCTAATAAATGGGAGTAAAAACAAAATATGCTGTTTGACTAGCAGCATTCCTATGTTTACAATTTGATTTCTTTTTTCCCCTAACTTTCTATTAACCAAGTTCATTTCTATTCTATTTAAAACAAGAAACCCCACTGGTCTCGTGGTTGCCAAGCCCCTTCCTGCCCAGGTAGGATTTTATGGCCCCTCTTAAAAGGGCCAGTGGCGCTTGCATTCCTCCAGCCCACGCCTGTGTCTGCACCTGCGCCCTCAGTCCTCTGTCCTGGCAGCCCGAGTCACTCAGCAGCCTCCTTGCTGGGCACTCTGTTTCCTGTATGTTCTTTTTATTGGCTATACTGTGATATTTTTATTCTTAATTCCCCGGGTTTCTCACAGTCCTGACTTCCTTCCTCCTTCTATTTATTCTCTTGCCTCCTTCGTGCGGTGCTTGAGCAAAAGCCAGTGCTGGAGTTTGTGGGACCTTGGAACCACAATGACTTCCGGAGCACACCCGTTCTAAGGCATGTTTTATGAAGGACCAGATTTTTAACAGAGTCGGGCTTGTGTTTCCAGGTTATTCCCACCAGGCACAGTGGCTGCTGGCGGGAAAGCAAAAGGTGTCCTTAGATGAAAACTCACTGTTGGCATCGAATCTGAAGATTCATTTCCTGGTTTATTTCCCTCGTGTGACATGTGACTTCTGTCTTCACTGTGGATTTTTCCTCCAGCTCTAAATAAGGGAAGCATGGGGACACATCTGAGAGATGCCTGGCAAGCTTGTCATCAGAATCTGGTCTCTAAGCTCCATTTGAGAAAGGGGTATAGGGTCCTGACATCAAGTCCCCAATTCTTCATGCTTAGAATGCGAAAGACATAGCCAGCCTGTAAGTTCAGTGTGTTAGACTGCACTCTTCGTCCAGGAGTGCTTCTTGCAGATACATGTAGTATACCGTTGGTTACTCTGGACACATCTGGAGGTAAAATTCATGAAGGTTTTTGGATGAGTTTTATTTTTTTGGTACTGGAGATTGAACTCAGGGGCACTCGACCACTGAGCCACATCCCCAGCCCTGTTTTGTGTTTTATGTAGAGACAGGGTCTCACTGAGTTGCTTAGCACCTCACTGTTGCTGAGGCTGGCTTTGAACTTGCGATTCTCCTGTCTCAGCCTCCCAAAGTGCTGGGATTACAAGCATGTGCCATTGTGCCCAGGTGGATGAGTTTTATTTGAGAGCAAGAGCTGCTAAAGGTTGAATGAAGTAGCTGCTCAGCTTCTGACCAGCAGGCCTAAATCAGGGGAAGAAGGGAAGATTCCTCTGCTAGATACTGGGTAGACTCAGAGACTCTATCCACCCCAGTTTTGTCCTTGGCCCCTACAGACTCCAGGCGATGCATGCAGACATTTCAACATGTCTACGTTGCTGATGTAGATGTGTTTGCGTGTGCATATATATTTGTAATCTCTCTGTGTATTATAGATGTGCACGTACACATTTTTCTAACTTGGCAAACACACGGCCTCAAATTCTGTTGTCCCCAGGCCTACCAATTCCAGGATCATAGGCCTGAGTTGATGGACCCTGCCTGCCAGGGTCACCCCAGAGGAGTCCTGTTCTTTTTTCTGTGTGCATCCTGAAGCGCTGATGCACAGGCCTCAGCATGGTTTCCCCAGGAGAGACGCAGAGGAAAGGAGTCCGAGCTGCAAGTTTCCTCCCTGCAGATTCCTGTTTGGGGGTTGGAAGGTGAGCCCCAAATAGCTGGTCACCTCCTCTACCTCACCCTGTGTGGTTCTGCGTAGATGGCTAGGGAGTACCCTTCCTACCCAGCAACACCTGGAATTTCCTCTGCTGTCTCCCTTGGCGGGGGGGGGGGGGGGGGGGGGGGG
>CM053401.1:5459962-5526390 GCA_028644305.1 Xerus rutilus
GGCTGATGGTTCCTTTTCCTAACCCTGGTGGAAGGAAGAAAACAGGTTTTGGTAGTGTTTTGGGGGACACGATCTGTCCTTTGCCTCTCCTGTCTCCTTTCTGGGATGTACTAAATGGGCAGCATGTTGGGGAGTGAAAATAGTTTAGGTGGTGATTCACTGTGACAGATTTCAGCAGTGCTGGAGGAGGGAGGAGCTCAAAGGAGGCAGCCTGGCTTCCTGTCCAAGAGACCTACTTCTTGCCTCTTTTGGGTAGCCACATCTTCTCATGGCAGGTGGCAGAAGACATCCAGGGGTCCTCACAGGACTGTGGGTGGTGGTGGTGTCTCAGAGTGGTCATTTGGGAAGTGGTGGGAGAGGTGGCCTCAGGTCCAGGGTGGAGCAGTTGTGTGTTCCTGGAGGCCATGACCTGCTGCCCAGCACTGACAGTGGCCCTCTCTGAACCCAGCTGGGCAGACTGTTGATGAAGTTCACAGGGCTGTTTCACCTGCATCCAAATTCCCACCGTCCCCAGCCACCTGTAAGGGCTGCTGTCCTTCAGCCTGTGGAGACCAAGCGTGGGTTTGAACTATGCTTTTATGTCCCCCGTGTGATGTGTGCAAATCCTTGTGAGACCTCAGTTTCTTTTTGTCCTTTCAAAGGACACTTCCACATTCACCCCCAAACCAAAATCTCTGACAGCGAAGGACCCAAGACCTGGGATGGCCACTGGGCACTCAGGCAAAACAGTAGTATTCGACTTAGAAGGAGAATCTGGAGGTGAGAGGTTGGACTTGGGGAGCCCTGGCTTCGTGTGTGGAATTTCTAGGCCTCCCACTTGCTGTGGGGCAGTGAGTGGGCCATGCATAAGCCCACTTGTCCTCTACTCCTGTCTTGGAGACCTGTCCAGGAGTTGCAGGTTTTCATGGAATTGATGGTATTCCTTCTATGTTTAATGATGCTGCTGCTGCTGCTGATATATATATATATATATATATTTTTTTTTTTTTACAAAAAATGAAATCAAGTTCCAGTCTTTGCTAGTTCCTACCCCTTGGGGTGATACTACCTATGGGGCAGAGAAATTTACTTTGCTGAGTGTCCCCACTCCCAGACTTGTGTAGGTCTGAAATGGAGCAACAAAGAAAGTTCCTTAGAATTGTTCTCTATTCCTGCAATCTGGGATCCTCCTCCACCCTCCACCCCTCCCCCTGCAAAAATAAGGGAGAGGGAGAAAGACATAAATGATGGGAAGGTCGGGTCTTGTCGGGTGAGACCCTGTGCCTGCCTCATTTAAGGTGGCACTCCACTTCTTTCGAATAGGAAATTGCCAAAATGGATGTCATCGGCTGCTAATTAGATGTATTTTAACTGCAGGATCATTTTACCAGCTAATACTGTTATTATGTGCTTCAGTGTGAACCCATGGTGGAGCTGTTACAATATGAGCATGAGGCCTTAGCAGACAGCTAATGGAGGCTGCAGGATCTGTGGAGGCACTTCCCCTTGGTGATGGCTAGTGACATCCTATTTTTGGACCTAAAGATGCCTGGGCCAGGCCCTGTACTGAAAGTCTGAGTCTTTTCAACCTCTCAAGACGAGCCCGGGCTTTCCCGACTCCCACTTTCTTTCTGTGCTTAGAGCAAAGCCTGAGTCTGAGGAGGCCCTGAGATTCCAGATTGTGGACACTAGTGGTCACATGCGGCCCCCTAGACTTCACTGTGCCGCCCCACCCTCCAGTCTTTGGGCCTCTGGACCCAGCTAGGGGCAACAAATGACCACAGGTTATGTCACGGCTGTGCCAGTCTAGGCTGAACCCCCAGAGCATGGTACCAAAGTAGGAGAGACCTGCATTTCCGCATGGGTTACAAACTGAGCTAGTTTCACCTCCATCTTCTCTCTCTAGCAAACCGGAAAAAGAATCCTAATTTCCCTCCGGGGTGGGAAGAGGCGGGTTAGGACTGGGATAATGATTCTTAAATATGAGCAGTGTATTTGACTTCGTGTTATTTCTCCCTCCCTTAATACACAGCATTTTTATCATCTTTAAGACAAAGTAGCTGGCAAAATATTTAAGTGATCAGGAAGAAATGTTTTTATTTGCCCGCGTGTGCATTGGGTTATCTGCCTATCTTGTTTATGAAATCTGGGGCTGCCTTTCCAGCACAGTATGTTCGCCTCTCAAATCTTTCCCGGCTTCCATTTCCATATTTCTGCGTGCTTGTTCTTTGTTAATCACTTGGCAAGCGCTTATTTGAATATTAAAAATTTCTTTAATCATCAAAGGCAGGAGCACAGTCTCATGAATATTCATATTTTCCCCCCTCCTCAGACTGGATTCTAGTTCATTACCCTGCAGTAAAAGCCAAACAGCCATCAATCGCCCTCATTACAGGCTCTGGCGTTTTGATTGGCTGCCTGCTGCCCAGAGCATTTTTTTTTTTAAATTTTCTCCTCCTTCTCCTATGAGCTGTCTTGTACCTGCCAACAACCACACCAAAAAAAAAAAAAAAAAAAAAATCAACAATGCAAGAATAAATTTCTCTGGTTGAAAAACAACTTTGCAAACTTGTCAAACAGTCCTGTGGCTTGCTGCCGCCTTAGCGGCCACCAGGGCCTCCTCCTCCCCACGCCACCCCCTCAAAAAAAAAAAAAAAAAAAAAAAAAAACCTAGGGAAAAAAAGGAGGAGGGAAGAGAGAGAAAATTAAATAAATAAATAAAAAGGGAGAAACTTGAGCCTCAGAGATGAATATTTGTCAAGAGAGTTGACGTAAGTTTCATTTGCATAATGACTTTGTACTTCTGCATTAATAAAATTTGCATATGAAGCCATGTTAATTACTCCTGATCATGCTTTTTGCATTCATGCATAGTAATTTTCTCCGACTTGTGAGAATTAATGTCTTGGCATGGGGGGATGGGGCGCGGGGACTGTCAGGTTCCCTTGCCCGTGTCCCTCGCTCACATGCCTGGCTCCCTGTCTGTCTCCTTCCCTGATCTATGACTCATTTCTGCACTATCAGTAGGAGTTCTCGCCTTAAAAAAATGTATCCGTTGAAAGGCACCAGTAGGGAGAAAAATAGACCTCTCCCGCGCAGTGTATTCCGGGCCACCTCTCTGGCTGGGGACGAGGCATCTGCAGTCCTGCTATCCGGGAGCAGCAGCCCCGGGACGCGGCGCAGGGCCGGGCTGGCTCCCCTCTCGCCAGGCTGGGGCGTTTCCAGGCGTTTTGTGTCTGCACGCTAGCAGTGGGCGTGTCGCCGCTAGTGCGCATGTGTGAGGCTTGGAGCCGAGCATCTGCAGGGCCCCGGGAGGGAGGTGGGCTGCAGACCCCTCGGAATGCTTCGTGCCGGGGAAGGCATTGAAATGAGCTCGCGTCCGGTGCTGGAGCTTCGGAAGTATTTTAGGCAGACTTTTTTTGGTGTACCTCTTTGCACAAGATGCAGAGAGCCAGGCAGCAGTTTCTGGCCCTCCTAAACCCAGTGCGTCCGGGGCACCTTCAGCCTTTCCTAGCCTCGGTTCCCTCTTTTGTGAGAGTGAGATCTGCTACCCCAGAGGAAGGCTCTGGGCTTGCTTGAGATAACTTAAGTATTAATCATTTATTTATTTTTCTTAATCAACGTTAAAAAAAATCAAGCCAGCCACGATTTTATTTATAAGCCACCTGGATCCCACATAAAGTGAGATGGTGGGTTGGCATCGCTTGGTACGGGGCCGGGGGGAGGGGGGGGGCGTCTGTTCAGATTCCAAAGGGAAACCCGTAGACTGCAAAAGAAATTTTACATTTTATAGTTTTACATTTTTTATTTACTTTTGTAATGCTGGGATGGACTGACTCTAGGGCATCCAGGTTGCTGGGCAGGCCCTCTGCCACTGAGCCACACCTCCAGTCCTCAAAGCTTTTTTTTTTTTTTTTTTTTAAAAAGAGTGACTTGCCGGTCTATGTAGGGATCCCTCCACCAGGCAGCGCCAGTGCTGTGAAAAGCACCCTTGGGAGTAGAGAAAGTTCCAAAATGGAATATAAAGGAAAGAATCTGATCATTTAGTGGTCACTAAGGATAGTGACCAAGGTTACCAGATGTCTAACTCTGACTCCTGTCGTTCTGACCCTTTCAAAATGAGGAAGCTGAGGCTCTGAGAAAGTGACCATCTTAGGTCACCTGGCCAGGAAATGGCAGAGGAAGAATTTGAACCCAGTCTGTCTCCCTGCCCAACCCTAAGGCTGCTGCCTCTGGGCTCCCGGCTTCCTTGTGTCTGTCCTTAGGTCTTTTAAAGGCAAACACCTCCTCCCTGTGGAAGGGCAGGCCTGGGAGGTGGCCTGAGACAGGTACTGAGGCCTAGAGACAATGTTCTCACCTTTGATTTATTTTTTTAAGATTCACTAAATGTAGAATTCACCGTTTTGTCTGTCAGTGGTTTTTATTATATTTACAGTGTTGTGCAGCCGTTACCACTGCCTGATTCCAGACAATCTAATTTATGCTCCTGCACAGAAACCCCGCACCCATTAGCCCCCAGCCCTGGGCAGTCTGGACCTTCCGTCTGCATGTGTTTGCCTGTTCTGGGTGTTTCCTGGCCATGGAATCGCATGATGAATGGTTTCTGGCATCACTGGACCTGTGCTGGAGCTGCAGGAGGGGTGTCTCGAATCCCACCTGTGGGCCTGTGGGCAGAGCTGCCGTGTACGCTGCCCCCAGGGACATCCTCCTGCATGGCAGAGGGTTCCCTAAAAGTCCCAGAGGCCTTCACCCTGCAGATCCCTCTTTTGCCTCTCCTGAGCCACCCCTGAAGCAGGGGACTTCAGCGTGGTCAGCATTCCTAATGAGATCCTATGGGTGCAGCCCCGACCCATTGCAGAGCACTGAGCCATGGTGTGTGACCTGCCCTGATGGACTCTGGTCTAGCCCACTGTTGCCCTTTCCTCCTGCTCCTTGGCCCTTCTGCCCGTCATAGGAACAGAGTCATCACGTGTGTTACTTGGGACAGCTGACTCTAGGCCATGAGATGCTACTCAGCCATGGCAAATGCTGCTGGCTGTGTTGCTTCTTGTCCAGAGCCTAGGAGCCAGATCTGGACTTGGCCCTTTGCAGCCACTGATGGCTGGATCGAGGCTAAGAACCCTCAGGCCTCTCTGCCTGGCATGGCCCTTGCTCTCAGGATCCCAGGTGCCCTGATCCCTCCACCCCAGCTGCAGCCATAGAGGGAGGCAGGAGGACATGGCCAGGCTCTGGAGATACAGCTGGACTCATGGCCCAGAGCTTCCCAAGCCTCAGGACCCCCTTATTCCCACCTGCTGAACAAGGTGGTTAGGGGGTACTTAGCACAAAGCCATTGTCAGGGCTACAGAGGTTCCAGAGCCGACAGTGGTCAGAGTCAGGGTCCATGTAGGGATTTGAGGCCTGCAGTGGACAGGGTCAGAGGTACAATGTCCAGTTCTGGGCTGGGAGTTCAGGCAAGGGCTGTCCAGGGCAAGCTTCCAGAAGGAGGCAGGTGACACTGGCCTCAGATGCAGACCTTTTTCAGTCCTACACTAAATCTAGGGCATAGCCTTCCTGTCAGCCTCTGGGGCTGGAACTGCTCAGGGGTTCCTTGACTACACCCTTCTGGGGCTGTGGCCAGCTCTGAGACATCCGGGTGCTTGTGTTAGCCTAGTACAGAGTCTTCATGGGCCTGAGCAGTGTTGGCATTAGCTATTTTTGGCTTGTGGCAGGACATATTCACAGACCCCAAGCTTCAAGCTGGGTTTCTTCTCAAAAGCCCTGATGACCCTGATCCTGGATTCACATTTTAGAGAAACAGGGCATGTAGGGAAAGACCTCTGGTTTTAGAGTCAGGCAGCAGGATTTGATGGGGCAGTTGCTGAGATCTGCAGTTTTCTGAGTCATGGCCTCAGTTTCCTGATGTGTGCAATGGGTATCCTAGGTCCATGCCCACGGTGGGCATATTAGGAGGCTAAGTCACATGAAGACAGACAGGTTCCTGGCTTGCAGTGGGTTTGCTGAGCCCAGTGGCTCTTCTTGGGATGGGGGAATCCCACGTGGTGGCCATGGAGTAGGCTGATCCCCCCATGTAGACCTGTGCTGGGAGGTGAGGTGCTGTGGCCTCTGTGGTGAGCTGGCCGGGCTCAGCTGCCCATCATCTCGTCGATGTTTTCTTTTTGTCTCTCTGATGCTTCCCTGCTCAGTTATTTACCCAGGGAATTTGGGCTTCTTCACTTGTGGTTTTGGCAAGGGCTTCACACAAATGTTTTGCCCTGGTGGTCTCTTAGCCATGTAAGATAAACGGCCAAATCAAACGCAGGCCTTGCCGGCAGCCGAGGCAAGCTGTGGGGCTGGGTGGAGGCAAGGAGGGCCCTGGCCTGGCCCTCCTAGTTGCTGTTGCTGTCAGACGTGGGGTGGTGGCGAGTTGGGGGAGCAGAGACTCTCAAGCCAGGGCTGAGACATGAAGAGGGGTCTGGGCCATGCCAAGTTTTCCCGGGGGTGGAGGGAGGAGGGAGTCAAAGCCTCTGAAAGTGACGGGGGCTTGGGTGCTGCTTGCAGGGGACTGGAGAGAGGCCCCAGCTGGTAGTTAGCCAGGCAGGTCACTAATCAGTGCCCAGACCTTTCAAGGTGGACTTGAGGAGCCCAGGCCTGTCCAAATAGCCCATTCTGGTGTCACACGGTGGCGGCTCCAAGCTTCCCAGCTCTTCCACGGGATCGCCCAGATTTGGGGGAAGAAATCCACAATTGGAGCTGCTCCAGTTTGCTACGGAAGGCCCTTTTTGGAAGGGTCTTTCCTGGGAGTGGGCCCCTGACAGTCCAGTCCCTATGTGTCCTAGCCTCCTACACAAGGCCCCAGAAGCGGGGGTCTCAGCCCCTAGACCTGGCAGCTGTGGATATAGGACTCTCTCCAGTGCCCCCTGCCCACTTCCCTGACCCCGTCTCCTCTGCCTGTGCCCTGGTCACCCTCCCTGCAGGGCCTGGCACCCCTGGGGCCTCCCGCCCTTAAAGGCTGGCTACAGCCCCGCGCCCCGGGCCCCCTCCCACGCCCTAAGCCCCTTGTGCAGTCCAGGGCCCGACTGACCGGTCTTTTCTATTGTTTTTTCTCCAGGGCCATGCAGGCCTGCCCAGCTGCCAGCGATGGCCCCCATAGCTGCCTCCTCCCACCCTCACACATCCGTGATCACTCCACCTCTGCGCGCCCTGGGCACTCTCCCGCCCTGCTTCCCGCTGCCCTGCTGCAGCGCACGCCCGGTCTCGGGTGACGGGACTCAGGGTGAGGGTCAGACGGAGGCTCCCTTTGGATGCCAGTGTCAGTTGTCAGGTAACGAGGCCGCCGCGATGGGGGGCGGGCTCCCAGGGATGGCGGGGTGTGCCGGGGCAGAGCAGGGGACCCAAGGTGGGACCCCGGGAGGAAGAGCAGCCCTCACCCAAAAGGCATTTTTTGGGGTGCTAGGGGAAATGGTGAAAGATGTCCATAGAACTGTACACTCAGGTGTACAGTTCTTGGGGACCTTGCCTGGTCCCCAAGGGTCAGGAGGTCCCTCCACGCCCATGCCCTCCCCCCCACTCCCAGAATGCACTGCCCAGCCTCCAAATTTCATCTCTTTGGGCTGTTTAGCTAAAGCTTAATTGGATAACGCTTAACATCTGAGGTTTTCTTCTGCCTTTGCCTCTGTATCCTCCCCCCCGCCCCCCGCCCCGACAAGGCCAGGAGATTCCTCGGTTGTCTGTGTGCATCGCCGGAGCCATCCAAAATGCTGAGTTTCTCTTTGGGACAATGTGGTGCCCATTAACTTAGAGGAACAAAAAGTTGCTCAAAAGGAGCCTTTTAAAAAGCTGTGGCCACGGGAGGGAGTGAAACATTCTGGGGGTGGGGGACGTGCAGGGACAGGGGCCTGGCTCTGGGCGGACCTCAGACCTTCACATCCGTGCTGGTACCCGCTCCCCCTGCTCCCCTGGGAGGCCGTGTGGCTGCCCATTATGCAGACGGGCAGGCAGGGGCAGTGTGGCGGCACAAAGCCTCCACCTCCTCCCCACTCTTTCCCCAAAGAGAACCCAGACTCCTGCGGCCTGGGGTCCCCGGGAGTTGGCTGGTAGAGGGCCCTCACTGTGGCCTCTGAACAGGGCCTGGTGTGCACTGTGCTGGCTGCTTGGGCCAGGATGCTGACACAGACTCACGTGGCAATAGCTGTGGCCTGGTTTCTGTGGCAGTGGCTAGGAAAGGAGACGGTGGTTGCAGAGCTGGGGCAGATTCAACTTGTTCCTGCCCTGTCACCATGCACGCTGAAGGCTTTCTCTTGACTCAAGGTGTCAGAGGAAGACTTTGTATTGAGCAGGTTTTGCTTTTCATTGACGCTGTCGCAAGGGACAATCCTTGTTGTGGCCATAGCTCTGCAAAAGGCCCCCCCGCTAGCCTCTGCTCCAAGGCAAGAGCTCCTGGGCTTTCTTGCTGGTGAGGTGGCCTGCAGCCTTCAGTACTACCCTGCTATGACAGGTGGTGACGTCATAGGATGTGGCTTCCAAGGGGGAGTTCTAGTTTCTTACTGGGCTTGTGCCTTAAATGCATAAAAGCAAAGACCACAATTGCCCAGGATGGAGTTGGAACCACTTGTAAAGAAATTGGCTCCCTGTTGGGTGCTGCCTGGTGCCCAGGGTGCTTGGGGCTCCTGTACCGGCCCAGTCGTCGGCTCTGAGTCTGAGGAAGACCCTCTTGCCGAGTGAGGGTTGCCTGCTCCGTCTGGGTGGCTGCCCGGCTCTCATGGCTTCCTGTAATTAGTGCAGCAGCCCTGCAGCCACTCAGGGGGCCGTGCTATCAAAGATCAGCCTGAGTGTTTATGACCGGACTCGGTCAAGTTCTGCATGTAGAAACACGATATCTTCGCCAGAGGCGCACCCGGGTTTGCTTAACCCTCTGTTGGCCCTGGCCCTTCTTAGAGGCTGCCAGAGTGGAGGAGAGTTAGCCAGGGCACTGGGCACCTCCTTGATAGGGCTGGGCTCACCTAGCAGCTTAGAGTGCCAAGCAGGAGCCATTGCCATCCAGTTGTGCAGATGGGGGTGGGGGCGAAGGCTGGGAGGATGCGTGGCTGGGCCAAAGCTGCGGAACTGGGATTTGTCTCTGCGAGGCCTCCTGAGCAGGCCACCTTCCCAGGGAGCCTGTGCCTGTGCCCAGTGGGGGATGAGCAAGGTTTGCCCTGCCTCCACTCCCTGTGAAGTCCACTTTCATCTGTCCTCACATGCTCTACCTGGCTGCTGGTAAGGGTTGTGTGCCGCGTGGGCTTGCGGGCGCTGCCTGGCACCGGGCATTGGCGCGTGTTCTTGAACAGCAGGCTCACACTTTACTCTCCTCCTTTATGGACGCCTTGGGGACGTTGTGTTCTCCCGGCTCACACGCACCCACGCATTCTTCAGCTGAAAGCCCTGTGTTGAGCACCTACTTTTAGGCACCTGGCAAACAAAGGCAGCCCGCCGTGTGGGTCCCTGCCCACCTGCAGCTTGCATTCTGCTGGGGAGAAGAGGACATGGGATGGGAACCTGAAGAAGGGTGGTTGGAAGGTGGGAGATCAGGCAATGAGGGAGTTGCCCTTGTCCAGCACCTGCCTTGTCTGTGGCCTGGGCGCATCTCTGGATTTTAGGGCTTCCGATTTTCCAGGGCTCCAGCCTGTGAGCAGTGCCATGCTTGGGGAGGGGAGTGGGCAAGGGTAAGGCCCTGTTCCTGGGGTGGGGACTAGAGTAGACAGTTCCTGGGCCTTTCTGGGAGCCACTCCTGAGGGACCTGCTCTTACTTCCTACCCTGTGCTCCACACCCAAGGGTTTTTGCGCAGGTGGACCATCATATTTTCCGATCAGTTTCAATACTTGAAAATATCCCATTCCAGTGGTTCTTGTCCCTTTGTGGCTTCTGTCCCTGGCACTGAGCTGTTTGCTTAAGTGTTTTTAGTGCCTGTTTAATTAGTAGCTGGAATGGAGTTGTTAAATTCCCAGTAACCCCTTAGGGGAAGCGGCCCGCCGTGAGGATGGAGCGGGGCTGCTGTCCTCACTTTGTTATGCCCCTTTTTGGATCAGGATGCATTGAACCCATCTCTTCAGATTAATAGGGAAACCCCCGCGCAAACGTGTCGCACACAGGTTGATTGCATGCCTGTGAATGCACTCCGTTATTCATAGAAGGTGATTCTATGGGGGAGAATCGTACACAGGTATGCGTTTGCCTACATCCCAGCATCCCACGACCCCCACCCCAGGCCTCCTACTGGTGGTCACAGTGGGGACCAGGGACTCAGGGCCTGTTTCCTATGGACTCTGAAGTAATGTGGGGCTCTGAGCCAACGCACTGCTGGGGGCTCAAAGCCTTCCCTGAGAAATTCCAAGTGAAGGCTCTGCGGGGTGCTTGCGGTCCTGTCTGGTCAGTGGACTTGAAGATGTCATTGCTCCTCTTTGAGCTTTGGTTTCCTCTTCTGTTTTTTTTTTTTTAATAATTTTTAATTTTTATTAGTTGCTGATGGATCTTTATTTTATTTTATTTATTTATTTATATGTGGTGCTGAGAATGGAACCCAGTGCCTCACACATGCTAGGCAAGCGCTCTACCACTGAGCCACACCCCCAGCCCCTCCTCTTCTGTTTTTTAAAATAATACACACACACACACACACACATATACATTCTCATGTACATATAGACATGACACACGCACGCGTGTGTGTGTGTGTAACATTTGAAAATGAGGCTTTTCATGTTGATCTTTGAAGCAGATCACTGGGGGCTGCGTGGGGCTTGGTGAGGGTTCCAGGATGGGTATGGGGCCAGAGGGTGGGACGTTAGAGCAGGCACCTTGGGAGTGGTTCTTGGAAAGGCCCAGGGGCTGTCCACTAGAGTCCCCACAGCAGGACTCAGGAGGCAACTGAAGACTGCTGGGCTTCCCCCCGGCCCACTGCTTCTCTGTTCTGAGGTTTCTGTGATTGGAAGGTGATCATCAGAGCTTATGAGATTGCTAGGGGGTGCAGTGTGAACTGTGTGGCCTTGGATGGGCCATTGTCCCTCTCTTTTTTTCCATTTCCCCATCTGTAAATTGGGGGTAATATTAGCTCCCAGGGTCAATCCTAGGATTGCATGAGGTCATACAGGCCAGGTGCCTTGTGCTGAGTGGATCCCACAGGAGTTAGGGTTCCTGCTGGAGAAGGGTTTCCTACCTTGGCAGCGCTGGGTGCCTGGCACTGTGTGGAGGTCCTCTCAAGCTGCGTGCCTGGTTTCACACTTAAAGATATTGAGCCCCTTGGCTGCCGCAGATCATGCACCAGTATTAGGAGGTGAAAAAGGAAAACAGACACCTCATTGCATATTTAAAGGCTGCAAATGGTCATCAGCCACAGTGATTAATACATGCGCTTGGAGAAGTTCAAGGTCTCATGCAAGAACACACAGGATCCCGGCTCGGGGAAGTGGAAGTGTTTGGATTTAATAGAGGGAGTCAGTTGCAGTTATTAGTATATGCTGAAATCACAGGGCAATCTTGTAAAGTTAAATTCAATTTACTTTTCTACTGAAATTGTGCTTGCTGTGTTATTTAACTAGTCTGGGGTTTCTTGGCATGGGTTAAAGGGACAATAAAGATAAAAGAATACCTGTAAGTAAATAGTAGGGTTGAACAGTAGAATCTATCGTTTTCTCCTCCTTCAATTATATCCCAGCGTTCCTTCTGTGTCGGTTTTATAACCGGAGCCGTCCAATGGGAGGCCGTGGATTAGACCACCCTCGCTGCAGAGCCTGATGCAATTAATACAGTCTGTCTGGAAAGTGGCCTTATTTCTGGAAGTTTTATGTTAATGATATGGTCTGTGCTTTGCACATTTCATACCAGAACAAGAAGCAAGCTGGAGTTGCTTTCTGGACTGGGTTTGATTAGCAGCAGAGGATCAATGTGCAGCCCAACAGCGTTGCGGACAGGCGGCACCCTCCCCGAGCCCCCGCTGATGCTCGGCAGGGCTGCCGTGGGTTAGGGCCTCCTTTGGGATCTGGAGGGAGGGGTGAGTACGGGGTGAAGAAGAGCAGAGCTGTGAGTGAGGGAGGTGTGTGGATGGACCTCCTTCCGGGGTGGTGGAAGAAGGTGCCCTGCGACCGGTTCCCTTCGCAGAGTAGCCGTTGGTAGTGTCTTCCAGGTCCAGTGTCAGTGGGGTTGGCTTCCTGCAGAAAAAGGGCTTTCGGGGAGTCATTACACATTTAGAGTCGTCTGCACGCCTCGCTTGCCTACATTGCCGAAGGGCTGCCGCTCCCAGCACTCAGGACCCAGCATTCACCGCGTCCCTGGAGATTCCTTCCTGCCAGTTCCCGGATCCCGCGGCGCTGGGCTGGCGTGTGTGTCCTCTTGGGATGCTCTGCTGAGAGGTTGTCCTCCATCGCCTGCCTGGCAACCAGGCGCCACCTTCGGCCACTGGAGGAAGTGCCTGGGGGCACCATGGAGAGCTGCAGGAAGCCCATTCTCCAGGGCCGTGTAGGTGACCAAGGGAGACAGAGGCTTTAGTGGATTCCAGAAAAGTCCTCCATCCAGTGTAGCTAGAAAAATCACATCTCCAGGGGCCAAAGGAGCCCGGGAATGGGGCCAGCTGAAGGACTGTGTGGCTGCCCAGTTGGAGGTGGGACTCCTATGGGGGTGACTGTCCTTAGATAAAAGGACCTAGCCATGCCCGGAGCAGACCCACTGTTGTAGCCTGACACAGACCGTCTCAGTCCCCGAACCGGCCCTTACAGCCGGCCCTTACGACGCTCTGCAGGCGGAGCTAAATCAAAGAATTCTGTTCAAATCCATACAAGATGTTGCTGTTTTTCTGCTCTGACGGGAGAGGCATTTGGAAGTGCAGTTTCTTTCTATCTTTCTTCCCTTTTTTTTTTTTATAGCTGTCTTAAAAAGGAGTTTGGCTGTTTAGCACAGCTGGTGCTCATTACATTATGCACTGGCAATAAAATAGCATGTGTAATTAATTTTTAATGCAGCGCTGGATGCAGTGCTTTCAAGCAGTTAGTGGATGTGGAGAACCGGCACTGGCCCCACACGGGAGACCTCAGAGCAAGGCGGCCGCTGCTCCATTTGAAAGTGGCAGAGGAGCCTGGGCACTGCTGTCCACGTGCAGCTGACTGGCCAGAAGCGGGTTTGTCCTGGGTGACCCGAGGCTGCAGTCCAGCATGAAGCGAGGTCATCTCAGGCAGTCCCTTCATTGAATAGACGGGGAGACTGAGGCCGGCAATGGGGAAGATGCCACGAGATGTGGGTAGGAGGGCCAACTCAGACCTAGGTCCCTTGGGCTCCACCCACCAGGCCACACTGCCCCTCTTGAGTTCACACTGGGAACCACAAAAGGAAATCTGTCACTAGGGGGAGGTGCTTAAAAACTGATTTCTACCTTCTTACCATGGGGCTTCATGGGAAATCTGCAATTAGGTTTGGCAGCAGGTGGAGGTGTTACGGTGGGGAGCCCCGTGTGTGGCCCCTGGGCCTCAGTTTTGCTGTCTGCGGTGAGAAGTTCCTCTCTGTGTCCCGTGTTTGTGCCTTGATCTCTGGCTGCCCGTGTCCCTGGGGCTCCGTGGTGTGAAGTGTGTGTGTTTTAGGGGTTGACATACACCTGTGTGGGTGGGAGGGCTCCAGGGAGTGGGGAGCTGCGGAGATGGGTTCATCCTTGGTCTGGGCTCTCAGAGTGAATGGGTGTGAGTACATGACCCCAGGCTAGCCACTTGTTGTCTCCAAGCTTCAGTATTTTCACCTGTGACATGGGGACACCAGAAGGACCTGCTCATCGTCCCTCCATTAGGAGGTCCCCTGAAAAGAAAACGTGGAGTTGTGGCCTCAGCTGTTACTACATGTGGGTGAAGCACAGGGAGAGGGCAAGCAGGGGGTCTAGGAGGGAGCAGACTACCTGTTGAGAAACAGGGGCCGTACTGTGACCTCGGGGACCCACCCCCTGATGACGACTAGTCTGCTGACTGAGTCCCTTGCCTGCACTTTCTTAGCTGGGAAGGAAGGGCCATGATTATCAGTGTTCCTAGGGCTTGCTGCTGTTTCCTGAAGAACTTACTGTGTGTCCTTACTGCCCTGGACACGGCATCCTATTCTCATCTTGCCCTTAGGAAAGGACAGCCCTCTACTTTGCCCGCGAGGACACTGGGCTCAGAGAGGCCAAACAACCTACTTGAGGTCACATAGCACACAAAAGCAGAACTGAGATTCTGACTCAGGTCTGCTTAGCTGTGGGTGCTCCTGGATGTCCCTTCCCACTTCCTGGGGGCGGTAGTGGCCACTTGGACATGGATAATCCGGATGGAACTGGCCAGTGGGAGAGCAGATCACATGAGAACACCCTGGGAGGATCCAAGGACTTCCTTTTTTCACTGGCCACACCTGTGCCTGATCCCCAGCTAGCAGTGGGGGATGCAGAAGTGAGAGAGGGGGTCTTTGCCAGGCTTTTGCCCTAGAGGGGCCCACAGTGAGGAGAGTGCCTCACTGGAGTCTTCTTGTCCCATGATGTGACACATGCACTCCTGGTGCCTTTATCTAAAAAGAATAAATAAGTGAACCAAGTTTATGGGATGGAGTTGGAGGGTCTAGGAGACCACTGGGTTTTACTCCTCTGGAAGATGAGCTGGGGCAGGGGGAGTGTCTTCAGGTCCAGTGTGGTCAGTGGCAGGCATCTTGGTACAGGATGTCTTACTGGAAGGCTCCCTCTGGCCAGAGTCACCTCCATCTCTGCCTGGCTGGACTTATGGCAAAACAGAGTCATTGACTCTCAGAACACCAGAAGGAAGTTTGGACTCAGAGATGAAGCCTAGGACTGCATAAGATTTTCCCAGAAAAGCAGGTTTCTGAGGTCCCAGTGGGAGTCAGGGTCTCAGCCGCAGGTCCCACTCAGCCTGCACAGGTTGGCTCAGGGCCCTTCCTCCAGGGTTGCATTGGGGCCTGGGCCTGTAGGTGCCTGGGCTGTACTGATGGGTGTCCACGGAGACCCAGCAAAGGGTGGCCCTCAGCTACATTTTCTAGAGAGAACCCACCTCCCTGTTGTGGTAGAATTCACTGGGCTCAGAGAATTCTCTACACCTGGGAGCAGCCAGGTTTATGTCCTGAAGAAGCTGGAGGTGTTCTTTGCATGTTTTTGGTGAGGGGAACAGTATGTCCTTGATTTTGCAAACCTGAGGGCAGGGCTGTACACACTTCCTAATCAAATCCAAATAGTCTTCACCATGAAATAGAGTTTATCCAAACATAATCAAGGCCGGCCGATGTCATCCACAAAGCAGCAGGCAGAAGCCATGGTGGGCAGGGGTTCCTCTGTGCGCGGCTCCTAAGATCCCATCAGGCCTTAGGAGGATCACAGCCTGACCCTCGCTGTGGCCATCTACATGGACTTTATTTAATAATGACTGAGAGCGGGTGGCTGTGACCTCGGCATGTGGTCAGAGACAGGTGGAGGACCTCTCATTGGGGTCCTTCTTGCATTCAGCAACGGGGCCACCAGGTCACAGTCCGGTCATTTCTATAAGCCCACTCTCTGCGCCAGGCCCTGGGCAGGGGCCTTCTTAGCCCTGAATCTAGGCTTCCCGCAGCTTCTGTTTTCCGGGGCAGCCTCCTCTGTACTTCATAGATGAGGAGACGGACATCTCAGAGGTGTCAGGACTTGCCCAGTCTGGTGTGGCTGGTAGACAGCAGAGCTGAGGTTGAGACCCAAGGCTCTTTGAGCGAGGGGGCTGCCGCCCCTCCCGCTGGACTTTACCTGGCAGGTGTGAGTCGGGGTGGCTGAGGGAGAGGCTTGAGCTAGTCAATCATGGAGGTGCCACAGGGCTGGCCAAGCCCTGGGTAATAAGAATGCCTGCATTTTATGATTTCAACAGAGAGTTGAAATCTTGAAATGATTTATGAAAGTTGGAATCTTTTCATAAAACTGGACATTTTTAATTACTGCCTTTGTTAATAAGAGGTGAGGATTACTGGCCGGGGTGGGGGGAGCCTGCCCCCCGCCCCTCTTTGGGGCACCCGTCATCTGCTCTTGGTGCTGTATTTAGCCAGTTCTTTCTGACTCTGGTTCTTTTGCTCTGAATTTCCTTGTGTTTGATTAACCAGCTTGTTCATTCTTGATTTACCCATTTCTGGAGAACCTACTATGTGCCATGGGCTGGGTGGGCAGCATTTCCCTTGAGTCTCCTGATACTAGCATAGCATTGTGGGACTGTGTCTTCTATTGTGGTAAAATATACGAAGGATTTACAGTTTTAACCATCTTAAGTGTGCCATTGCGTGGCCATAGATACATTGTAGTTGTTACCCAACTGTCACTACTGTCCATCCCCAACAGAACTCTGTCCCTCTTAAACTCCAGCTCCATCTTTCCCTTCCCAGCCCCTGGCATCTTCCACGTAACTCCTGTTTCTAGGAAAGTGACTGCTCCAGGGACGTCATAAAAATGGAGTCACATGGCATTTGTCTTCTGTGACCAGCTCATTTCACCCAGCATAGTGTCTTTAAGGGTCAACCACATTGTAGCAGGTGACAGGATTTCTTTCCAATGTAAGGCTAAATCCTATTCCATTTGCCCGTCAGGGAGCACTTGGGCTGCTGCCCCCTTTTAAGTACAGTGAACGATGCTCCTGTGGGTGTAGCTGTACAAATGTCTCTCCCTGGCCTCACTTTTTGGATCTTTTGGGCTCATCCTCATCAATATGATTGCTGGATCACATGGGGATGCTGTTTCCTTTTTTGAGGACTAGCCAAACTGGTTTCCACAATGGCTGTACCATTTCACACCCCCACCCCATAGTGCACAAAGATTCTGATTGCTGAATTTTAGACCAAAGGACACTGTCTCTCGAGGATGTGGGCAACAGCTGGACCGAACTTTGTGGTAACAAGCTTGAGAGTGTGGACTGGAGCCCAGGCCCCTGAGACCTGGGCTTGGTGCCTGTAGCTGCTGTGCTGGGCTGCCTGTTCCACTGTTTTGAGCATCTCACACTGGTTTCATGTACTGCTCCCTCATGACTGCCTTGTCTCCTAGGACAAGTTTTTTAGCAGTCAGCTAAACATTTTCCTAACTTGAGAGTTTGAGGAAGAAAATTCTGCGAATGGGCAAGTTTCACCGTCCTTTCTGCTAGGTGCTCAGGGTGAGGATCTGGGAGAGTGGCTTAGCAGATAGAGCCCTGTATTTAGAAGCAGAGCCCCTAGGGGCCAGGAAGGCTCCTCGGGTGTCCCAAGGCACACTCTGCCCCTCTTTGAGCCTCCTGGAGTGTCCCCGTCTCAGTGGAATCCTCCTGCTGGCTTCACTTCCATGGCTGTGCTGGGGGGACTGGAAAGCAGGGTTCCCAAGTGTGACCCTGGGTCCTTCATAGATGGGAGCAGGTAGTCATGAAGCTATTGTGAGGCTGATGATTGGGGCTGTGATTTCTGTTGCCCTGTACGCGGGTCCCAGGCAGTGGCACGCCAACTGGGGTGGCTCATACCTACAGAAATCTGTTCTCTCACAGTGGAGTATCCACAAGTTCAAGATCAAAGTGTTGTCCCCCTTCAGAGCTCCTGAGAGGGTCCTTCCAGCTGTGTCCAGGGTCTGGTGGCTGCAAGCGTCCTTGGCTGGTGGCCACATTGCCCCCATCCCTGCCTCTGTGGTCACCTGGCATCCTCTGCAGGTCTGTCTTCTCTTCTGGATGATGAAGTGGACTGTCCCTGATTTAGGACCCGCCTAGAGAATCCAGGGTGATTTAATCTTTAACCTAATTAGAGCTGCAAAGGCCCCCTTTCCAACAAGGTCACATTCACAGGTCCACTGATTCAGTTGTGCACATATCATTTCGAGGACCATCAATCAGCCCTGTGGGTGCCATTGCTGGCTTATAGGCCCCTCCAGGTCAGGAACCCCAGTTTGGTCTCTTCTGGAACTCCTGTGGTCTGAGACAGGTTCAGGACTTTGCGGGGCATCCCCCAGTTGTCTCCTGCGTGGAACCCAGAGTCGGTGTCTGACGAGGTGGCCACCTGTTCCTTTTTGCGCAGGAACATGGTGATTCTCAGATGCCTGGCACCTCTGGCCAGCCGTCAGACTGCACGGGTTATGGAAGGCTATGTGGCCACATCTGGCCTCCAAGCTCTGCCCCTGTGGCAAGTGAGGGTGCAGTTACAAAGAAGAGAGGGGGATGGTTAAAAAAAATGATTGTTATGAGAGAAATTAGCAGCATTGAATAGAAGCTAAAAATAGCTGGACTCATACTTGCCTATAATCTATTTTTTTTTTTTTTAAGAAAACACAATTATTTTTGTAAACCGGCTCAGAGAAGCCAGGGGTATTTTTAGCCTGCATCTTCTAAGATATTCGTTGTGCCTCATCTCAGGAAGAGCAGCCCGGAGTCCACCAGTGTGTGGTGATGTCACTATGTTGGGTGACAGAGCTCACCAGAGGCCTGCAGAGAGGGAGTGGCCCATGGCAGGGTCCAGGGTTAGGGAGCCCGGTCTTTGATCCCAGTTTGCTGAGCGTCGGTGTGATGAGATGGTCCATGAGTGGCTTGATTGTGACCTTCATGGATGCTGGTGGCCTGGGATGTCCTGGCCACACCTGAGCAGATAGCTGGTAACATTGGGAGAGTAGCAGCAGGCTCGGCTCTGGGCAGGGGGTGGAGGATTCCCTGGGGGTGAGGCTGACCTGACCAGCGACCCCAGGATGATCTAGGTCTGAGCAGACCTGCAAGAAATAACCAGGATGTGAGGGGAACATTCCAAGGCTTTTTCGTTCAGAGCCAAACATTGCCTCATGTAATTTTCTCCCTGGCTTTTCCCATTGCCTCTGCCAGGGTCCTGGGGCCTGGCACAGACCCTGTAATAAAAGGCCTTGTGTGTTCATCTGTATATGTGTGCATTTGTGGGAGCGAGGCGGGTGCTTGTGTGTATGTGTCTGCATGTATGCACGTGGACATGTGTGTGTGTATATTTATGCTGGTGTGTGTGTGTGTGGGGGTGTGCGTATGTGTGGTGTCAAGGGGGACCTTCAGCACCTTGCAGATTCTTCCCACCACTGCCTGCTGCTGGGTGTCCACTTTTGGTGAGTGTTCCACCCCAACCTGGTGACTTTTCTGGGATTGTGGCCTGCCCATATTTCAGCACTGAGGCCTGCTAAAGCCATTGGGGGTGAGTCTCTCTCTGGAAAGGAATCCCCTTCTTGATACCTTCTGAGGGATACTGAGCCCCTGCTGTTAATCTCGGGGGAGCCCGTAGTTCCCAGTCCTGCAGATTGCGGTTGCTCCAGCATGTGGCCAGCCTGGGAGGGTGTGTGAGGACGGTGGACATAGGTGGCTGGTCCCCTCCTAGTTGTAATGAGGATAAGCCCTTTGGCCTCGGGCAGGTAACCTGGGCTAAGGAGCCTCGGTTTTCTCATCTGTAAAATGAGGATGGTGCCAGCAAGTGGATGGTTAGCAATGACAAAGGGACACGTGGCTTCTGTGGTGGGCTTCATCTGGACGTCCTCACCTCCATTCTGTGGGGAAGACGGTGTTGTCAGGAGACGGGAGTTGCGAGGGCCGTCCCTGCTTTATTCTGAGAGCCCCTCCTCATTAGTTAGGACTGTCCTAGGCAGCAGCTGGTGTCTGGATGGTGCAGGTCTTACTGCTGTGCTTTTGTAGGCGTGTTAACCATAATGGCCATCTTCACCTCGCAGTCCTTGCCGTCCCCAGGTGGAGGTGTACTCCAGCGGGGCCCCTCCCTCGTTGCCGCCTCCTGATAGCCCTGGCCTCTGGGGCTGGATCCATCCTTCCCCTGATGCTCCTCCTCTCCTGCGTTGGGCTTGTATATTGAGGTCTCCGAGGGTCTCTCTCCTGTAATTGAGATAATGAACACAGTTTTTCCAGAACCGCTGCACTAAAAGTCAAGTGCAAAGTGGTGGTTTTCATTTGTCATTCTTCTCTTTCTCTCTCCCTCCTCTCTCTTAATATACCTCTCTTTACGAAGGGATTGGCTGAGCGCAAACAGCTAATAACCTATGGATTTATGGAGCTGGGCGAGCCGGCTTAATAAGCTTTGATACCTGGAATCCGCGTCCTGTCTCTTTAAGTTGAAACTCCGGCTTGCCTTGGTATTTTACAGTGCCTGGTTTCATTTACGCTGGAGCCAGACTTACTATGTGAGAGTCGTCCGCTTGCTGGAATTAGTCTTAAGCTTGCTTCTGTGGCGTTGCCAAATTCCATGTTTGTGTTTTATTTAGAATTCTTTTCACGGCCAGCCGATTCTGTGCCGACACACAGGCACTGTTGCGCCCCACGGAGAAAATAAGCAAGCTTGCGTTTCCTTTGGCAGAGGCCGCGGCCACAATAGACTGCGGTCTCTGAAACATTTTTTAAAAGCTATTTTAACCCATAACAGATGCATAAAGTCGGCTCAGGCATGCCAGTTTTCTTAGTTTTAATTAAAAAATAATTACAGTCTAATGGGATGTTAGTGACACATTTGGATGAATGGTGGGTGACATTATCTGCAACTTATAAATTAGTGCCTCTCCCTTGGCCGGGGCAGGGGTGGGAGAGAATTAGGGAGGGGGAATTTGGATATTTGTTCTTAATTGCATGGTGGGGGCTGGGGATGGTGGGGGCTGTACTGGGGGATGAGGGTCGGATTGGAGGCCCAGGTGAATGGTCTGCAGCGCTCAGAAGAGACTTCCTGCTACAGCTCCAGGAAACAGGTATCTGGATGCATCCTCCATCCCTGCATGATCAACGGGAGACTCCCTCACAGAGCTCTTCAGGCACATGATGGGGTTCCCTAGGTCCTGCAGGCTCCGGCCAGCACTTGCTGCTTGGTGCCCACGATCTCTCCCCGCTTTGAGACCTGCTGGGGGCCTGTGTAAATGAGAGCAAGAGGCAGAAAAAGAGCATCTTGCCAGGTACCGGGCTTGCAGGAAGCCTGGTCCCAGGGTTTAGTTTTTATGTGAAACTCCCGTTCATTGGAGCCCTGGTGGGAAGAGGTGGGCTGGAAGGCCCTGGGAGGCAGGGTCTCTGCAGGATGAGCTAGGAACAGGCGTTGGGGTGGGGCGCCGGGGGCGTCTGTGACATTTATCTCCCTGGTAGGTAACTCAGGCAGGTATAAAGTTGTCTTTGCCAATTAGGCAGCTGATAAGTGGCGACTCCTGAGCCCAGGTTCCACCTGCCTCTGCTGAGTCTGACGACCAGGCTTTGGCAAGAGGGAGGAGCTGAGGTCCTGGGGCTCAGTCTCCTGGGCCCTGTTCCCTCTCCAGCAAGCCCTGCTGCGGGGGGGGGCAGCACTGGAGGGTCAGGATGTGCAGCCGGTCCCTCTCCAACTGGCACCAGGAGCTTCGTCATTTGGGGCCTTCCTGGATCAGGAGAAAGCGCTTCCCCCTAATCTATGCCTGTGTGCCCCGTGGGACACAGCCCAGGTGTGCCCTAGAGAGGGCGTGAGGCTTGTGCTGTCAGGCTGACTTCAGAGCCTGTGCTTTTCCCCTGGAATCCTGCACTGTGTCCCAGCTGATGCTAGACACACCCTGTGGCTCATGGCACAGCCTGGGAGAGCAGGCACTGGTTGGGGGAGCCTTTATTTTTACTTTTGGGGTGGTGGCTCTTCCTGTTGTCCGTGGAGTAAAATGAACATTTCTTAGACAATGTTTCCCTCACAAGTGAAAATTAAGTTCTTCTATTAAAAACATGAGTCATACCAGCCCAGATGAGAGTTGTTTTGGCGTTCCTCGAATTTTTGGAAGGGAAACATCGCATTCATGTTAATCCTTTCAATTATACCTCCTCGCTGAATAATCCACCAGGCGCTTGGTATTGCTGCCCTCTGCCATCTGACTGCAGTCGGGGCTCTGTGCGCAGCACCCAAGAGGGGCCGGTTCTGGGCCGAGCTTTCCTCTGCTGATGCGCACCTGGGCTGGCCTTTCTGTTTAGTGCTTCAGGCGTTGTGCTTGGGGTTCCCCCAGTTTCCTCTGCACGGGTCTCAGGTACCTAATTGCTGCAAATGATTAATGTCTGGTTGAAAAGGTTTGGTGCCTGGCTGCTCATGTGAATTCTAAGCAGATGAGTGCAGGTCCCCTGCTCTGAGCTTGGCTCTGCTACAGAATCTGGGTTCCTTCTCCCTTAGTGAGTTTCCTGCACAGGTGAGGGTATAGGCAGGCTCACCTTTGTTCCCTCAGTGAACTGCTCTGGTATGATAATGCTCAAGACAGACACCTAGGCAGGGAGGTGTCCCAAGGGTCTGGGGATGAACTCAGAGACTTCCTGCTTTGGGGGAAAGCAGGTGGAGGAGGTTGGGAAGCCCAGTGGGCCTGGGATCTGCCCCCCTCAGCTGAGTCTCTGACCATTGCCCTCACAGGGCTTGGTCCATGGGCAGGCCCAGTTCCTGCTCCAGATTCAGGTCCCAGGGGTAGAGTTGTCCTCTGGGAAGTCTTCATGATCCTGGGGCCTAGGTCAGTGCCACGTCTGCCCTCCTGCATGGGTCCCTGTACTTCCCAATCGTGACACCAGGTGGTGGGTAGTCTGAGTCTTGATTTGTTCCCATATGCCCAGGATGAGGCCTGACCCTCAGGGGGCTGTCCCTGAGGCTGGGTGAAAGCAGAAGCCCAAGGTGGCAGAGACCTGGGGGCAGATGCATTCTGGAGCTTGTTTCCTGCACTCAAGCCCAGGGGAAACTGCAGGTTTGCTTGTTCGAGAAACAGCTCTTGAGCTGTACCCAGCGCAGCTGTCCGGCTGACCCTGAATGGTATCCCTCTGGCTCTGGGTACATGATTGGAGTTTTGGAGACTGGAGTGCCTTTGCTCTCGCTTCTCCTCATTCAGCAGGTCGCTGCAGCCCACCTGCTGCTCAGGTGAACAGTGGGTGGGAGGGTGGCCCTGGGGTCTGAGGCATCTCCGGGGACACAGATGATGTGGGGGAGAATGAGGGTGAGTGGAAGTCGGCTGCTGGGGTGGGGGAAGTCTTCCGCTTTGGAATGGGATGCAGAGTGTGGTTTCTGAGTTTGGAACTAACGCTTCTCTTTTGGGATGTGTGGGGGAGTGGGGATGGGCAGGAGTTCAAGTTCATTTACTTGTATTAAGTTGAAGTTTCCTCTTTTTATGAGTAAGAAGAAAAAGCCCGTGAAGATGATGAGAAACACAGGCTGGAAAAGCCATTTGTTTACTCATTAAATTTCCCATAAAATAAATAAAGATTTAGAAAGGAGGATGCCGTGGTGGGGACTGTGGAGGGCGGACGTGTTTCCCTCTGGGTGGGAAACGGGCCAGTGGGTCAAGGCCATGCACTTGCATCAGAGAGGACAGGTGCAGCCCCAGGAGGTGAGGGATGATGGGCTAGGTGGCCAAAGGAGAGGTGTGTGTCCACATGTGCACGCACACAGGCATGTGTCTGTAAGCAGGTGGCGTGCACATGTGTGCAAGCATGTGCAGAAATGTGGTCACGGGCACATGCATGCAGGCACTCCTCTGTGCATGTGAGTGTGTGAGGCTGCACGTCCATGAGCGTGCACGACTGTGCTTACGTGCAAGTCCATCCGTGTGTAGGTGCACCTTTGCGAGTCAAGGGCACTTCCCTCCACCTGGGGAGGTGCTCTGACCAGCTGCTGTGACGCTCTGAGAAGAGGACAGAGCAGCAAAGAACACCGTGAGGGAGTTATGGCCCTTGTTATTATGATAATGACCACTGCAGATGAGGAAGGGTCTTGTCCATGTGACCCGGGGTCTGCGGCACCTGGTGCTGTGCAGCTGAGCTGAGAGTGAGGTTGGAGGCTGGGCCTCACCTTGGGCTCCTTGGCACAGCCCAGGTGCAGAGGCCCTGGATTCTGGAGGGGTAGAGTGTCAGATCCCACCCTCCCACCCTCGTTAGGCCAATGCCAGCTGCTCTGTGGGGCTGCAGTGTTTGCCTGGACCAGCCCTGGGCACATCCTTGTCCCCAAGTGGGGAGCTCCAGCTCTAAGTCAGCTTCCCGATTTTGCTAGGCTCTGTCTCTTTCCGTGAGTGGCTGTCCACACTAGAAGGGAGAATCTTCACTTGGCCAGACCTCAGGCAGTTGGTTCCTCAGTCCTCTGGCCTGAGTTGCTTGGGCTTTTTGGGAGCCTACTCAGATACAGAGCAAAGGGGCTGGAACCAGAGGGGGCCAGCCGAGAAGACAGAGCAAGCACAGTGCCTACCCGCTGGAGAGCACCTGCTGGTGAACACTGTGCGCGGGATGGCTGGGAAACCTGCAGCCTCCTGTTTGCTGTGGGCTGATGGAGCCCAGGGATTCAGGGCATCTGGGCACCTCCTCTTCCTCCCCTCCTTGGGTTTTGGCCATTCTTTTTGAATATCTCTCCAACCTTGCTGTTTTCTACAGTCCTTGTTCCAACTCTTTGTTAGTTTCTCCTGGAGGGAAGGCTCCAGAGAGGTGGGCATAATCAGGCACAATAGAGTGCCCACCTGTCTCCCCTCTGCATGCGGCAGACATCACTTGATGATCACAGCATTTCTTCCTGGGTCCTGGCCTGGTTGCTTCAAGGTGCTAGGCAGGCAGCCATGACTAGTCGATCACACTCGCTTAGGAGTTGAAACTACATTTCTGTCCTGGCAAGACTTTCCTCTGAGGGGCTGGTGGGAGAGGAGACTACCTGGTTTCATTTCCTCAGCCCTTAAGGAGAGTCCTGGGGATTCCAGGGTCTTTGCTGGCCCTGTAGCCAGAGGCCTCTGCTTCTGTGTTGTAGTTGGAGAGATGATCGCTTCCTCTTGGAGGGCAGGTGTGTGCCCGTCAGCCTGACTCCCAGGGCGTGGTGCAGTTCTGTGGTTCTGCACTCAAGGTGCAGAGGAGGGAAGACTTGGGTCTGAGGTCTCAGACTTAGAGAGGCAGGGAGGACAGTGGGCCTGGCCATCTGACTCCAGGGATTTCTCTGTTACCTACCTGCCTGTGTCCTTTGGGGTACTTTCTGCCCTGTCTCCCACCAGCTTGCTGTCAATTGCCTGGGGTTGTGGGCTCAGGCCACTCAGGCTGAGGCTCCCCCTGCCTGGGGCCAGGCTCCCTAGTGGCTGAGACCTGGTGCTTTTTGACATGTTGCTGAGACTGTGGCTCGGCTTTTCCTCCCAGGGCCTCAGGTGTCATCTGCAATGCTGTTGCATGCACAGCCCTGGGTGGGCGTGGCCCTGGCACTGACCTGGTCCCAGCCGTGCCTTCTGTCACCTGGTCTCTATGGTCTCCATGGGTTTCCACCCCAGAGCTGTGGCCTGCGCTCTGATCGCCTGAGGATTCCCTGTTGATGTCAGCAGCTGTGTGTTTTGATCAACAAGAAGCAGAGTTTTGGGGACCCAGCAGGAGCAAGACATGAGCTGAGGTGGGAGCCCCTCCATTTCCACCCAGGGTTCCCCTTGTACCTCCTGAGTCTGCATCTGGGATCTCTGAAGTGGGATGGCCTCCCATGTTACAGATGAGGAAACTGAGGCTCAGAAGGACCAGGCCCTCCTGTAGGACCATGGGCTGCCAAGTGGGTTTGCACCCAGCTCTGGGACTCCGGCCCTCTCCCTCCTGGGCCTGGTGCAGCCAGCTGCTCCCCTGCTGGGGATCAGAACCTGCTCTGTCATTGTGCTCTGCCTCCCTGTGCGGATCTGGCTCCCCCTCCTCCTGGGGCCCCAGGTTCCCATGTCCCTGCTGGCCCTGGCCCCAGGTGGGGGCGGTATGGCTGTCTGCACAGCCCCCGTCTAGACCTGACCCTGCTGAGCAGGACCTGTGGCTCTCCACCTCTGTGTCTCTGATACCACTGTGTTCCTGGCCCTCTGACAGCCTGAGGGTACCTGCCGGTGTGTGAGTGGCTGACCGAAGTGTGTATCCATGGAGTCCTGAGCCAGGAATGCTTCAAACATGGGTTCCTATCCCAGCCTCCTAGACAGGGTGGGGGCAGCTGGGTATGTCACCTCCTAGGTGAGTCTTCTGAACCAGAATCACGAAGTCCTAAGCCAAATGAACCCCCAGAACCCTCCTCCTCTTATTAAACATGACTCTGGCCAGGCATGGTGATGCACACCTATAATCCCAGCAATTTAGGAGGCTGGGGAAGGAGGATTATAAGTTTGAGGCCAGCCTCAGCAACTTAATGAGGCCCTAATAAGCAACTTAGGCCCTGTCTTAAAATGAAAAGGGCTGGGGATGTGGCTCAGTGTTTAAGTGCTCTGGGTTCAATTCCTGGTACCAACAAAACAAAACAAAACTCAGCTCTGCTCTGGTATGGCTTGGGTTGGTGTCCCTGTCTGTGGCAAGAAGGAATGGCTCTTCCATTACACCAGTGCTGCGGTGACCTTGAGAGACCTGGGTGTCCTCGTGAGAGCCTGCCCAGGGCTGTGGTCATGACTGCTTAGTAAACTCCAAGTCAGTAGCGAGGGGTCGGAGGGGGCTGCTGCCCTGAGGGACAGGCCTCTGTGGCTCCCCTGACCTTGCCTAGAATCGAGGGCTCAGTGAAGTCTGGGGCCCTGTGACTGTGGCCCTGGCTGACCCCCCAGGCTTTCCACAGGGGGAAGGGATGCCAGCCTGAGGGAGACTCAGTCCAGACGGTGCTGCACGGTGATGAGGAACTAGGTTCGTCTGCTGCTCTGAAAGGCCTGGGCTCTCGGGCCCTGGGAAAGCCAGCTCCTCACTGGGCCTTCGTGGCTCTGGACCTTCTGGAGGCCAGTGCTGCCCAGTGGTGTCCTGCTGCCCCCACAGGCTGTGGGTGGTGCTGCCGTGCATGACGCATCTGCTTTGTGGGTGTGGACCCGAGTCCTGCTGTAGAGCTTCCAGGTCACCCAGCTGGCCGGGTCATCTCTGGGTGGAGCTGTGGCATGTGATTCACTGCCCCTGGGTGGGCGAGCTCTGCTCCACGGGGTTCCTGCTCTGGGCCTGCGACCTTTGGGCTTTGGCCCTGCCAGACGCTGCCTGATAAGCCTGCAGCCCCTCCAGGCAGCCCAGGCTGTTCCCAGTTACCCTCCTGGGGCAGCTCTGCCACAGCTCCAGGAAAAGCCCCTCGGGCAGCACTTGGGCACGCTGCTGGGCCGGGCCCCCTGAGCACCTTGTATTCTCCCCTGGACTGTGAGGGCCTCTGGGCACACATTGTCCCTGTTGCATTTGTCTCTGGGTTCAGGAGGGCGGGGGGAGGGGCTGGGTGAATGCAGGCTCTTTGGAGCCCTCTTGCCCACCAGAAGCAGGAAGGGCACTGGAAGTGACCTGAGCGCGTGCCCGCAGCTCCCCCAGCCCAGTGTGGGAGTCCCTGTCCAGAGGACCCAGCAGGAGTGGTATAGACAGGACAGGAAGCTGCGAGGAGCCCTTGGCCAGGGAAGCTCTGAGAATGGGTCTGCAAAGGCTTGTCCCGGTGTAGAGGGACCTCGGAGCTGAGCAGCCCCTCTGTCCTCATGCTCTTTGTCCCATAGCTACCTCCATAATAAAAGGAATGCCCAGTGTCTTCTTTAAGTAAAACAGTAGCAGAAGCAAACGACAGAGTGGACAGGTTGTCCCCATAACCTGCACTTCAGCAGGGCATAGAATTTAGCTCTGAGCTTCCTGGCAGCCTTGGTGAAAAGGGAAGCATTGTGAGTTCGGTTGAGCTTGTTGGAAGAGCGACAGTTCAGGTTAGAAAGAGTTTGGGATCCATCTCAAGCCTGGGAGACTTCATTTTTGTTTTTGTTTTTAAAGAGAAGACTGGGCCTTTAAAGTAAAGGAGCAGAGAGTGAATATTTCCGCTGTGTGGACTAAATGTTCTCTGTTGCCTCCACTTAGTACCCAAGGGTGATTAAAGAATGGGCATGGCTGTTGTTTCAGTAAAACTGTATTTGCAAAAACAATCTGCCAGTCCACAGCCTGGAGCTTGCCCCACCCCCACAGATGACCCGCAGTATCAGACAAGGAATTGGGATGCCTTTTCATACTGACCCTGATAGAACTGAGACAACCAGAGGGCCTGGGTCTTGTTCTGCATCCTTGGACTTCATTCTGCTTCTGTCCCTGGAGAAAATGATCTGATGGTCAAGGAAGCTGCTGGCCCTGGCTGGACCAGGTGAACCTTACCTGCTCAGGTGTTCCCTTCCAAGGTTTCAGGCTTCCCAGGAGGATAGAGGGAGGCCCCTGGCTCCTTTTCTGCAGGATCTTGTGTTATACAGGGCTGCCCCTCCAGGGCCAACAGCTTGTTTTTTTAAAGAGACTTATAGAGAGACCACAGAGGTGGCGTTGGGACTAGCTGGGATGTGACTCCGCTGTGATTGAGGGCTGCAGTCTCTAGGGTCAGATGTATGTGCCACTATTTCCTTTTTTTCGATGGAGGCAGCACTTGGGAACGGCCAATTCTGCTCCTGCTGGTTACAGTGTGTTTCCTTCTTCCTGATCTCATGCTGCGAAGGATGGGGGGCAAGTGTGGCAGGGAGCTCCCTGGCAAAGTCTAGCTGCTTCTCAGCCCAGCTCAGTTCTGCTTGGGTTCCTCCAGTGCCCCAGGTGGGTCCACACACACTGGAGGGCTCGGGGTCTATTGCCTAGTCCCTGGCTGCTGGGATCCAGCTCCTGGTTCTCATCTGCTTTTAACTCTCACGGGTCAGAAGTGGGAGGTGCGGTGTGGGAGAACCTGGAGCTCCCCCAGTCCTCCAGAGTGTCGATGGGCCCAAGTGCAGGTGAGCTCTCCATGGGCCCTGCTGGCCCATGCTGTCTGTGTCCCCACATGCTCATTTTTAGGGTTTGAGGCCCTCCACCCCATCATGAAGAAATGGCCAAGGACATAAGTTTTGTCACTGCTGGTTCTAGAATTCTCTCTCGCTTGCCTGGGAGGGGTCCTGCTGTTCCTCCAAAGCCCTGTTCAATTTCAGCACCCCGACCTCTGCTGGCAAAGATCCAATGCCATTGAGTACCCATCCTTTCTTCCTGCCTACACAAGGAATTTAGTGGGGGTGCATCCTCTCTTTCTGGCAGGTGACCTGGGGCCTAGCCCGCCTGTCCTGTCCAAGAACCCCTTGATGATGGGTGACATCCGAAGGTGGGGCCCAGGCCCTAACACTACTGTCACACCATGTGGGCTGTTTTACTGTGTCCACGTGGCCTGATGGTGGGTACGTTCACAGGTTTCTTTGGGTTCCTAACATTTTTAAACACGGGACGCAGGCAGCGCTTTCCAGCAGCCTCCCGGGACCCAAGGATGGAACTAGGATGCGGGGCTTGGTTTTGTCTAAATTGCTCCTCCACCATGTGGTCTGTGAGTGTGCTGGAAAAGGGAGAAGGTTCTGGACCCTTGTGTGGCTCCCAGCTGCCCAGCACTGGCCCCGCCCTGAGGAGGGGTTGAGCTTTCAGGGCAAAGTGCTGGGGTTGGGGACAAGGCTCTGCCTCTGCCTTCCTTGCTACCAGCCACCCAGGCCAGCCCCGGCTGTGAAGTGCCTTTGACACGGTGGCTCAGGTACCAGGCACAGGTCACAGGTGCCTCAGCTTCTCACCCTAGGTGTAAGGCACCTTCACTCCAGACCCCTGGGGGGTCATGAGGTCCCCAGGCCGCTGGTGTGTGGGTCCTGTTCTCTACACCGCACCAGGTGTGCCTTGGGATGGACACCTCACTCCTGAAGCCAGACAACCTTTCAGTCCTGGGCCAGGCCCTGCCTGGACAGGGTACCAAAGGCTGTGCTCTGGGGTTGGGCAGAGCCTGAAGGGTCAGGGAAGGCAGTGGCTGGAAGACCATGGGGAGGGAAGGAGAGACAGGACTCTTCCCAGATGTTGACGGCCTTGTGAGGCCCACCAGCCCCAAGGCCAAGGCCTTGCCATGGGGTTTATTAGGCTCCGAGAGGCAGAAGGGCCACTTCCTTCCCTGCGGCCGCAGAGCCCCGTCCTCTGCTGGACTGCAGTGATCCCACAACACCCCTTGCCCAGCACGGCGCCTCACTCCATGGGCCCAGCGACAGCAGAGTGGAGGGGGCATGAGGGGGCTTCCGGTGCCCCCGTGCCTGCACACAGTGAGCCACCCCACCGAGACCCCTTCCCTATTCCGTCCCTCCTGATGGAATGGTGCGCTCCTCCATACACCTCTTGGAGCCCAACTGCAGAAATAGAAGCGGTGGGTTCAGTGTTTGCATTGCTTGTTGTGGACACACAGGTCAGCCCATGCTACCCGACAGGGCTCTGTGAGGAGCGAGGTGTCCCTGCAGGAGCCTGTCTGGGCCTTGTGCTCGCCCCTTGTGCTCTTGATGGCAGATTGACAGGTGTGCCCCTGAGCCTGGGAGATGCTCTGAAGTGCTGTTCATGGGGCAGCCCCACCTGCTCTGCCCACGGAGGCTGGGGGAGGAGAGCAGGGCCGGGTGGGGTGCAGTGGCCACTGCCTTCCTGCTCTGTGGCTGGAAGCTCCTTCTGGGCCCCAGCTCCGGCTGCATCTCTTCTAGGACATGGGAGTTAATTGAGATAATGTGTAGAAAGACCCCCAGCCTTGTGCCTGGGCACCAGGGCGCTTGGAAAAGACCACTGTCATCTCTTCTGCTAAGTTGGGGGAGGAGGAACGGCTGGAGAGAGGGGCTGAGAGGACCCTGGGGAGTTCTGCATGGAGCTAGCTTTTCTGAGGCTGCCCCTTCCCTGGAGCATTTGCATCATAAGGCCCTGGCTTCTTGGTGGAGGTTGGCATTAAGCATCTGGCCAGCCTGCCCTGCTCCCTGACCAGAGCCCCAGGCCTGTAAAGGGGAAAGGGCTCTCCCGGGTCACTGGCAGGGCACGACAGGCTTGGCCCACCCAGCTCCAGACCCACCTTGCTGCCCTGGGTCCTCTGGCCGTCCACACCACCAGTGCTGTTGGACTAGAACTTTCATGGCCAAGAGGTAGCCTCTGTCCCTCCCCAGGGCTGTAGAGAGATATGGGCCCGGAAGGGGCCGTCCCTTTCCCATCCAGCCCTCAGCTCCCTGTGCCTGTCCTGGGCTTCAGGAGGGAGTTGTCCCGTGAGCTCAGCCAGGCCTGTGCTGTGGCCTTCAGCGGGTTACCAAGTCGCCACCTTATCTGATGGGCACTGGTGGCTCGGCCTGTTAGCAGGGGCAGTGCCCGCTCCTCCTGGGGTGGATATGCCTAGGAGGCCAGCTCTCACCCTGGGCACACGTTTTCACAAGCCACGGGGACATGAAGGGGCCAGTGAGTGTGACTGATGCTGTCCTCTCCTTCCCGCCTGGCTTGTGCCTGAGGACGGTGCCCAACACTGCTCTAGGCACCAGGCACCAGGAGGATACAGTCCACAGGTGCAGCCCCTGGAGGACACGGGGTAGAACAGGGAGCTGTGCACTGCACCCTGGGCAGTCACAGGAGGCCAGGAGCTCTGGAGGGGGGTCTGAGCGAACACCTGAAGGAGGCAAGGACACCCACTTGCAGGCACTTGGATGGGAGGCCACCCGAGCAGAGGGTGTGAGGGAGAATGCTGAGGTGGCTGCCAGCAGCAGTTCAAGGTGAACACAGGGCCAGGACTGGGGTTGGAGGAGGCCTGCTGTTTCCCCAGGGAGCAACTTGGTAATGAGAGCTTGGGGTGGGGGGGCTCCAGTGTGTGACCCCGGATTGGTCACCTCACCTCTCCAGCCTGAGGTTCCTCATCCGTAAATGGCAGGAAGGAGCCCACGGGGAGGATGATGGCAACGATGACGGCCTGTCCCAGGTTGTTGCAAGGCCTAAATCTAGATGTGAGCATGCTTAATATGCGGGAAGGCTGCTGTCCCCTCGTGTCCCTCCCCACCTCCAAACAGTATTATGTCTCTGTGTGTGACTGCTTTTCAGCTACTGACCAGTAGTGAGCAGCAGAGGCGGATGTTTCTCCAGGGTTCTTGACCTTGGCTTTGCTTTGTGGGTAGAACCCCTGGCTGTGCTTTGCACCTGGAGACGACTTGCATGGACCACTGCCCCTTCCCTGGGGAACCAGGTTCTCTGTGGCCTAAGCTGCTCTTGGGTAAATGCTGGGCGCTTGGAAATTGGGGTGGTGTGTGTCCATTCTGACCTCCTCCAGTGCTGGCTGCGCCCCTCCGGGCTGGGTCTGGCTGGGTTCTCTTCCCTGAGCAGCAGAGTCTGGTCCTAGAGGAAGAGGACGGGAGTCCCGCTCCTCTGGCCCTGGAGGCAGCTTCACATTCAGTTCCGGTCAGCAAATATTGACTGAGGACTGCTCTGTGCCAGGCCTGGGGGAGGCCCCTGGGTTCTGGAGGGGAGCCACATGCAGGCTATGCCCTCTGTGAGTCCTTGTCCAAGATGTTGGTTCTGATCTGTTCTGGGTTGGCCCCAGCGGCTGCCATGATAGCCTCCTGCCCAGGCCAGGGTCATGTGGCTGTGGAGAGCCATGGGGCAGCTTAGAACAGGCCTTTGCAGGGGTGCAGGACCCTGGCTGTGACCCTGGCCTGAGGAGTGGGCCATGTGAATCTAGACACCTCGACCTCATGGCTTGGTGCCCCTGGGCCTGGCAGAGGTTTCCCCTTTGGGGACAGATGCCTGGGCCCAGGGAAGAAGGCCTGTCCTGGGTGTAGGACTTCTGAATATTGGTCCCCAGCCAGCAGGTGGGCCCTCCCTCACCCACAGATTCCTGGGGCCACCCACATCCCTGGCCCTGGCTTCCGGGTCCTGGGTGTCAGTGCTTGGCAGTGACTCAGCCGTGGGCCTTCTGAGTGAAGATAATAAAGTCAGAATGGACTTCAGCTGGGTCTCCTGCTGCCCATCAGGTGGAATCTGCTATCCTTGAGGCTGACCTGACCTGCCTGCAGTGATACCTGATCAGTGGGTTCTGCCCCCGCCGCGGACCCTGCAGCAGCCTGGACTTCTGACTCTCCTGGGTGGCGGCCTCAGGGGTGTCTCCGCTCACCTGTGTTGTGTGTTAATAAGATTGTTATTATTTTGGTCTTTTTTCCAAAAAAGATGAGAGTCCCTGTTGGATGGAATTTGGTGCCGTGCAAAGCCGAGGGATGGTGAAGTCAGGGGGAGCTCTTCCACAAGAAATCCACGCTCGGATCCTGGGATTTGGGAAACAGAATTGGCAGAGTTTTCTTTTTCTTTTTTTTTCCTTCCCAAGCACTCTGTATTATTAAGACACTCTGTCTTATAAGGGATGTTGGATAATTAATCCTGTGGCGAGGCAGCAGCAACAAGCGTTCGAATATATTTAAATAATGAGGAAGTTCTTTAATGTGGACCCGTAAAATAATTGTGAGCTGGTAGCACGAGAAAGAGAGGATCTGTATTTATTGAAATGGACTTTTCCCCTTTGGAAGATGGGGTTTTCTTTTGTGTATACACACTCGCACACACAGCCACACACACACACACAGCACCAGCCAGAACCCCGCCAAGTCCTCTCTCCCTTTTCGGTGGAAAAGAATCAATTATGCCTTGTGGTCGATTTCCAAAAACCACTTTTGATTGTGTGATTTTGTTTCACTGGAGAGCGCTCCCATCAACCCCTCAGCGACCAGACAGGGGGAAAGGCCCTCACCAAATATCTGGGCGAGACTCTCAGCCATTGAGAATATTGACAGCAATCAGAAATTCCGCGGCTGTGGAAACTTCGCCTCTAATTGAACTGGGAAAGGTAAACCCAGATTCAGGGCTCTGCACGCTATAATTGCAATAATTTAATTTAGCTATTTAACCTGTAATTCAGTGGTATTTATTAAGGAGCATGGGAGAAAATGAGGCCATTAGGAGCCAGAGATGAACACATTGAAATGAAAATGAACACTTCTAACTGCCAGTTGACCTTCCGTTTGTAGCAGTTTTTATTAGGCTGGTCACGGTAATTACCAGGACGTGAATCAGGGAGGAAAAGTGAATAATTCAGTAATGAACATTTTTATTCATTATCTCACATTTTCAGGAAGCGCACAAGTATCGCAAAAGTATCAGTGATGCTCTGTTTGTTTTTTAAAAGATGATTGTTTGTGGACAGCGGCCCTGTGCGCAGCCTCATTCTGTGGTTTGGGAGGCAGAGGGTGGCTCATGGCACGTCGTCGGGGCAGGTGTGCTTTCCGAGTGCACCCAGGGAGACGGCATCTGGGTCAGCCTGGGAGGAACGAGGAGAGTGAGCACCCTGCTGGCCTCCACTGGGCAAGGTTTTCCCCAAATGACTGATGCCTGGAAATTTTTTTCTTGATGTGCTGGCCAAGGGTGGGGATAGCAGGTGCCCTCAGGATGTTAGGGTAGCCCCAACGGGCCCCAAGGTGGCTGTGCTGGGAACACGGGGTGAGAGCTTTTGTCCCCTTTGACCTGGGAATTCTGTTCCAGGGTGCCAGGAACACTAACTAGAGAGATGCATAAAAATCTGTGCCCACCACAGTGTCCTTAGGAGAGTGGAAAACTGGAAGCCAGTAGATTCCAGCAGGAAGAGAATGTGAAATGGAGCACATGCCTGTCATGGGAGGGAACATTACACAGCAGGGAAAAAGAATGGTGCCGCAGCTTTTCTAGAGATGGGGGAGGTGTCAGCAGAGAAGGGCACAAACCAAACTGCGTACAGGATGAGTGCGCCTGTCTGAATCCAGAGGAGAGGGACTGGAAGGGAACGCTGACATTTTCACAGACATTACGTTGGTGGTTTGTGTCTTCCTCTGAATCCTCATCTGTATCTTTTAAGTTTTCTGCAAGAAGGAAGTGGTCCTTGAAAATCAGAAAGCACAGTGACATTGACCTTTTGTGTGACTTTTGCCGATGGGAGAGAGGTTCCCAGTGGGGCACACTTATTGCACCGGCAGCCTCTGCCAAGCCCAGGTTTCATCAGCTCCTTCCTCTTCCCAGAAAACCATTCAGCCTTAGATGTAACAGGGGGATACGCTCTGAAGACACCCCTGTCAGCGGGCTGTGATGGATGGCTTCTCAGCACTGCTAAGCACCCCTGTGCATTGGGAGGTATCCTCTGTTTATTGGTATTATTTCCATACCCTGCTGGGAGCTCCAAATGGGGAGTCAGCCTCGTCTCCTGGGCCTGGGGTGAATGTCCAGGAGTGGGGACACTTGCTGAGGATGGCCCCCCACACCCGCTGTTGAATTGGTGGCCCTGGTTTCTGAGCCTCCTCCACTCTGGCTGTCCGCCCGTCTGTGGTTCTGGTCATTTCCATTCAGATAGAGACGTTAGGAATAATCATATTCTATTCATGCAGCTAGGGAGAGCGGGAGTGGGGCGCGTATCTTGGTGTTGTCAGAAGAACCTCATTAGATACGCAGATAATTCTCCCCACTGCCCCCCAGCGAGGTCTTCATTTCCTCCCTGGAGAGCCCCTTCCCACCCTCTGACACCCAGAGGGGCTGGAGGCTTGCTTTGCGGGGGAAAAAAAATATTACTCTCTTTCCAATTTTCAATTTTCCAACTTCACTCATTTTCTTTATTAAGTGCACTGTGGATATCGGAGAGAAAGAATGAAAATGACAGTTCCGCCCTGAATTCAGAGTGTGGGACCCTGCTTTGCATAGTGAGTTCAGCTGACAAGCAAGAGAGGGGCGGCGGGGGGGGGGGGTGTCTTTGGGCTCCAGGATGGCTCCTGGCACATGCTGGGCCCTTGTCCAGGTGTCCTTCTGTCCCAGGGGTCTCTCATCTCACCTCCTCCTGGCTTCTGACTTGCCACCACCCGCTGTCTCCGATGACCTTGCCTTTTAAAACTAGGTGCCTATCAGCAAAAGCTCCTGAGAAGAGCGCGGGCGCGGAAGGACCAGCCTTTGGCTTCTGGCTCTGGTTTTAGGCCTTAGTTCATTCACCTGTGAATTTCTGAGCTTATGCAGGCAAAGCCCTGGGCCACCAGGCCAGCTTCCCAGCACAAGCACTCCCGCTGCCCCGTCCAGCCCGGCCTCAGTTCTGCTGAGGTTCTTGTGGTGACCGTAAGACCCTCCCCAATAGGGAAGAGCTCAGCAACCTTGGATGGGCAAACACCTGGCCTGCTCTTGAGGCATCTCCTGTGGCCTTGGAGAGCACTGTGAGTTTTCGAAGGGAGGTTGCACACACTCACCACACACAGGGCTCCTGTTTATTTGCAGGAAACGTGAGACCCCTGGTTATCTCCCTGTCCAGGCCTACATCTCCCGGAGCACAGCTGACCTCCCTGAGGCTTGAGAGCATTTGTCCCTACAGCTGGGGACTAGGAAGGGTCAGGGAAGCTGGTCTGCTACACAGTGAGAGTCCCTGTGGACAGGCCAGGGCCTGGACCTTTCTTTGGAAGCTCGTTGGGGGCCACCTTTGGCCATGGTGGTTGTTGAGAGGATGTGGAGTGGTCTCCCTGCATAATGGCTGCCCACTTGGCGTGCATGGGAGGGGGAGAAGGCCAGGACATCTAGGCCTCGGTGCTGGGGATCAGGCTAGTGCCTCCCCACCCTCACTTTTTAGGGTGCAGAGGAGGGTATCGCGGCCAGCAACCCCCAGGAGCAGGATGCAATGGATCTCGCCCGCTCCTGCAGAGGAACTTTGGAACCTTTCCTCCCCCGGTTGCCTGGTTACAAGATCATCTGTCACGTGTTCCCAGAGAAGGGGGTTTGGCTGGGGCGATGCAGATGGGGGTGGGGGCGCCGGGAGATAGTGTCTGCTGTTGGGAATGCAGCGAGTACATTCGATCATATCAAATCCCCATTTATATTACGCCGGACAGCCCCACTGCCCAGCTGCCCTCGAAGCCTCGGACCGCTGGGGCTTTTTTTGATGCATGAATGAAGACTGGGAAGTGGGCCAGGACTTGGCTCCTGGGCTTCTTCATCATTTATTAGCTTCTAGTTTTAATTGTTTCCCGACTTCTTTCCAGATATTTATCTAGGAAGAATTGTCAGTTCTTGCTGCGCCACACAGACGCGCGGGGCAGGCGCCGAGTGCAGAATTTTAACGGCTCTTCTGGGCAGCAGGCAGGAGGGCTGTCTCAGGAGAGTCCAGCAGGCGTTAGTTGAGCACCTACTATGTGTCAGTCAGTGGTTTGTGGTGAAGGCATGCAGGGATGAATGGTGAATTTTGAGTGCCGCTGTGCTACGGGCCTTGGGATGCATGTGAGCTCTGTGGCCTCAGGCAGGTTGTTTTGCCTTTCTGAGTCTTGGACCCTGTATCTGGGATCCAGGGTGGACAAGCTCTATAGGGGTTACTGAAACCGAGACACTTGGCAAATGTGCACCAAGGGTGGGCCATTGTTTTGGGGGTGCCAAGCACAAAGCGTCCTGGTCGTGGGGCGTGGGTTGGAGTGAGGTAAAGCTAGGATGCTGGAGTGCCATTTGGCTTGTGTTCTAGTCTCTGTGAAACAGGAGTGCTGGGGAGTCCCAGGGAGGAGGCCTGGGAAGTATCTGGGAGCCACTGGGGTTCTTCTTCCTTTCCTCCAGAGGATCCTGGGGTCAGAGTGGCCCACAGTGGTGCTCGTGGTGGGTAGAGGACTGGGACTCAGAGGCACTGTGGGAGCCAGGTCAGCTGGTTTTCCTGGAGCTTGGTTTTGCTCAGGGGATTTTTTTACCCTCTTGTCACCTGAGTTCCTTGACCTGTGTGACCTTTGGAGGTCCTTTCTTGCTTTGGGTGGCCTCCGTTTCCCCTTCCGTGCACTCTTGGGAGAGGGCTTTGTGGATCAAGAAGACTCACTGGTGGTGAGTGAGGGCCTACTGGGCCTTACTTGATTGGTGGCCCTTTGTTTCATAATTCCAGTGACTGTAGGCAAACGCACTCGACGCTCCTGGGCGCCGGTTCCTCTCCCAGGAACCACAGCGGGATGGACTTGCTGTGAGGATGTGACAGGTGCCCGTGTGGGGCTGCAGCTTCTGTGGGGGCGGGCAGTCTGTTCTGTGATGAGGAAGGTGGCTCTTGAGCCTCGTCACCCAGGCCTGGGGCCTGGCTCCTCCCTGTCTGTAGGACCAGCCACCTGCACCCTTTGAGTCTCACTTTTCCCTCCAGTGTGATGGAGGCCACTTTACAGACAAGGAGTTTCACGTGGAGGGAGGGGTTCAGACGTTGAGCACCTTGCCCGGGGTCACCCAGCTAATAACTGCAAAAACCTGTGGTGTCCAATCCTTTGACTGGGGCACACGGGGCAACACTGGATGGGGCTCTGAGTGGCCCAGAGGGCAGAAGCTTGGAAGGGACAGACTGTTTGCTGTGCCCTCCAGGCCTCCTGGCACTGCCACCCCTGTTTGGGAGCCTGGTTCTTTGGCCGCCCATCCTACCAGATCAGTCCAGGGTCAGGAGTTTGCTGCGCTGCTCAGCCCTGCGGAGGGCAGACAGGTCCTGGACGGTGCCCTGCCACCCCGCTGAGCTTCGGGATTTCACTTCTCCCTCCCATTGCGGGGAGGATGATGGTGAGGATCCGGCTTCCCTGTGGCACATGCACATTTCTCACGAGGTCCCTTGGGAAGTGGTCACACTTCAGGCTGCTGCAGGGCCTATTGATTGGCAGGAACCATCCAAACCCCAGTGCCTGAATTCAGGTTGGCCAGCATTGGAGCCAGTGAAACAGCTGGATCTCAGGGACTCGAAGGAGGATCTGGGATGACTCAGGGAGAGGGTGGTGGCAACAAAATCCCGATTTGTCAGCTGGCTTTTGGACAGGAGGTTAAAAATCCGTTTTGAATTGGGAGGCTTGAGAGACAGATCCCTTCGGAAATTTGGCCCCAAATGGATTAAAAGAAGACAATGATCAGCCATCAAGCATAGGGCTGTGGAATGCCCTTCGTGGCCTGGACTCTGTCGGTGCGTCCTACAGTTTCGTCTTAGTTTTGGGTACAATTGTTTATTTTATGCTTTTAGAAGGGAAACATCTTTCCAGTAGAGTGGGGCGACCACAGGGAAGTCACCGCTCTGCAGCCGGAATCTGAGTTCTCCGGCACGTTATGCCGAGTGACGGTTATTGTTCCCCAGAAAAGCACGTCCTTTTTTTTTTTACTCGCTTTTAACATTCTGCCCTTGGCATCTGTTCCAGGCATCGTGGACGAACGGAGCCTGTGTCCCGACAATGGGTTAAAGCAAGCACTTATTGAAAAGCATTCTCTACTTAATTACATTTCCTTCTTCTGGAAGCTATTTTAATTTTTTTTATAATCACATGTTAATTGTGTATTAGCGGGGCCTTTCTGATTAGTTGAAAACATAATGAAACCTTTGTAAACAACACAGAGAGAAAGAAAGGCGAGTGTGAAACAGAGACAGTGGTGAGGAGCCAGTGCTCGGAGGCCGGAATAACTCCATTTCGCCCTGCCGGGGAGGGGCAGGAATTGTACCTGGAGGTCTCCTGTGTGAGTAAGGACTCCTCAGTGGCAAGGCCACTGAGCAGTCCTGCTGATGAGCGAGGAAGCTGGGTTTGCTCACAGGTGGTCCTGAGATGGGACTCTTGGAGTTCCAGCTAGCACGCACTCACTCACTCGCTCTTTCTTTCACTCACTCATTCATATCCTTATCATTAAATAACTTTGTCTCTTGAGCACTGACCAGATGCAAGGTCTTTCTGTGCATGTTCTGGAATCTTCCTTCCATGCTCAAGATGAGTATGATCCCCATTTGTGGATAAACAGACTAGAGGTAGAGTGGAGCTCACTCATTCAAGTTTAGCCAAGTTTGGGAAGCCGAATGGATCTGCCCCAGCCCAGCCCCAGCCCAGTGTGGTTGTACAGCCGTTGTGTCCCTTCCTATCCCAACTTCGGGCAGATCGGAGACACCTGGTACCTGTCAGGGCCACAGGATGAGGGTAGGAGCCAGCGAGACTGGGCCTGTGTGTGTAGAGGGCGGGTGAAAGGTGGCTCGCTGCTGTGCCCAGAACGTGCCGGCTTTGTTTCATGTTCCGCTCTTCACGAGAGCCACGTTTCCGTCTTGAGAGCCTCAGCCCCGGTTTCCAGGCCCGACTGTGGTGAGGCAGCCGCAGAGCCCTACTCTGTTCCCCATTTAAAGGGCTGGGCTTACAGGGGCTGTGCAGTTCCCAGGCTGTTATTAGGGAAGCGCTACTGTGTGTGAGAGCCAGGTTCACCGTGCGCTCCAAGGAAACGCTGCCAAGACAGTATTATGAGCAGCCGCCAAGCAAAACACGCACTGCGTCCAGAGCCAGCTCCCTCCTGCAAATAGGGGAAAAACTGACTTTCTGATTTGGAGTGTTTCTACAACTAAGAAGAATCACTTCAGTGATTGTTCTAAAAATATTCCAGAGGCAGCACGTTCTCCAAGGCCTCGGGACGCTCAGCAGCCCTTAATTGTGCTTTTTATGTAATCTCCCTAGATGGTGGTTTTTTTTTTTTATCACTTAAGCCTGCGTGGTCATCCCCCGCTGCGCCCCACCCCACACACAGTGTGGCTGTGGCCTCCAAGAGTGGCGCACGCAGCAGAAATGGTGTTTTTATCTCTTTGACTTCAGGAAGTGTGTTTGGGTTTGGTCTCCTGCAGCCACGTTGTGAGCCGAATCTAGGGCAGCCCAGATGTCTCTGGCCCTCACGCACAGAGGATCCGGGCGGCGGCGGGCCGGGGCAGGGTGCCCACCGAGGGACTGGCCTGCTCCCTTCACCTGTTCAGGCTTCCCTTCCGCTGAGCAATGCTCCCTCCCTGGGAGCCCTGGAGCCCCAGAGCCCTGGGCCACTCTGGACTTCAGGTGACTTCTGTCCCAGTGAATCCCTAGGTTCCCTGGTGCCTTTGTAGCTCGAGGTAGAGGTGCGGGCCTCAGGTGCGCTGGTCCCCTCTGTTCTCGCCTCGCTCTCCTCACCCCCATTCTTGCATTCTCTTTCAGTCTGTTTTGCTGGGCTCAGGGGCAGTGCCCACAAAGAGACCAGGACGGAAGTGGAAGGTTCTAGCCCAGGGCAGCTCACCCTCTGGACTGGAGACACTTGGGGCCTGTTGTTCTTTGCAGGGGGCTGCCCTGCATGCTGGACAATGTTTAGCAGCTCTCTGGCCTCCACCCAGTAGATGCCAGGAGCACCCCAGTTGTGACAATTGCAAATGTCTCTATACATCAACTAGGGATCTCAGTACCATTTTTATGTGTAGGAATGAGCCATAACAGCCAGACTCTGGAATTTGAGAATAAAGTCCACTGTTGAATTTTACCTCCAAAGCATATTTTTTTAAATTTTAATTTTAATTTGTTTGAATTATACGGGACAGCAGAATGCATTTCGATTCACTGCATACAAATGGAGCACAACTTTTCATTTCTCTGGTTGTACACGATGTAGAGTCGCACCTGTGTACAGCCACACGTGTGCCCCAGGCAGTGATGTCCATCTCATTCCACCATCTTTCCTGCCCCCATGCCCCCTCCCCTCCCCTTCCTCCTCTTTGCCCAATCAAAGTGCCTCCACTCCTCCCACACCCCCCCCCATTATTTTAATAGGACGTTACAAGATGACCCTGTTGTGAGGGTGACCTCTATATGACCTGTGTGGCAGCAGGGCCAGGTGACACACTGTCCCTCATGGGCACATCTGCAGGGCTTGGTGTGGTCAGGCAGCCCAGGTGACTGTACCTTCAGATCATAAAGTGTTTTTTCTCTAAAACATCCCCGTGCTGGGCTCCTGGGGCAAGTCTGCCAGGACTGGTTGCTGGCTAGTTATGGTGAATGGACACTTCAAGGAACTGGCCGGTGGACTTTCTGGATTATTATCTCCCCTTTTCCTTCCTTCTTCCCCACTTCCCTCCTGCTTAGAGACTGATCGATTGACTGATTGATTTTGCTTAGTGTCAGGCGCTCGACTCAGCCTGCCCCCGCCCAAATGCTTCCTTTCAGTGACACGTGCTGTGACCATTTACAGGAATCGTGTTATGTGGCTTTCAATGTTGACTCATTCTGGGGGCACCTCATAAGGTCGGGTGCCAGATGTCCCTACTCCCATCTGCAGATCCATCTTGGAGAAATCTGCGATGGGGTGGTCAGCAGGTTTGTGCCCGGCTTCCTTGGAACACCATGTGAGTGCCTGCGAGTGATTCCCTGCTCAGCCCAAACCCAAGCTTCTGCTGGCCGCTCTCCGCCAGCTGGCTGGCCATGCCAGCCTCCAGGCACTGCAGACATTTGGAATTCGCAGGACTCCACCTCCCCTGGGCTTCTGGGCTTCAGGTTCTCTGGAGCAGCCCTGACAGCGCGGGCCTGGAGCCTCCCGGCTGCGGAGCGCTCAGTTTCCCACCCGGCGCCTCGCCGCCTCTGTCAGCAGCCAGGCATCCACTGCCCACGCTCGTTCCCTCCTGCCCCTCAGTGTCACCCGTGATGCTCTGCCTCATGGGGTGGTGAACAGTGCCTGGAGGACCCACTGGCTCAGCTGCTCTGGGGTCACAGGCCAGAGCTGGTGCACTGTGGGATCTAGCCACTGGACTGCCCTGGCTCGGAGCTGGGCTGGTGGTGCTTGCAGGGGGCGTCGTGAGTGGGCCTGGCTGCGATGGCTGGCTGGTGCGCCCTCCTGCCCCCTCCCTCTGTGTGTGTGCGCCGCACACACATCCTGCTTTTCTGCAGGGACCTACGTTCAGCCTCCTCCGCACCCTCCATGGTGCTGTTGGCACGTCTCCCAATTTGACTTTGTACCCGTGCATCCGGGCACCCGGAAACTTCCCAGCGTCAGGCTGTGCCTGGCGAGGATGACCAGGGCCTGGCTGCCGGCAGCGGGCTGGAGGAAGCTTGGCACCGTGGCAGAGGCAAAGTGCCGCAGAAGTGCCGCAGGTTTTTCATATGGAAATGTGAAATAATGGGGTGATTAAATAGAGCTGTATATTAAAGTACATCTGACATTAGAATTACCATAATGTGCTGTAGCCTTAGGCTGAGTACTTTATTTGCCATCTGCGTCGGCCCCAAATCCCCCGGGGAAGCGCTAAAATATTCTGAATAAACTCAGCTCGAGTTCTTATTGAGAGTAAAATACCATTTGTGGCACGTCGTATTGATTCGTCTTAATTGTGGTGCAGAAAAGAACATTCACTGGCTGATGACTTTTGTGCTCGGTGACAAGCTGGCCGGAGTCACTCTAACACTGCGGTTGGTTAACCTGGGCAGACGGGCTGCCGAGGCTGGGAGGGTACCTGGGCTCCAGGCCGGAGCTGCAGGCCACCCCCTGCCCTTGCCCTGGGCCCACGTAGGCACAGCTGGGGCTCCCTGCCAGCCCCCTGCTCTCCTATGGGGACCTGAGGGTAGAGGACAGGCGCAAGGAAATTCACGTGGCACCCTGCAGGCTCTGCCCTGTGTCCAGCCTCATCATCTCCCCGGCAAGCCAGAAGCATTGACCAGCTGTGCAAAGAGGGCCACTGCCCCAGCCCCTGGCTGGAGAGATGTACTGTGCATGCTCAAGGAAACAAAAAGAGAGAGGGAGAGAGAGAGAGGCTGGAATGATGCCACCAGGCAAACTCAAACTTGACTGGTCACTGCTGGGTGGCCATGGGACCTGGGGACGCTCCCTGAAGCCCTCTGGGGGAAGGTGCTTGTGAAGCTTTAGAGATAACAGAGTCATCAGGCCTAAACACCTGGTGGAGCAAACTGCTCCCCCCATCCACGAGGTCCAGTTTTTACCCTATAATTGCCTATCATTATACACAATTTAAATATTCAAACATCCTGCACAAACCCTGGGCTAGCGTGTTTTTATTACAAATTCAGAACAAGGGAATAACCTTTAACTTCAGAGACAAATGAGACAAATTTACAAGTGCATATCTGCTGTTTTCTTGTGCTTTATCAATCCCTGCGGACCGGAACACTTTTGCTATAACACCACTCAGAACAATATACATATATTACTACTTGTTTGTAGTGAGTCGGTAATGAGTCCCCTCTGCATTCGCTAACCTATATAACTCGGCGTTGAGGCTCTCCATAACGTCAATTATCTCCTCAGAGCTAAACGTACACTCCATTAAAACGAGATTTACTGCCCCAGCCGTACTTCTTGGGGTGGAAAGTGGAGATTTTTGTGGATTTAAGGAAAGGAGGGCTGCAGGCTGGCCTGTGAAGGAAGCCGTGAATCCTGGAGAAGGGGAGGAGGCTGAGCTCCCACGCGAGGCCCAGACGCAAGCTGCCCAGGGTGCCCGCGCATGTGGTGCCCGGTCCTGCCTCTTCTGCTCATTCATTTCCTAATTCACTTCTTTCTGTCCATTAAAGGATAAGGGTGGTTTGCTTCATGCCCCTTGGTCACATTCTGGAGGCCATTCTTGTTCCCAGAGTTCTAGAAACATCTCTGAACACTCCATTTGGGGTGGGGCCGGGTGGCGGAGCCAAACCACCCAAATGAGTTCATCTGCCAACCCCTCCCAGCCCCTGGAAAGGCATAGGCCCCTTTCAGGGAAGTGTGCAGGAAGCAGGTTTCAAGGGAATCCGATCTCTTTCGCTGAAGACTGATGCATCTTCCCGTGAATCTGAGCCCCTTGCGCAGGGGGAGGGGTGGTTCTGAACACCTTGAGGGATGCGCTGGAGCTCTCTGAGTGCTTCAGATGAGTAGCCACATGTAAGATTGCCCTGGGCCTCCTGTCCTGCCCGTTGCTCTTCCATCTCACTGACAAATACTGCTGTTTTCTCCCTATGCTGAGATGCCCTGCGGTCAGCAATTTCATTTTGTTTTGGGGCTGGGTGTTTATTTCCTGAGCCCGAAACTGCACACCTGGTCTGACCACAGAATTGAGCGGTTGAAATAAAGACCGTTTTGGGAAATCTGGGGTGCACGGGGCCTGCAGCTGTGGTTCTGTTTGAATATTTCTCTGTTCCATGAAGAGCCTGGACCATACTGTTCCTGAAGGTGGAGTCATAGTCCTCTGGTATTCAGATGAGAAGTTTGCTGGAATCATTGAACTCCTGCCTGAGAGGATGATAGAAAAGCCACTGCCTAGGATCATGATCTTCATAGACTATGTTTTAAGTTTTATTGGTTTATGTCACATGGCTTCACTGTTTGGGTAGGGTAGGTCTGGTTGGAAGCAGGGTTCTCTGAAGGGCTCACCTGCATTCTTTTGTTGTGCTGAGTGTCTCCTCCTTGGGGCATCTGGTCCTCCCAGGCTGTTGGTGGCTCCCTCCCTGAGTCCTAGTTTGTATTGCACCCCTTGTGTGTCATCAAGTGGCTTCAGCCCTTCCTGGATACGTATGCCCCCCATCCTGAGCCTCTGCACTAGACTTCAGGCTGCATGAGGGCGGCCCTGAGTTTCTGGGTCCTGCTGCACAGCGGGCTTCCAGCATTGCTGAGGGAGGGAGGGAAGGAGACGCAGGTGAGTGAAGGATGCTGAGAAATTGCGGTTGCCATTTATTTGCCACAGTGTGACCTGGGTCGCAAGAGGTAGTGTGGCCTCGGGCTGTCCTCATATCCTTTCCCATGGAAGAACCCCTGGGAGCAGGACTTGCCTTCACTTTTAGCCTATGTTAGGAGTGTGAGCTTGTGGGGCGAGGACGGCCCTGCCCCGAGGGCCCTGTGGTGGCCTGCCCAGCACTGGATGGGAGCCTCTTAAGAATCGCATGGTGTGGCTGCTGCATCTCCCGCCTTCCTCTCATCCTTGGTGTCCTGCAATTGCATGTGCTCAAGCAGACTCCACCTGGAGGCCTCTCCTCGTGGGCACGCACAGTTCTAGCGTCCCGCTTGGACATCAACTCTGCACTGGTGCCCGCTGCCTGCCCCCCGGCGCCCTGAAGCTCTGCCACAGCTGGATCTGTCTTGGGGTTCTTTGTCCCATCCGCTGCTTAGCCGGGCCCCACCTATGGCCTCCTGGAGGGGAGGGGAGCAGGACTCGCTTGCCTTGGGCAAACCTGGGCAAACCCTGGCGATGCCAGGCTCGTGGCTGGAGGCTGCAGTGAAGGCTGTCAGTCGAGGGCTTTTCTCCCAGCCTTAGTTAAGTCCAGGCAGGTGGAGGCACGCAGGTTAGCCCTGCCGAGCAGGTCCCGTCCAGGTAAATGGGCATTGCAAAGCACTGTGAGGCTGACACGGTTTTCTTGGCCCTGTCCCTCTCTCCCAATCCCACGGCGTGGCCTCCCTGTCCCGCTGTCTCTGGGATCCCTGGGTGCAGGTGCAATGATCGGGCATGGCTGGGCGGGTCTCCTCTCAAGGCAGCGACAGCAGGGTTGTCAGTCTCTGTGTGTCCAGACGCAATGCTGGCCCCGTGTCAGGCCGGCTGGATGTGAATGCCAGTTCTGTCACCTAAGCCACGGGACGCGGTGCTCCTCACTTTGTGATGAGACTTCATTTCCTTTTCTTGGAAATTGTGGGTTCGAACTTCCCGGAGCACCCACCTCGTGCTCAGACCATTTCAAACGCCTAGTGCTGCTGTGGGATCCGAATGACGCGGGTCTGGACGCAGCTCACTGGGAGGAGACGGGGGCGTACGCTTGGGCTGGATCTGAAAGGGTATTTGCAGGTAGAGAATAGAAGACAGACAGCGGGAACCGGCAGGGGCTTGGGGGTATAAAAATGGACAGCCCAAAGAGAGGGGCCCCAGGGAGGGCATGGCCAGGACGTGGTGTGTGGAGGCCTGAGGGGTGGCGTCCTTTGGGCGCCAGGGCTGCGTCAGCTCTGGGACTGGGGAGCTGCCTTGCCCCTTCGGCAGGGGGTGGTGGCAGAGTGGGGGCACATTGTCTTGTTCTGGTCAGTGTCCCTTGGGATCCTGCTGAGCTCCTGTGGTTGGATGCAGCTGCCGAGAGGCTGCTAAGTGGGTCCCACGCCATCGGGAGGTGGCCTGGCATGGAGGCAGGGCTGACTGTGGACTCGGGGCTTCCATGCCTGGGCGGGTGCCTTGCCTGGCAGTGATGCCTTCAGTGACATTGGCCACGGAAAACATGAAACATGAAGTGCCAGGTGTTCCCTGCGTCTCCCTGTGTGGCCTCCTGCACAGGGACCCCATTTCGGTCTCCTGCCCGGGGACCCCATTTCGGGTACTTCACCAGGATGATTCCTTATCCCACAACAAATAAGCCCCAGTGTTACCTTCGCCATATGGATGAGGACCCTGAAGCTCCTTGAAGTCCAGCCATGTGGTCAAAGTGTCCTGGCTCCAATGTGAGTCTGGAGGAACCGGGGTCCTGCTGGCAAGGCCAAGGAGCACACCAGGCTGCAGGGCCTCTCCTTACCACGGGCCACGGACAGTTAGGAAGCACTCGGGCCTCACTCACCGCACTGGGGTGGGTCCCAGCTGTCCATAAGACCAGCTCCGTGCTGTCCTCAGGGAGCTCGGAATCCAGCCAGAAGATGGTTTTTAGATGAATAAGCCAAGGCCAATAATGTCTTCCTGAGTTTCCTTTGTTTTTCTTCTCAATGGTGATAGTGTGTGTAGTTCTTGGGAATATGAATGAGGAGACAAGAGGGCCACAGCCCAGCGTAGGACAGGCTTCAAGTTCCCGTCCAGCGGAGCCCTCGAATTCCTCTCCCCTCTCAGTGACACTGAGCTTCCCCGAGTACCACTGCAAATTTTCATCAAATGACTGAGCTAGTTATCAGGTGCTCCCTGACTGCCCTGGGCTGCAAGGTGCATCCCCAGCCAGGTGCCTCACACATGGTAGATCCGGCTCCCACTTGTCCAGTGAGCGAATGACATGCAGCTGTAGTCATTGAGCTCAGCAGGACACAGTGCTACTGAGTGGATTGGCCTTGCCTATTGTGATCACCCCTTGCCTGGACTTAGGGGTGCTGGAGTCTACGAACAGCAGAGAGGCTCAAGTGTACTTGACTTGGTAATGGCTGTCTGGAGCGTGGAGTTCCAGAGGCCTGGGGGCCTGGAGGGAGAGTGTAGCGATGGATTGGTCCCACAGGCACTGGCGTTGGGGAATGGGTCTGTTCTCTCGTCAGAGCAGGCATGATCCGTCCTAGGACCACGGTCATTTCTACCTCAGCACCAACAACCTCTCTGGGCCACTTGTGAAAGATTTTTTTCTTTTAAACTAGCTGCAACTGTTACTTTCCCATGAGTCAGTCGACATGATTTCATGAGTTATTATCGTTCTAGCCCAAGACAGCATACCTTGACACTTTTGTTAGCACTTGGGCTGGAATGAAAGGTGAAATACCAAGGCATACTGATTCCCTTGCCCAGGATCCCTTGACTCCAGAGACTCCAAGTCTGCATATTTCTCTCTGTACCCGCCTCTTATCTTGACGGAGTGACCCAGGAGCACTAGTGCAGCCACTGGCCAGGAGTATGGCCTTGGTCAGACCCCTCATCTCTTCTGGCTCTCAGCTTCAGGGGCTGTTTGGGGTGAGATCTTCTGTGTACTCGGCTCAGGGAGTGGGTCTCCTCCAGGTTTATTGTACTTATTGCTCCCGCTCCACCTTCTGCTGAGGAAGGCTGGGATTTGACGGGCATTCAAGATGAGCAGAGGTGCCTGTCGATTCTACAGATGACTGTGCCCAGGAACAACACAAACACAAAACTTACGTAGACCCCCAAGGCGCTCAGTTGACATTTTCTTTCTGACCTCATGAAAAGAGAGATGGTTTTCATTTTTTTAAATTTTTTTTATTTTTTGTGGTGCTGGGGATTGAACTCTGGGCCTCATGCATTGGCAAGTGCTCTACCCCTGAGCCACACCTTCATTAGCAGCCATAGATTCTAGAGGAGGGTTAAACATTCAGTCTGCAAACCCAGCCCTGTCTTTGTGTCCTTGTATTCTGGGCATCCTGAAAGCCTGAGAGGAAAGGGAGCTGCCTCTGGGCCCCCTGGAGCCTGGCTTCTTGGCCCTAGACTCAGCCACCTCAGTATCTTGTGATCCCCTCACTATATGCCCTGAGTGGCAGGTGGTACCCAGTGGGCCTGCTGGCTCTGTGAAGTGACTCCATTTCTTCTCCCTGGGGTCAAGGTCTGTGGTGGACCTGAGTGGGGTCCATCCATGGGTGATCAATGCCCTTCACACAGTGCAGCAGGGGAACCGCTGTCCTGACCTCTACTGTGACAGAGGACAACGAATCCCTCTGGTGGCAGGTGCTGTGTGCTGGAAGGCAAGGGGGTCCTGCTGGGGGCCAGCCAGCCAGAGGAGGGCCGTGTGTGGCCTTGCTTCTCTACCTTCAGTGTCCTTGCCTGGCCTCCCTTTGAGGCTGCTGTGGGCAGTGATGAGATGAGCTAATGCTGGTGGAGACGCCAAAGCAGCCAAAGCAGCTATAGAACACTCTGCAGCCAGTAGAGGGGCCGTAAAGCCCAGACCCGGTCCTCTCCCGCACTAAATCGCTCACAGGCCGAAGGAACGCCTTTCCATTTGGTATCTGTTGGCCTTGAGGGCCAGCACTCTCAATTATGGCCTTTTCATTGAATAATAATTCAATTAAAGGTGTGCTTTTCATTGAACACCCCGATGCCTTTATTGGTCTTATTAGAGTAGCCAGCATAAGGAGGAGCCATTATTTAAATGCTCATAAAAAAGAGCCTGGAAGCAGAGGGAGAGCAGCACTTCAGTGCAGGAGTCCACTTGCCTGTCGGTTCCCAAGCGTCACAATAAAAAATCACGTTTCCTCAACATTTGCAAGTTTCTACTTTCCGTGAACCTCTAATGCATGAGGCAGGCTGCATTAAAATTCCTCCAGGGTTTTATTACTGCCAGAACTGCACCGAAAGCCATCCCTGAACCATGCACTGCCAGGCACAGGATGGAAAACAAAAACCCCAACGTGCGAACCCCTCGCTGCACCCCCTGCGTAGCAACGTGTGATTTACAGGGACAGCATCTCATTTGTGCCGCAGCCCTCTCGTGAGGCAGGTGTGTGATTTGTGTTCTCCTGATGAGGAAATCAAGGCTCAGAGGTGACTTGATTGGCGACACCTGTCTGGGAACAATGCAGAGGTATTAAGCACACACTGCTGCCCAGGGCTCTTGTAACCCAGAGGTCACAGGGAGGGTTTTGCATTTGAGAGAGAAGTCAAGGGGATTGCTTTAGAGTCGGTAGATCCAAGAGGATTCAGTGTGGGCTTCTGCCAGTGGGCACTAGAAAGGTCTGAGAAACGAGGGAGGGAGGAAGCCAGCAAATGAAGAAAAACCCTGGGTCCTGAGTTCTGAATTGCCATGTGCCACTCCATGAGCAAAATGCAGCTGACGTTTCTAGGTCTGTAGGCCAGGTTTGATGTTTCTGGGTAAACCACTTCTAAACAATCTAGGCCTTGACCTGTCTCTGTTGGAGCCGCAGGAGCAGTAGCAGCAGCAGCAGCAGCGTGGTGGCAGTGGATCCTGTCTGGGACACAAGCAAAGAACTCACCTTGTGCTGCAGCATCGTCTCCAGCTCCCCAGGGGCAGGTAGCCTGAGCTCGAGGAGGGGCTGATGCTGAGGACATGTCCCAGAAGGGAAAGGGTCAGAAGAGGCCCGCTGCCCAAGGATCTTCTGATGCATTTAAAAATGAGCCGCTGGTGACTCTGTGTTTTGTTTGTTAAAAATATTGATAGAGTTTTTGAATAGAAAAACATTCTGAGTGGCTCTTCAAAGACTTTCTGGTATTTTTTCCTTAAAAGTAAGCAGCCCCCTGCTCAGGATCACTTATGGCAGGAGATAACCAGGAAGTCATTTTATTAAAAAAGAAGGAGGAGGGTGTCAAAAGAGTTGTCTAGGGAGGGCCTCTGAGGGCTGGGAGAGCCTTAGACGGTCAGGCATTGTCAGATTCCGGAGAGGCCATTGCTGCGGTCAACCTTGCCGTTCATGCAGGGGGACTTCCAACCAGAGTGGTTCAGGGGGCTGTGGTAAAGAAAGCACCTACCCTGTGTGCTGGGAGATATGACAGGTGGTCCCGAGATCCCACTTGTAAACCGAGCTCTTTGCTACCTCACAATGAATTGTGGACAGGAACTTCCTCCCGAAGTTACAGTTTTAGAAGTGTCCTTTTTTTTTTTTTAAACAAGAAGTGGAAACACCTGAGCTCTTTAGGACATGCAGCTAACATGCTTCTCAGCAGTTGCCATTTTGAGTTTAAAAAAAAAATGTGATCAGCCATTTCGGTTACCAAGCAGTCTTCATCCCCTGACTGCTGAAGACCTCTGCGTGTTCCTCAATATTCCCCACTAGCCACAGAACTTTCTAGAAAATGTGTGGCCACAAGATCAAGAAACAGGAAGTGCTTTGGAGCTACTCAAGGAAGCAGAGATGATGGAGAAGAGATGCAGGGAGGGAGGTCCAGATGAAAACCGTGCAGAACCACAGCAGCTGAGGGCCATCAACCCATGAGTGAGAGTAGCTGAAGCCAGGAAAGGGATCCAACATGCTTTTTAATTTGAAGATCTGTGACTTCGTAGGATGTGGCACTTCCTTTGTGTTAGTAGCTTCTGTGTCTGAAAGGGACTTCCCTTTGTCTTCTCATTTATTTCTTCCTTATTCTGTCTTGCTCCTAAAAGAGGGTGTGAGGAGTCCCCTAAGTATGGCTATCTCATCAGCTGTCTGAGGTACAGTGTCCTCTTCCCAAGAACATTAACCAAGAAGCTGAGGACAGGAGATGTGTCCCTGTGAAGCTGGTGCCCCCTCTCCTAGTGGCCTACAGAAGAGCTAGGAGAGCCTGTGGCCCGACAATGAGCATCATGGCCACCAGGGCCTCTCTGCCCTCTTCCACGTGGGGGACATTCCCTTCAGGGGGTTCTGTGACAGGGACAGAGTCACTCAGACACTCTGGGAGAGAAAAAAGGCCCCAACACCCTGGAGAAGAAAATAGCTTCGGAAGTTCTCCTCCAGCTGTTCCAAAGGCGAGGCGAGGCTGAGCCTCAGAATTCTGTTCTGCCCCTCCCTGCCTCTGGCCTTCTCTCCACCAAATAGACAGAGTGAGAGTGCCGCATGGAATAATCCCTGAATAGAGCAGGCACGTAAAAGCATGTCCTGGTTTCCAGTGCCAGGTGTCCTGTTGGGTCGGTTCTGCAGTCTGGGGAGTCTGTGCCCTTGCCTGTTGGGCAGCTTCTGCAACCCTGCCCATGCAGGGTGTGTTGGGAGGTCCTGGACCCTTGGATGCTGGCAGAGCTAGTTAGTGAGAGCAGCACGCTCACGACAGAATCCCTGTGGTGGAATTTAGGGCCACGTGCCAGGTGCATTTTAAAGATGGTTTCTAAAGGATGGTTAAGGTGGCAACAAGCTCTGCTAAGGCTGCTCCCTCCGGGAACATAATTAGTGGGTGGAAAACAAAAACATGCTCTGTGCGGGATTTCAGAGTCCTTAAGTCGGGATTTCAGAGTCCTTAAGTCGACTGGTGGAGCAGCTGAGGTGGGCATTGCTTTGTCCACTCCCCCACGTGGCCTTCCTGATGTGGGGCGTGGTGACCACAAGCATGTTTGGCTTCACCAGCATGCCTGACTTTAATATCTGCATTAGATTTTCCAGGAAAGTTTGAATAAAACAAAAAGAGCTTTTCAAGATCGCAGTTGTGATGTCCTGCACCTGGTCTGGGATGAAATTCCTGTTCTTTTTACCTTCCCGGCTGGTGCATCTGATGATGGAAGATGGCCTGTCTGCGCCTGTCTCACTTATGTAAAGCATTAACAGGGGCCCCAGCTGGCAGAACAGCCAGCTTCAGCAGAGGTCCAGGAGGCCAGCTGTGAGAAGGTTCCAGATGAAAGGTTCAGCCTCCATTTTGTGACTTTTCCAATGATGGACAAAGACGGTGACATTTTGGCTCAATGCCACCAGAGTCCACTATAATTTGCTGCCGATGTCACCAGAGCCAGTTTCTAATGGATCAACCTTTATGGCTGTTCATCCTGACGGGCTGTCAGGCAGGGCAGTGGTCTTTCATTCCTTGGTGTTCTGGTACTCCTTTAGGCCAGGGTTCTGATAGGGTCCATGGAGGCTGAATTCCACACCACATCTGGGGCCTGTAGGCGAGGACACCGGATGGGGACAGCTGTTGGGTCTCTACAGCACTTTATATGGGTTCTGTCTCCACTGTTCAGTGCTTTCTGCAGGGACACTGGTGTGTGAAACACCGGAATTTCCAATGGCTAAATGGCAAAACATTGCAAAGGTATCACAACCATCTCTCCTCAAGAAAAAAAATTTTTTTGCAAGACAATAGTTTGATTTGTTTCTGTAGAACTACCTTGAATCAAATATTGTCTGAATCAGTGTTTCCCAAGGGGAGGTGGAGAGGTGATTCGACTCTGCAGGGGACAAATGGCCCATCTGAGGAGACATTTTTGGTCTCCACGGGGACGGAGGGGTGCTCCTGACATGTAGTAGGTGGAGACCCCATAATACCCAGGGCTGTCCTCCTCCCACCCCAACAAAGAATCATTGGAGTCTAAATGTAAACGAAACCCCAGTCTAGATGGCCTTATGTGGTTGAGCTTTGCCCTTGGCTATCTTTTCCACAGTCTCCCCTTTGATAATTCCATCAGAATAAGGCTTTCTTACCCACACTCTCATCTGGTCTCTGAGATAAGGAGAAGAGCACCTTGAGGACAGGGGAAAGCCAGGCCTACAGAATGGAAGGAACTTGTTGAGGTCCGGTCACCAGGGCCGGGTGAGCACAGATCCCACTTCTTCAGTGCCCAGCCAGGTGGAGACCGCGCAGCAAGGTTTGTCCAGAAATGGCCCTGCAGCCTCAGGGGCTAGCACAGGGCTGTTGGTCTCGAGTGCCTCCAGGTCAGTGGCTCCGCGGTGCCTGCGCCCCCTGCCGCTTCTCACCCTCTCTCTGCCTTTCTGTCCGTGTGTCTCCCCAGGTAAAGATGAGCCTTCCAGCTACATTTGCACAACATGCAAGCAGCCCTTCAACAGCGCGTGGTTCCTGCTTCAGCACGCGCAGAACACGCACGGCTTCCGGATCTACCTGGAGCCCGGGCCAGCCAGCAGCTCGCTCACGCCCCGGCTCACCATCCCGCCGCCGCTGGGGCCTGAGGCCGTGGCACAGTCCCCGCTCATGAATTTCCTGGGCGACAGCAGCCCCTTCAACCTGCTGCGCATGACGGGCCCCATCCTGCGGGACCACCCGGGCTTTGGTGAGGGCCGCCTGCCCGGTACCCCGCCGCTCTTCAGCCCGCCGCCACGCCACCACCTGGACCCGCACCGCCTCAGTGCCGAGGAGATGGGGCTTGTCGCCCAGCACCCCAGTGCCTTTGACCGAGTCATGCGCCTGAACCCCATGGCCATCGACTCACCTGCCATGGACTTCTCGCGGCGGCTTCGCGAGCTGGCAGGCAACAGTTCCACGCCGCCACCCGTGTCGCCGGGCCGCGGCAACCCTATGCACCGGCTCCTGAACCCCTTCCAGCCCAGCCCCAAGTCCCCATTCCTGAGCACGCCGCCGCTGCCCCCCATGCCCCCTGGCAGCACGCCGCCGCCGCAGCCCCCGGCCAAGAGCAAGTCGTGCGAGTTCTGCGGCAAGACCTTCAAGTTCCAGAGCAATCTCATCGTGCACCGGCGCAGCCACACGGGCGAGAAGCCCTACAAGTGCCAGCTGTGCGACCACGCGTGCTCGCAGGCGAGCAAGCTCAAGCGCCACATGAAGACTCACATGCACAAGGCCGGCTCGCTGGCCGGTCGCTCCGACGACGGCCTCTCGGCCGCCAGCTCCCCGGAGCCCGGCACCAGCGAGCTGACCGGCGAGGGCCTCAAGGCGGCCGACGGCGACTTCCGCCACCACGAGAGCGACCCGTCGCTGGGCCACGAGCCCGAGGAGGAGGACGAGGAAGAGGAGGAGGAAGAAGAGGAGCTGCTGCTGGAGAACGAGAGCCGGCCGGAGTCGAGCTTCAGCATGGACTCGGAGCTGAGCCGCAACCGCGAGAACGGCGGCGGCGTGGCCGGGGTGCCGGGCGCCGGAGGTGGCGTGGGCGGCGCGGCCAAGGCGCTGGCCGATGAGAAGGCGCTGGTGCTGGGCAAGGTCATGGAGAACGTGGCCCTGGGCGCGCTGCCCCAGTACAGCGAGCTGCTGGCAGACAAGCAGAAGCGCGGCGCCTTCCTGAAGCGCACGGCTGCGGGTGACACGGGCGACGACGACGACGCGGGCGGCTGTGGGGATGCGGGTGCGGGCGGCGCGGTGAACGGGCGGGGCGGTGGCTTTGCGCCCGGCGCCGAGCCCTTCCCAGGCCTCTTCCCACGCAAGCCGGCACCGCTGCCCAGCCCGGGGCTCAACAGCGCGGCCAAGCGCATCAAAGTGGAGAAGGACCTGGAGCTGCCGCCCGCCGCGCTCATCCCGTCCGAGAACGTGTACTCGCAGTGGCTCGTGGGCTACGCGGCGTCGCGGCACTTCATGAAGGACCCCTTCCTGGGCTTCACGGACGCGCGCCAGTCGCCCTTCGCCACGTCCTCCGAGCACTCGTCCGAGAACGGCAGCCTGCGCTTCTCCACGCCCCCCGGGGACCTGCTGGACGGCGGCCTGTCGGGTCGCAGTGGCACGGCCAGCGGTGGCAGCACACCGCATCTGGGCGGCCCGGGCCCTGGGCGGCCCAGCTCCAAGGAGGGCCGCCGCAGCGACACATGCGAGTACTGCGGCAAGGTGTTCAAGAACTGCAGCAACCTGACGGTGCACCGGCGGAGCCACACCGGCGAGCGGCCTTACAAGTGCGAGCTGTGCAACTACGCGTGCGCGCAGAGCAGCAAGCTCACGCGCCACATGAAGACGCACGGGCAGATCGGCAAGGAGGTGTACCGCTGCGACATCTGCCAGATGCCTTTCAGCGTCTACAGCACCCTGGAGAAACACATGAAAAAGTGGCACGGCGAGCACTTGCTGACTAACGACGTCAAAATCGAGCAGGCCGAGAGGAGCTAAGCGCGCGGGCCGGGCGCCCAGCACCTGTACAGTGGAACCCTTGCCAACCGAGAGAATGCCGACCTGACTAGCCTCCGTGTCCCCGCCACTTAGCACCCGTGTGTCCCCGGGGCCCAGGGGAGGCGGCACCCCAACCTAACCTGTGTCTGCGAAGTCCTATGGAAACCCGAGGGTTGATTAAGGAAGCAAAAATTGTGGAGCCTTTTAACTGTGCAATAATTTCTGTATTTATTGGGTTTTGTAATTTTTTTGGCATGTGCAGGTACTTTTTATTCTTATTCCTTCTGTTTAAATTCCTTTAAAAGATTTTGTTGGGTATCCATCCCTTCCTCATTTTTTTTTTAACCCTGTAGTGGTCTGAGCAATGACTCGCAAGCAATGTAGAGGGGAAGCATATCTTTTAAATTATAATTTTTTCGGGGGGGGGGCGCTGCTTTTTTGAAATTTAAGCTAAGCATGTGTAATTTCTTGTGAAGAAGCCAACACTTAAATGACTTTTAAAGTTGTTTACTTTTTTATTCCTCCCCCCCTTTTTTTGGTCCTGAAATAAAAAGTGGCATGCATTTTTTAGGCTTTTTATTTTATTTTATTTTATTTTTCGGGGGGGGGTGTGGATGTACAGCGGATAACAATCTTTAAAATTGTAGCACTTTGTTTCAGAATTGGAATGGAGATGTAGCACTGATGATGTCCTGAGTCCCAGAGGCCTTTTCTGTGTTGATGTCAATTTTCACCTTGTGTAGGGAGAACTTTTAGTGGGGTTGGTGGGGGAGACACCCCACAAAGTACCGCTAGAAAAACCGTTTTCGAGGGCTACCCCTGGGAAGAGGCCCTGAGCATTCCGAGGTTGTGTGTTACCAACAGAGAGCACTCTTTGCTTGGAATGTGGGTGTGCCCTGGGATGCCATCTCTGCCCTTTGCTGTAGATTTGGCTGAAAAAAAGTGGGCTGAGGCTACTTTATTGGGTAGACGGTGGTGGTCCGCAGTGACACAGAAAAGAAGGAACCAGCGGTGTTCTTTCAGGCTTCTTCTGACTTGACAACTTCTCTTTTTCTCGGCCCCATTCTGTAAATCCCAAGCCTACGTTGCTACACGTGGTGACTGATCCTTTCTCAAGCAGACAAACGCCTTGGCAGTGAATCCAGGAAGTTAGTGCCCTCTTATTCAGTGCACACTGATGACATTGTAGGGACAGGGGGAACGTCTTGCAGATTTCTGTTCCCTCTCCTTGGAGAAGTGGAGAAAGAGTTCCATCTGAAGTTGCCCAGCGCTACTTCCCAATTATTTTTGTTCTCAGATTAGGTTGGAAGGTACTAACATTGGACTGTTAATATTAGACATTTGAATTCTGTTGACCCGCACTTTAAAGCTTTTGTTTGCATTTAAATTAAATGGCTTCTAAACAAGAAATTGCAGCATACTCTCTTTGGCCCAGAGGTGGGTTAAACTGTAAGGGACAGCTGAGATTGAGTGTCGGTGTTGCTAAGCATGGCATTCACAATACTGGCACTATAAAGAACAAAATAAAATAGTAATTTATTGGACAGTTTTTCTACTGCCATTCAATTTGATGTGAGTGCCTTGAAAACTGATCTTCCTATTTGAGTCTCTTGAGACAAATGCAAAACTTTTTTTTTTTTTTTGAAAATGAAAAGACTTTTTAAAAAGGTAAAACAAGAAAAGTACATTCTTTAGAAACAAAGCCACATTTACTTTAAATTTAAAAAAAAATCCTGGTTGAAGATAGAGGACATGGAAATGCCATAAGACCCAATGAAGTGAAGAAATAAACCCAGCACAACCTTGGCCATCCATTAGCTCGGTTATCCTCAGCCCCTTTTGTTTTTGGGACAACGCTGCTTAGATGTGGAGTAGAGGTGACTTACTGCTGAATTAAAACTCAAGTGACACAAGTTGATATCGTTGAATGAAAAAATGAAAAACAATTCAGGAACAATGGCTAATTTTTTTCTAAAGTTAAATTTAGTGCACTCTGTCTTAAAAATACGTTTACAGTATTGGATACATACAAGGGTAAAAAAAATTGTGTGTATGTGTGTTGGAGCGATCATTTTTTTTCAGAGTTTGCTTAATAGGTTATACAAAAATGCCACAATGGCTGCGTGTATATTGTTTTCTTTTGGTGATGGGGTTTTAGTATATATTATATATATTAAAATTTCTTGATTACTGTAAAAGTGGACCAGTATTTGTAATAATCGAGAATGCCTGGGCATTTTACAAAACAAGAAAAAAAAACTTTTTTCTTTTCCTTGAAAATGTTGCAGTAAAATTTAAATGGTGGGTCTATAAATTTGTTCTTGTCACAGTAACTGTAAAGTCGGAGTTTTAGTAAATTTTTTTCTGCCTTGGGTGTTGAATTTTTATTTCAAAAAAAAATGTATAGAAACTTGTATTTGGGGATTAAAAGGGGATTGCTACACCATGTAGAAAAAGTATGTAGAAAAAAAGTGCTTAATATTGTCATTGCTTTGCAGAAAAAAAAAATCACATTTCTGACCTGTACTTATTTTTCTCTCCCCACCTCCCTCTGGAATGGATATATTGGTTGGTTCATATGATGTAGGCACTTGCTGTATTTTTACTGGAGCTTGTAATTTTTTAACTGTAAGCTTGTCCTTTTAAAGGGATTTAATGTACCTTTTTGTTAGTGAATTTGGAAATAAAAAGAAAAAAAAAACAAAAACAAACAGGCTGCCATAATATATTTTTTTAATTTGGCAGGATAAAATATTGCAAAAAAATTTGTATGTTAAGTCCTATTGTACAGGAGAAGAGGGTTGTTTGACAACCTTTGAGAAAAAGAAACAAAAGGAAGTAGTTAAATGCTTTGGGTCACAAATCATTTTAGTTGTATATATTTTTGTCAGCATTGGCCTCCACAAGAACTGTGGGCTTTGGGCTTCCACGGGGACGCCCCACCTTACATCAAGGCTCCTTGGTGTGGCCACAGCAGGCCGGATGGGAAATGCTTTATTTGTGTTGAGTGGAAAAATCAGTTTTTGACAAGATGTGGGTGACATTCCACACAGTCCTCCTTTCCTCTAAGAGGCCATTTGCAAGATGGCAGCTGCAGAGGGGAGCCAGCAGGGTGGCCTTCCTTCTCTGCTGTCACTGCATGGCACTCGCCACCACCTATCCCGCTCTTGAGAGCAGAGAGAAACACAAACTGAGCTGCTTTAGTCCTTGAGAAAACAAGAGACAGAACGCGAGTCCTAGAAGGCGCTGTGTGTCAGTGGGGTCCCGCTGGAGCCCTCTGCCACTGAGAGGCCCCCGCAGGTGGGACTGAGGAAGGGGGCCTCTGACCAGGACCTTCTGTTCTGCCCAGTGGTGGCTTGTTTTTCTCCTGCTTCGCTGCTTCTCTCTCCGAAACCTACATTCTGTCAGTTTCCGGATGCCGAGGGCCTGGGATGAACGAGTTCGGTGCCTTTTCAAATCCTCCTCTGCATCTCCCCGCCATTCCAGCCTCTCTCGGTCCTTCACTGTTCATTTCATGTTTATTTAATTTCTTTTCTTTCTCCCTCTCTGTCCCTTCCACTCTGCTTTTTCTTCCTTCTTTCTTTTCTTTTTTCTCTTTCTTTCTTCTTCTTCTTCTTCTTTTTTTTTTTTTTGTAAAGCCAAGTAGCTTTAAGAGAATAAAATGGTGGTTTTTTGGATGAGGGAATAATACATTTTTAACAAATACCTATATCAGGAAGCCATTTTTTAATTTCAGGAAATGTAAGAAACCATTATTGCAGGTTATAAAAAGATAACCAAGCATCCTTCTGGGCAAATCTTTACCAAATGCAGAAATCTTTCTTCTGGGAGCTTTGTGTTTGCGCTGTCCCTGCTCCCCCCCCCCTTTGCCACTTACCTTTGCAAGGTTAAAATAGGGGGAGGGAGAGGGCCATAAAGCTGAGATTTCAGTTTCCTACCTGCTTGAGCCAAAACCCAGAGCTGCCCTTCCCTTCCACAGCCCTCCTAGCTGCCAGGAGCCTCCACTGTGGTCCTCCTGTGGCTATCAAAGCTAGCCAGCGCTCACCAGCTCAACCAAGTCACCAGAATGCCAGGACTAAGCCATCCTAAAGCACAAGGGTTGTGTCTCTGTCGACTGCAGAGAGAAGAGAGCTTTTGCTTCTCTTTCGTGGTTAAGCAGGTGACCCAGTGAGAGGCCTCCAGCCTGGGTGACCCAGCCAACCTCAGGCCGGGTTCCACACTGCCACAACTTTGCCCAAAGTTGCCCCCAATTGGAACCTGCCACTTGCCATTGGAGGGTCTTTCATGGGGAGACGAGACTGAATTACTCTAAGCAAAATGTGAAAAGCAAGGACATCAGCCCTTCATCCCGGTCCGTCAGCCGAAGGTTTTGTTGAACACAGGCAAATCCGTGATTTTGGTGCTCTTTGTACCCCGCCCTGCAAAGCAAAGTTACATTGATTTCAGTCGTTTGCATTTGTACCGGCAAGGCGAAATATTTTTATTACCTTTTCTATTACTTATTGTATGAGCTTTTGTTGTTTACTTGGAGGTTTTGTCTTTTACTACGAGTTTGGAACTATTTATTATTGCTTGGTATTTGTGCTCTGTTTAAAAAACGGGCACTCTTTTTTTTTTAATTATGGATAAAATGTTGAGATGACAGGAGGTCATTTCAATATGGCTTAGTAAAATATTTATTGTTCCTTTTATTCTCTGTACAAGATTCCGGGCCTCTTTTTCTCTTGATGTCACGATGTTGAGTTCCGCATGTCTGCCATTTCATTTGTACGCTTGTTCAAAACCAAGTTTGTTCTGGTTTCAAGTTATAAAAATAAATTGGACATTTAACTTGATCTCCAAACCTTGTCCTTTTCTGTGTCTTTTAAAGGTGGGGAGTGGACAGCTTATTTCCAAGGGTCAACTGAAGGTCTTTCTCCATTTTCCTGCTGATCCAAACCCTTAGGCCAATATCCTGGAGAGGAGGGGAAAATGGCCCAGCAGACCAACAATTCTCTGCCCTGGGGAAGCAGTGTGGTTCAGAACAGCGTGCCCTGTCTGCACACAGGAACCTCCTGGAAGCTTTTAAAAAATCTCTGGGCCGGGGTAGCACTGGACCCATTCCATCAAAATGGCTGGAGGTGGGAACTGGCACCAGCATTTTTGAAAGTGACCCAGGTGATTCTCTGATACAGTCAAGTTTGAGAACAAGTGGCTTAAATGGAAAAGCACCTGGTTGGGAATTGCCACTCAGGTTTGCTTAATTTGGCCAACCTTTCCTGAACACCTAGGGAGCCATCCAGGAATCAGAAACCAGAGGAAGAGGCCCTGCTGTCAGGGGCACCGATGGCTGTATGCACTTAGGCAGGGCCTTTTGGTTTTCCCGTTTATAAAATGAAGCCCCTGAGCATCCACGAGTTTTAACAAAACCACACAGGAGGACTCCCTTCCCTTCCCTGTGCTGGTTGTTAATATGGTTGCGGAAACTTTCTTTGGGGAGTGATCAGTCAGGTGTTGTGGAATAAAATGGTTTTATCTTGGCCTTCCCAGTGCTGGCCAGCGCAGCCAGCAAGATGGGGTGGAAGAAAGCAGGGTTGTGCAGGGTTCCAGCCATGAGGGCAGGAAGTGAGTGAGAGCCAGAGCCCCCCTAAGTATGGAGGGATTAAGGACTCACCAGTTCTGGAGCATTCTCTGTTTCCTGCTCTTAAAGGGACAGGGAACCTTCTACTCATTCCACTTCTGCAAGCTCTCGCTGGGCACCAGACACAAACCAGCCACTGAGCCAACACCCCAAGTCTCCCCAAGGAGATGCACAGAATGGAAGCACCAAGCTGTGCTTGCAAAGGCACTTTGTGGGTTCTGCTCAGGGAGGTAACAATAGGAATAAGAGTGACATGTGATGGTCTGTCTTCACCCCAAGCAGGGTTTCATTCTCCTTCCCGCCCTGGAAGTGGGATCCACAGTGACTCAGGAGAGAGCCTGTCCTGCTTTCTAGGGGCTTATGGAATAAAACTTCCCAGAGGGGAAATTCTCATTTTTTCCCCAGTTGGTTTTAAAACGCAGGTATTTGAGCCTGTGTGTTTCTACCCAAAAAGCTGTGCGAATGGCTCCGTTAATTTCTGATTGGATATCCACAGTAACATATGCTCCTTTGGGGGAGACTTTCCACTTTTGGGTCAGGAAAAAAACACTTGGACTAAGTTCCAGCTGTCGCTTGGATGAGTAGGTGAGCACTTGTGAACACCTGGTATTCACACTTAGTGGCCTGGCCAAATTTGGGGATTACCAGTGGGGCAAAGAGAAGGCTCCATCCGCTTCTTACCTGTTTCATTGGTAACTAGCTTGGTGACCTCCAGTCATTCCCCTCCCTCTCCTGGGCCTCTGTTTCCACATCTGTAAAAATGAAGGGTTAAGGTGCTGGAAGGAGTCCTTCTGCTTTCAGGAAGATGGACCCTGATAATGTTGTCTGTACCCAGAATAACAAGATGGTGAGAAGCCAGGAGCTTCCCAGTCTAGGTTACACATCAGAGGAGAACGCATCTCAAGGACAGAAAATCCCCTGTGGTTGTTGGTTGTGACTTGGAGTCTTCTACCACACTGCAGTAACCTTTGCATTTTCCAGTCATGATTCTGGACATTGCTGTGGGCAGCTGGACAGCTCACAGTGAGCTGTAGATCCAGTAGTTAAAACCAAACAGCTATCTTGTCTGCTTTGGAGATAACACTAAGGAATAGAACTTGGTCTCTCTGTCTCTCTTTCTTTTGCTTTTTGGTACTGGGATGGAACCCAGGGCTTTGCACATGGTAGGCAAGTGCTCTACCATTGAGCTACACCCAAGCCCTGAGTAGAACTTCTTGTCCATATGATGGGTGTAATCACCTTTGAGCCAGGGAGGACAAAAATGCTTTCTGTGTGCAGGTGAAACCCATACCAATTGCCTGACCTGCACAATCTTCAGAGTAGTTTTATAGGATTCTGATTACAGATTATCTAGGATGGTTGAAAGAAATCAAAAAAGGCTGAACTTGGAAGTCAATTTAATTCCCAAAGCAAAGACAGCTTGATGTCAGATCTGGGCACACAAGGAGGTCTCTGATCTGGTCTTGCTCATAAGGAGAGAAACATGTTATGAAATAGGACTATAGGAGAGGGTAAGGTGGGCAGGGAAATGGGCTAGGAGGGGGAGAAACAAGTCAGTCAGAAAGAAGGATTAGGGAAATTGTGCTGTTCCTGGAAAGCACCAGGAATTCACCAGGAAGACACATGAGGGGAAAATGGTGTGGCTTTCAGAGTGACACTGGAAAATGCCTGGAGGCTCGGGAAGCCCAGCAAGCCCACAAGAAGCAGAATCCTGGGGCTGACTGGCTGGGATCTTTAGTAAAACCCCATCTAACATGGGATCCTCTCCCAGCCCTATATACCGCAAGCATATCCTGTACTTTACCACTGGACCACTTCTTTATCCATTTACGTATCTATCCATCTACTTATCCACTCACCCATCTGTTTATCCATCCATCCATCTATCCAACCATCCATCCATCCATCCATCCATCCATTCATCCATCCGTCCATCCATCCATCCACCCACCCACAAGTTTGTTCATTAATAAACATTTATCAAAGGCTATGTCACATATCTGATGGGAAGCTAGGGGCAAATAAAACACACCTCTGCCTTCCAGGAGTTTACCTTTCAGTTGGCAGGATGGGACAATCTATCCATCCTTTTGGTCTCTGATTCCCTTCACTCTCCTGGGGTTCCTTCTGACTCTCCCCAACTTCCAGGCCTGGAATGCAGTCTCATTAAGTGGAATAACTCCCACTTAGTGGGGAAGGCAGTGAGGGAAGAGACAATCTGAGCTCAGTTTGTTGCAGGGGAGCATGAGGTACAGCAGGGGCTGGGGGAAACATCCCTGCCCTTCATTTCAGAGAGGGAAAATGTCCCACTGCACCCTGCACCTTCTAATATAGTTTATTCCTCAAAGTCCATAACGAAAATTAAATTGTGTTTCTGCAATCTTTTATAATAAAATGCTTAAAAACTAAAGTGTCTGGTCGCATCCCAGGATGTGAGCCTCAGGGTCCTGTCTGGAGGATGTGGGTGGCCACTTACCTGTCCAGATCCAAACACATGATAGCGATGCTGACTTGCACCCATGAGCCAGACTATATAAGGCTCTTTTGGCTCAAAATGCACTTCAGGTGCCATTTGCAAAGACTGGCATCTCTGTGAAGCAGGGAGCCACTGGGGCAGGGACTGGGGTGGCTACCCCTCTATTTTCCTAGCCTTTCTTCTTCCTCCTTTCCACAAGACTGGACTCAGCACCTATCCATGCCCTGTGGTGCAGCACAGAGGCAACTCTGCAGCACCAACGGGTTGGTGAGTAAAAGAAGGAAGTCAAAAGGGAGCCAGCAGGTGACAGTCACTCTCCTGTCCTGGCCCTTTTGCCTTTGTTTGAAGATATAATTGAGGGTTCAGTTTTCTTACCTGTATCGTGTTTCAACCACATTTCCCTCTTCCCTTTGGAAAGCTCTGGGGTAGTTTGTATCAGGGCCCAAATGATATTCTGAGTGTTTGATCTGGTGATGTCATTCTTGAAAGCTATGCTAAGAATACTAACTAGCGATTGCTAGAGAGAGGAAAAGCCTCTCTTGTAAGTGCTTGTAGCTGGTTACTTCAGCATTTCACTGCAGACTTTATTAATTATGGGCATCCTTCCTCATTCTACAAGGCTTTGAGCAGGCCAAGAGGAAGCGTAATAAAATATAAATAAACAGCAAAACATCAGGACCAGAGAGATTAAAAGATAAAGTAAAATGTGTACACCCAAGTAAAAATTGAGCCCAGAAAAGGCTGTACATTTCTGTACTCAAATCGTATGTCCTGGTAGCCAAAGAGAAAGAAGGAAACAGACACAAAGACACACTGCTGTTACTCAGGGAGCAGTCCCCGTGTTCAGTAGTAAAGGAATGAATGAAGAAGAACTTGTCTATCACAGAATACGTCCATCTACTAGGGGAGAGGGCTGGAGACTCCAGTAGTAACGGGAAAACTGTATGTGAGATAATGTGAACCTTTATAAAGGTAGAGAATGCTCGTCTGCTGTGATTCTAAATGACCCAGATCGCTATGTGGGTACGAGTGTGTCCCAGGTGCAGGGGCCTGGGGGAAAGGCTTGCTACAGAGGTGTTATTCCCATCTCGTTCAAATTTGCAGGAAGTTCGTTCTACTGCCTTTGCAATTGAAGGCAGTCAAGTGGATCATGTGTGGGGCAGGTTCTCGATGTCTTGCCCGTATTTGCCATCTCTCGGAACTATTTGCTCCCTCTAAAGTGACTTTCCAGATTCCTTAAGTCCCTGGGCAGATCCACCCTGCATGATGTGGAAATGCCTTCCCCTGGCACTCATCACAACAGAAGCAAGTGTGTCAAGGAATTATCTGAAATAATTCCTCTTCTGGAAAATCATTCTAAGGAAGCTGAAATCTGGCCAAAGATTTGGCCACTGAGATGTTCACTTCAAGGGTTTTCAAAAGCAAGAACTGGAAATAGAGAAAGTGCCCCATGACATGGGAACAGATAAGCAAGTGATAGGCTCTGCATTCAATGGAACCTTAGGCCATTATCAAAAATGACGGTGTTGGGACAATATAAATGGCATTGGAGAGATGTTCCTGGGGGGATGTTAGGTTTCAAAATAAGCATGTGGCCGTCTGTCATGTACTTGTGATCTGGTGAAGATGCACGAACTGCAGAGCAAGCTGGGAGGAAAGGCACGAGGAAGCTATGGTGGCCATCTCTGGATGACCTTGTAGCAGGAGCCCTCTGGCTGCATGTGGAGGACAGATGGCCACATAGGAGGTAAAGCTGGACCATCCAAGGAGAGGACGGTGGCCTGCACTTAACCAGAAAGAGGCAGAGGTGGGGAGAAGGCTATGATTCACAATCTCCGTGGGCAACGGCGGGCACTGCCTGGACTTGCCGAGGGTTTGGGTGTGGGTGGGCATGAAGGAGAGGGCATCAGGGACCACCACAATGAGCAACAGGAGCAGCAGCCAGGGAGACTAGAGACGAGTAGGGTGAGGAGAGGGGACGAGGGAAGGGGATGGAGCGTTCTCTCCAGCCCAGGAAGCTAGAGATGCTGGCCAGTTGAATGCTGATAGTCACAATCTGTGGGATCTCAATCCAGTTACATAACCCGGTGGTCCCTCAGTTTCCCTGTCTGTAAAAATGGACATAGTGGTGTACCCATCTCATGGGGACATGGTGAGGATTCTTTTAACTGTGACTTGCAAGTGCACTTTGGTATCCAGTGAAGCAGATACCTGGAAATCTTTGAACACCTATGGCTGGGCTTAAAGTCTATGTCTCTTCTCAGGGAGGACCAGGGCTCCAGTTCTTGACAGAGTGTGACTTATGTCTATCAGAAGACCACAGGGAACATCTGGTTCTGTCTGAAGTTCAAGGTAGATTTCCAGGTAGAACACTCCCTGGCTGTGCTGGAGGGGCACCTGACCTTTGCTCTACCCACCTGAGCATCTAGAATGAGGTTCATCGTGATGTCACATGGGTCCTTTCTAGCCCTGGTTACAAAAGGATTATGGTCGTGTAGCGGCCGTCTCCAATAAGGGAATGAAAAGGAACAGAGAAGGTGCTGGCAGCGAGCTCCTTTGTGTTGGGGCCACCACTGAAGCTGGCATTTCAGGCTGCTCATCCCGCCATCCACACCCCCGTGTTTTCCCTGCGAGGACTCCCCTGGATCTGCTTCCTTGGTGTGTGGTTTCAGATTGCGAGCTCATTTTTGTGGATCTCCTGGGTGCTAATGTGTCCTGAGTACAGAAACATTTTTCGCAGCTTCAGACCTTTTCATGCCTGTGTCTGAGGGTACCTGGTGCCCGTGGTTGGACTGCAAGAGCCTCAGCTGGGATCTCCCATGCTCCCGCTCCCCATGCTTTTGTTCTGTTCCCGCTCAGGGCCAGGTAAGTAGGCGGTGCTTCCCTCACTGCTTCTGGGAGCTTTTCTT